>OZ007509.1:19717788-19895892 GCA_963931865.1 Axinella damicornis | reverse complement strand
TGCCTAGCCGGTGCTGCTTGCCTGCTGCTTGCCTGTGAAATCACTGGAATGTGGTGTGTTGCCTGTAGAACTGGTCGTGTTGCTTCTTGCCTGTGAAATCACTAAATGTGGTGTGTTGCCTGTAGAACTGGTCGTGTTGCTTCTTGCCTGTGAAATCACTAAATGTGGTGTGTTGCCTGTGGAACTCGTCGTGTTGCTTCTTGCCTGTGAAATCACTGGAATGTGGTGTGTTGCTATAATTAAGCAGCACTAAAATAGCAGGTTATCCAATTACACACTTATTCAGCCAATTGGCTTGCTATTGACTGTTTAGTGAGCTCATGGTGCAGGATTGATTGCATGCTTTGCAATGGAGCTTACTACACAATACTAAACTGATTAGCTAGACAATTGATCTCTCAAGTATTAAATACCGGCTCATGTTTCCTGGAAGGGGGTAACTAGTGACCCCAGTGAGTGTGGGTATGGTCTCTCTTACCACCTCACCCACACAACCCGCTGTCCTGGAATAGTACTTGGGAGATCTTGTGCAGTCAATGTAACTCGGAATACCTAGAACTCTACCTACTGAGGAAGGAATTTGAATCAGCTGTTTGCGTGGTGCCCTCATGTCTGGTGGGCACTGGATGATGGGGAAAGTCCCTTTTCTCATCCCAGTAATTGAGGACCATATTGTGTGGGCTTGCCTTATAGGCTTGATGATCTGATTGTGGTGTCCGGCTGCTCCACGGCACCTACAAAACCTGTTTTTCTTGTATGCCATACCACAAGTCCAAGTTTAGCTCATGAGGCGAATGACACCAACATTACATGCTATCTGCTATCTGCACAACGCAAGCATGGTTCTGAACTGCTTTATTTGTTGACCTACAAGTGAGCTGGTTGCCATAGTGATCAGTAGTGCATTAGACCTGGTTGCCATAGTGATCAGTAGTGCATCAGAGCTGGTTGCCATAGTGATCAGTAGTGCTCCAGAGCTGGTTGCCATAGTGACAAGTGATACTGCAGGTGTTCAATCTTCTCGGCCAGCTTGTCCTGCTTTTCTAGTTGCTGCCATGATATCAGCGATGGAGGTCGATAAGGTGGCAGGCGTTGTGCATGTGTATACGTGTGCTTGTGTATGTGTGCTGTGACTTAACCTGTGAAGAAACAGGTGGGACTCCAACCGGGAACTTTTGATCGTAGTCAAATTCTTTAGCCACTTAGTCATATGAATTAAGGATCTCTGTCCACCCATTCCACAGAAGTTTGGTACATGTTGCTCACCTTGAAAATGGCTTCAGGCCCCCTGTTACTGAACAGATTGCAGTGACAGTTTGTACAAATTGCTACCAGTTTGCACAAAATGTGCTAAAATAAAGCAGGTGTTACTAGTCATTGGATAGCCTCTAGCTCAGTTACAGTGTAGTACACTGAAGCACTACGGAGGAGCCTGGGAACGAGGCTATCACTGTCACCATTAATTAATAACCAACTGGTACAGTCAATTTGCGTACGTCCCTGTGGGAGCTAGTACCAACTGAGGAAGGAATGTGAAGCAGCTGCGGCGTGGTGCCTTGTCTGGTTGCCCGAGTGGACGGAATACTGATCCCAGGAAACAATCCAATGCCAATTTTCTGGCACACTGCACAAATAATTAGGGACAGTATCATCCTGCATTCTTAGTGTGATGGTCTGGTATCAGATGCACTCTGGGACTACCCCAACCAACAAGTTTGTTCTTTTACGAGTCAAAGTTGAGCTGATGGTTCAGCGGTACTAAGCTAGCTGCCTACGAGCATCCCGGGATGAGCTGGTGGGCGCAATCAGAGTCTGCTGGAGTGTCCATGAGGTGAGAGTAAGACCTGAGACTTTACTCAGAAAAGTGAGTTGCCCTACCGTCCCCAACCTTGGTGGAATGTGAACTGCACACCATTCAGGTCATTGAGGTGGTGGTGGGGGGGGGGGGGGGGGGGGGGGGGGGGAAGTGATATCTCATTCCCAACCGAAAGGTGCTGTAAATTAGTGCTTAGTGTAAACCTTGGAGAGTGAGAATGAGTGATCCTTGTAGTGGAACTCACAGGCCGTGAATATGACTTCAGGTCTGCCTACTGGTGGTATTGATGCAGTAGTCTTGTACCTGACTAGCTATTGATCACTTACAGGAGGATCGAGAAGGAATGATAAAGGTTGTCACACGTGATGTACCTAAATGTCGGGGAGAGAGACGTCACATGACGCTCTTTGGTTCACCTACGCCGACGCTGTACTGTTGCTGGCCAGATGTTAGCCCAGCTGGTATTGTTACTGCATGGCAGAAGGTGCTACACACTTTGTGTGCAGGTTGCATCACTGCAAACAGTTGTGACGCGTGAACACGGAGGCGAAGTCTTGCTGGCTGTTCGCAGATTGTTGACAAGTTGCTTTGTTGATCTATTATTGTGTACCTTGTTGACAAATTATTGTACAGTTGGTAACATGGGGCAAATCAAAGTATGTACTGAAGTCCTTTCAGGTGTAGCAGGTTGTTCTGTCCTAGTTGATTAGTAGTCTCTAGTAATCTCTGGTAATTTCTAGTAATCTCTAGTATATTCTAGTTAGCTCTAGTAATCTCCAGTAATCTCATGCCTCATCTGTGCAGTGTAGAACATTCGTCACGTACAGCTCCTGCAAGGCAGGCGTCTATGTTTGCTGTAGCCCCCCAATGAAAACTTTACTGTTTATTGCTGGATGCCTGACGTTACAATCAGGAATGGGGGATTGCTGGATGCCTGACGTTACAATCAGGAATGGGGGATTGCTGGATGCCTGACGTTACAATCAGGAATGGGGGATTGCTGGATGCCTGACGTTACAATCAGGAATGGGGGATTGCTGGATGCCTGACGTTACAATCAGGAATGGGGGATTGCTGGATGCCTGATGTTACAATCAGGAATGGGTGATTGCTGGATGCCTGACGTTACAATCAGGAATGGGGATTAGGAGCTCTTTGATGGCATGCCAACTCTCCCTCTTATCCAATCATTTTACCAAACCACCTTTCATGGTTAACTCTCCCTCTTATCCAATCATTTTACCAAACCACCTTTCATGGTTAAAGAAGATCGTACTCCCCATGCTCATGATCCAAGGTTGTAGCTTACTTGGCACACATCCCGTATCTCACATTCCCTCCACCCATACACCCTCCCTCCACACACTCCACACTCCTCAACCCCCCCCCCCCCACACACACACACACACTACACTCCTCCTCCCACACACACTCCCACACCTTCACTCCTCCTCCCACACACACTCCCACACCTTCACTCCTCCTCCCACACCTCCACTCCTCCCCCCACACCACCCCCACTCCTCCCACCCCCCCCCCCCCCCCCCCCACTCCCACACCCCCACTCCTCCCCATGCATCCTCCAGCATGCTCTGGAGCAGGAGCTGCAACGCAGGGGTCCCTCATCGGGCGAGGTCCTCTCTCCTGCTGCACAGAGGGCATACATTGACACACTGTCAGAGTCCCTCTCACCCGCTACGAAGCCACACAGCCCAGTGAGGGTGGACGATGTCATCAGGAAGAGTGAGGTACTAGGTGTGTGGGTGTGAGAGTGTGAGGGTACGTGGATGATGTCATCATGGAGAGTGAGGTGTGAGGGTGTGAGGGTACGTGGAAGTTATCATCAGGAAGAGTGGGGTGTGTGGGTGTGGGTGTTAGGATGTGAGGGTGCGTGGAGGATGTCATCAGGAAGAGTGAGGGGTGTGGGTGTGAGGGTGTGAGGATGGAGGATGTCATCAGGAAGAGTGAGGTGTGTGAGGGTGTGAGCCTGTGAGGGTGTGTAAAGTGTGACCGTTGTAAGTGCCTGCCTGTGTCTGGTAGGGATGTCTGTTTAGGATGTGGATGGCAGGAATCCGTGTCGTGTGGTCCACCTGTACCGTAAGTCTAGAGCACAAAATGCACTCTTGCGTAAGTATTGCAGGGCTCACCTGTGATGCTTGTTGATCTACTGCGGTGAGATGTTTGTGATGATTATACCACAAGTGAGTACTGTGCTCCCACAAGTGAGCACTGTGCTCCCACAAGTGAGCACTGTGCTCATAAAAACGTAACCACATTCCTCCCTTGTCCTGCCAAGTGCCGTGGCAACCATCCACAGCTGCCAAGTACTGAAAGGCAGGTCTAATGGAATGTACCAAAATAGTAATGATTTTCTCATGGTGCAGATCTGAGCCCTTGTATGGCAGTTGTGGGAC
Source organism: Axinella damicornis (assembly GCA_963931865.1). NCBI lineage: Eukaryota > Metazoa > Porifera > Demospongiae > Axinellida > Axinellidae > Axinella > Axinella damicornis. The sequence continues at coordinate 19,891,662 of OZ007509.1, read as the reverse complement.
AGGCTACATTGTGTGTACTGTAGAATGGAGAGGATATACTGGCACCTCTCCTCCCCACTCCCCCCTCTCTCTCTTTCCCCTCCTCCCTCTCCTCATCCCTTCCCCGGCCCCTCCTCTCCCTCCCCCTCCCCCCTCTCTATCCCACCACAGGCCATCCTGGTTGAGAATGCCAACTTGAGGGCAGAAATCAGGAAGCTTAGAATAGAAAATACAGACCTATTAAGAAGAGTCCGGTTTGCAGACACCAACGCTCATTACATGAGGGTAAGAGCACTGTAAGAGGGTGAGGGTAAGAGCGCTGTAAGAGGGTGAGGGTAAGAGTGCTGTAAGAGGGTGAGGGTAAGAGCTCTGTAAGAGGGTGAGGGTAAGAGCTCTGTAAGAGGGTGAGGGTAAGAGCTCTGTAAGAGGGTGAGGGTAAGAGCGCTGTAAGAGGGTGAGGGTAAGAGCTCTGTAAGAGGGTGAGGGTAAGAGCACTGGAAGAGGGTGAGGGTAAGAGCGCTGTAAGAGGGTGAGGGTAAGAGCTTTGTAAGAGGGTGAGGGTAAGAGCTCTGTAAGAGGGTGAGGGTAAGAGCACTGGAAGAGGGTGAAGGTAAGAGCGCTGTAAGAGGGTGAGGGTAAGAGCTCTGTAAGATGGTGAGGGTAAGAGCGCTGTAAGAGGGTGAGGGTAAGAGTGCTGTAAGAGGGTGAGGGTAAGAGCTCTGTAAGAGGGTGAGGGTAAGAGCTCTGTAAGAGGGTGAGGGTAAGAGCTCTGTAAGAGGGTGAGGGTAAGAGCGCTGTAAGAGGGTGAAGGTAAGAGCACTGTAAGAGGGTGAGGGTAAGAGCGCTGTAAGAGGGTGAGGGTAAGAGCACTGTAAGAGGGTGAGGGTAAGAGCGCTGTAAGAGCATGAGGGTATAGGGTACGAGTACATTGTTTCTCACTGTGTAGTAGCAGCCACTGCTGTGATGTACGTTCCCAGGAAAGTACGGTTGCAGCCTCACAGGAATATACTTAGTGTATATGGAATCAGCCGCTGTGTCGCTAGCTGTAGTGCTGTTTGCAACCAGCGTATCATCTGACAGTTGGACGGGGCTCTGTCAGAAGTGGCATGCCAGGTGATGCTTATCAGTGATGTCTACTGGATGATCATTCCTCTTCTCCACAGAACCAGGTCGTGGTGAACGTGTCGGATCGAGCAGAGCTTATGAAGAAACTGGACAAGGTTGAAGCTCAGGTATGGTGTATGTGTTAGTGGAGAGACAGCATTTCAGCTATCCTCATCCTTAAACTTATCCTGGACTAGCCTCGTACCCAGGCCCCACCTGCCTGGGCGGGGTCGGGTGGGGGCCTGGCAGGTTCGGGTGGGGGCCTGGGCGGGGTCGCATGAGGACCTGGGCGGGGTCGGGTGGGGGGCCTGGCAGGTTCAGGTGGGGGCCTGGGTACGCAAATGCAAGTCATCCATTGTTGATGTGTGGGAGGTAGGTGCTAATGTGTTACCAATACTCACCTCTACTTGTAAAATTTAATCTTAGAGTGTCAGTTTGTGGCTTGGTCTGAGTACTTGAAGTGGAGTGTATCACAGATGTGTTCATGGGAGGAGCTAGCAGCACTAAGATGGTTAGCCTCGTTCCCAGGCCGCGTAGGTATTTTTCTCCTCCCACGCGGCCTGGGAACGAGGCTATAAGATGGTGGATCACTACGACATCACATCGTATTGATGGTAGCGCAGCACCATAGATCAGTATACCTGTGTACCAGTCTACGTCAGAATGCGCTGCTGCTCCACTCCATCTCTGACACTAGGGTGCACACACAGTATGCCCAGAGGTGTATAAGCCGCTAGCTAACACCAAATGAATAAGAAACCACTCCTAGTATATACTACCACCCTAATGCTGAGAAACCACCCAGCAGGACACAGCTATTACCCAGAAACCACTCCTAGTACTACCACCCTAATACCGAGAAACCACCTGTTGTGTATAGGATATGACAGTTCCTGTTAGTGTAGAGGGTTTCCTTGCACTGGGGTGTATTCTGCAGGTGGCATATTATTCCTGGACCAATCAAGACCTAAACATTTGGCCATAGACTGTCACTGCTGCAATCACTGGTCAAAACTTTGACCAGCTTTTTTTTTTTTCAGCGGTTTGACCGTTGACCTAGTCTCGTGCCCAGACCCCACCCCTCGATCGCGGGAAAGAGCATCTGGCGACTTTGCGTAGAAACCTCAGTCTTTGTTAAGACGTCACACCTTTTAGGGAGAAATTTCAGACTGCCAATGAAATCATAGAGAATTCAATTTTCTCTTTGTTAATAGTGAAAAGTTGTAGAAAATCAAATTTCTCTTGCACTTACGTAATTATTTGATGCGTAGGACTTCTGGTTCTGTCTGGTTTCCGGCAGTTAGCTGAACTATGCATAGTAAATGAAGACCAAGAATGTTGCTGAAAGTCATCAGACGGATATTCTGTAGGTTTCCGGCTGGGCACTAGACCATGCTGATTGACCTTTGACCGCACCCAGATTATCATTATTGACAGTAGCTGCTTTGCCTGCTGACGTACTGCATGCACCCTGTTTGACTGTTGACCTCCTGTGGTCAAGCTGTGCGCATGAGAGTCTGTTGCTAACATCAACACTCTATGGTATTGCTTAGCCTCGTTCCCAGGCCTACCCCGTTTTTTTTTGTTCTTCGGTTTCCGTTGACAATAATACACGGATGCGGAAGGGCGGCATCCTTCCGCATCCGTGTATTATTGTCAACGGAAACCGAAGAACGGGGTAGGCCTGGGAACGAGGCTAGGTATTGCTAGTGTGTATGTATTGCAGTGGAGGATATTAGATCAGATTTGCTGGTGTGAAATATTGATCACCCTGCTACCTCCTCCTTGGTTGATCACACCCTCCTGATTTGTTGATCACACCTTCCTGGTTTGTTGATCACACCGAACTCATGCACACGCTGTCCCACCACCACCACCTCCTGACTAGCGACTCCATTGTTAAACCCATTCACCCATGCTGCCGATAGGTGCACACAATCTCTAATCGATTCATTTGCAAGTTCCATTCTTATTCCGTCTGTGATTATTGTGGATTTTAGAAAACACCACCTGGAGCCCATAACGGGAAGGAGCGTCCAACTCGCGTAACCATCATGCTTGAAGTAGCGCACTCACACTCCTTATACGGATGAGTAGGCATGGGCAGGTGTTGTGTGCGCTAGGGTGGATGATTGCTGCAGTTACACCTCTGCGAGGCTTCTTAACAAAGTAGGTGCAAGTTGTAACCCTTCCATATAAGGCTTTTTTGTGCTACCGCTAATCCAAGAAAGATGGAACCACAACAAGTACGGTAGTTTGACGCTCCTTCGCGCTGCTTCGCGGCGCTCATAAGCTCCTGTTTTTGACCATGTAGACTGTAAGTCAATCTCTAAGATGCGGCAAGTTGCTGTTAGCAGCAAGACCAGCCTTCCTGTGGGTGGAGCTTCACATGAGCCACACAGCCTGGAATGATCACGTGCTGCTGTCCATGAGCCGTGCCAGCACTTTGCAGGAACCTCACTGTTGTGAAACCATTGCATCTGACCTCTGACCTTTATCTAGTACATGATTGTCGAGGGAGCAGCCTGACTAATTAATGCTGCTCCAGTGTTCTAGTGGGAGGGCTCTATATTCCATACCCCATAGCAGTGGTATATGTGAGGGGGTCGGACAAGATCACGTGTGCTGTCATTTTGTATGACGTAATGTCAAGTCGTTCTGCCTCTTTTCTCCATGGGAGAAGGCTGCATTGCGCTTTCAATGTATCCTGAAGAGTATCTTCTGTGCAAAGACTTGGAGCGAACTGGGTATAAGCCACTACACATAACTACGTGCCTGTACTGAGCAGTTATGTAAGTGACCATGCAGACTCACCGAGAATATCAGCGAATGCGCTTGTCGACTGCACTCAAATGTTTAGCATCAGGTAAGAAGTCAATAAAGCGATTGAACCCCAGCGACCACCCCACTGCACCCCGCTAAACTTCAGCACTAGAGCTGTTACTAGTCTGCTAGTTCCGCATACTTGTATATCATTGTGCACTATACCTACGGAATGTTAATTTTACCACGTGAGCACAGACCTTGTCCGACCCCCCCCCTGGGTAGATATTGTACGAGGGCATCAACATCAAAGCGTCCACCTCATTAATTTTTCATGTATGTTTCGGCTAACTGTTGCATATACCTCACAAGTGGCACTGTTGATCAAAGGTTAACAAAGGTAGCCATTCAGTATCCATATATATATCTGCCAGCCACTGATTAGCAACTTGGCTGGAGGTTCTTAGAATATGGTCTTTCCCTGTCTGTTACCTAGAAGAGTGCAACTCCCAAGGTATGGTTTCCCAAAAGTGCAACTTTCAGGACATAGGAGGGATTCAATTATGGCCCTAAGACAGAGCCTACAAGACCTGGTTCAGGGAATTCTGGAACAGTGAGAGGATGATATTACAAACCACACTCTAGCTGCTGTTGGGGGTTTTCCCTTTACATATGCTGTTTATGCTGACATATCCTCCCTCCACTCCACCCTCCTCACATGCACCCACACACCAACCCACACACCCACACATGCCCACACACCCACACACACCCACACACACCCGTCTCTACACATGTGCAGTATCGTGACCTGGAACGGTCTCTCGTGCGACAGGCCTCGGACTGGGTGACCCACAAACAGCAGGACACACGAACCAAGAAGGTGCTACGATGGAGTCAGGTTAGCCCCTCTCAGTACTTCGTTGTGATTTACGTGATACCACTGTCCCACCATGTTATTAAACATGTTATGTTGCTGTACTGAAAGCAAGGGTTTCCACGACGCAAGAAACAGTTGTAGCTATAGCCATTCGCTTTCTCACGCAAGTACTGAATAGGTAACCCACAAGATTGAGATTTCAGCCCCACTTACCAGCTCATTGCTACTGGCCCACACTCACTTACCAGCTCATTGCTACTGGCCCACACTCACTTACCAGCTCATTGCTATTGGCCCACACTCAAATACCATCTCATTGCTACTGGCCCACACTCAAATACCATCTCATTGCTACTGGCCCACACTCAAATACCAGGGATTCCAATGCTACTCAGTAGGCCTGTGATCAGTGCACCTGATTAGTCTGGTCATTGGAGGCCCAGTGTTGGGTTGACTGCGTGATTGACCAAGCTTTGTAGATGCAGACATGCTATATCACTGACATGAAGCGGAGATATGGTTGTTAGGATGTAAGAATGATCAGTGCACCAGCAGACACTACTGACCATCACCCAGGTACAACTACAATCGCTGAGCTACAATCGGCCAGCTACAATCGGCCAGCTACAATTGTCCAGCTATGATCGCCCAGCTATGACTGCCCAGCTACAATTGCCCAGCTACGATTGCCCAGCTACAATCACCCAGCTACAAGCGCACAGCTACAATCTCCCAGCTACAATGGCCCAGCTACAATTGCTGAGCAGCAATTGGTTAATTCAGTCTGCAAATTTGAGTCAAAGTGCTCGTACTACTACTACCTGCAGCCTGTATGTGGTCCAGTTCTGAATGATGGGACTTTTAGGAGGTCTACATCCTGCATTACAAGCATTACAAGGCCACCTTGTTACTGCACGATGAGATGGTACGCAGTTCGTATGCGATCATTGGGTGTAGCTGAGGGGATGCATTCTCGTGCAGTGGTCCTGTCTCCATGCGGTACTAGTAGGGAACGGGATACTTCTTCTACTGTTGTTTGCAGGCAGTGATCAGCTGTGATGATTATCACATGAAGGACTTCCATTCAACACATTATTGTTACAAGAAATGGCCATTTCACATCATATTAGCAAATCTATGAAGACTCCAGCTTGTCCTAGCCTGTTCTCAGACCCTGCTCAATATGGTTAACAGTATACTCTTGGATACTAAGCTTCTGAATGAACAGTATACTCTTGGATACTAAGCTTTGGGTAGCAACATACATTGGTGTGTTCAATTTATATGTAAAAATCAGTACAATCAGTCATGCAAAATACACTGTTCTTGCAGAGGGTACCAGGTCTGTGAGATAGAGGTGATGGTACGGTAGCAGTACACACCACATGGACAGACATCTAGGCTTAGGTTTGTTTGTACAAGTCTGGGTATGCTGTGTATACATGGCCATAGGGCTAGGGTATGAAGCCACGGCTGTACACTAACCAGCATAGTTATATCTGTCTAATGTTACCCTATATATTCCTGAGCGCACTATATATGTTCCGGTGAGTGAGGAATTTCTGTGAAGTGTGGGAGCTCTAACTTCCTGTTTATTTCCTAGCCTTCTGTGTGGGCTAAGTAATCTCTGAGGTTTCATATGGTCTTGCAATAACAATAGTCAGGCTTCTAAGTGGCTGTTGTCTTAGCTGCTTGTCCTGGTGAGCTGCTTGTCCTGGTGAGCTCCTTGTACAGTGGTCATGGATGGTCACGCTATGGGATGAGCGACGATGATGATGTGACGTACACTATTGCGATGTGACGTACACTATTGCGATGTGACGTACACTATTGCGATGTGACGTACACTATTGCGATGTGACGTACACTATTGCGATGTGACGTACACTATTGCGATGTGACGTACACTATTGCGATGTGACGTACACTATTGTGATGTGACGTACACTATTGCGATGTGACGTACACTATTACGATGTGACGTACACTATTGCGTTGTGACGTTCACTATTGCGATGTGGCAGGCAATGTAACAGTACATGATACATGGCCAAGTGATGGTAGATGAAGATGGGCCACACGTGCGTGGACTATATGCTGGTAGATGAAGGTGGGGCACACGTGCGTGGACTATACGCTGGTAGATGAAGGTGGGCCACACGTGCGTGGACTATACGCTGGTAGATGAAGGTGGGCCACACGTGCGTGGACTATACGCTGGTAGATGAAGGTGGGGCACACGTGCGTGGACTATACGCTGGTAGATGAAGGTGGGGCACACGTGCGTGGACTATACGCTGGTAGATGAAGGTGGGCCACACGTGCGTGGACTATACGCTGGTAGATGAAGGTGGGGCACACGTGCGTGGACTATACGCTGGTAGATGAAGGTGGGCCACACGTGCGTGGACTATACGCTGGTAGATGAAGGTGGGCCACACGTGCGTGGACTATACGCTGGTAGATGAAGGTGGGGCACACGTGCGTGGACTATACGCTGGTAGATGAAGGTGGGGCACACGTGCGTGGACTATACGCTGGTAGATGAAGGTGGGGCACACGTGCGTGGACTATACGCTGGTAGATGAAGGTGGGGCACACGTGCGTGGACTATACGCTGGTAGATGAAGGTGGGGCACACGTGCGTGGACTATACGCTGGTAGATGAAGGTGGGGCACACGTGCGTGGTGTATATGCTGCGTAGCTAGGGAATTAAGTGCTACACGTACAGTGCACAAACACAACTGGTGAACAGGGAACACCTGCGTACCTTCAGTGCCTGGTCCAGTGAAACACAATAGGAAGTGGGTTTTTGTTTTGTTTATTGTGTCAATAAACAGGCAGGATGTACAAAGAGGAGTCCTGATATAATAGCAATTGGGGGCTAATGTGAAGGGAACCCTCAAAACACAACAAGACAAAGGGAAGCAACAACAACACAAAGGAAATAATAATGAACCAGTGTACAGAAGACATTACAGCACGTACGTACGTACCCAAACCAGGGAAACCAATGTGACTTCTAGCCTAGCTTCCTCAGCTTCCAGATGAGTACAACTGGTGTCCACATTGCTTGTAAATGACGTAGGAGTGGTACCAGGCCTTCTGCCAGCTTATCTGACAAGGGTTCAAAGGTCACGTATGCGAATAAAAACGAAGTGGCAGACGGTCTGGGAACAAGGCTATGTTACTAGTACAACTGGTGCGAACAGTTTGTGTGACTAGGTTGAGACATTCTGGGTTTAGTTTAGTTTCACTAGTCAAAAATATCTGATTCAAAAAACAGACGTTTCGGTGGCTATACAGCTACCATCATCAATGCATAAAACAGTAAAACACCCGAGGGCAAGCTTAAGTACAAAACACATAAAACGGCGGGAAAAAAAGGCGAGGAAAAAGGGGCGGGGGATGGCGGGAAATTATAATGCAGGTGCCGCTATGAGTTCTTCAGCAGGTGGTCATAGGTGGGGAGGGAGGGAGCCCAGGGTTAGGGTTACCCTAACCCAGTACAACTGGTGCATATGAAAGATCTGCCTGATTCAGTGAACCACAGTAGGAAGCTACTAGTGAACCACAGTAGGAAGCTACTAGTACTGGTGAATAAGGGAGATCTGCCTGATTCAGTGAACCACAGTAGGAAGCTACTAGTTCCCTCAGCTACCACAGAAGAATAATGGTGAATATATTGGGAACTCTAGGAAAATACATATTAGCTTCCTCATATACCACATACGCACAATGGTGAATAGACGACATCTATAATAGGGAACAATGGCTAGTGCCTGAACCGCATGTTTGGAGCAGCATTGAGGTAGCAATCCCAAGGGGCTTTGCCTGACAAGATAAGGAGAAGAATGAATTCACTTTGGAGCAGTGTTGTCATAGCAACTCCAAGGGCCTTACTATATAGGCTTTGGCTGACAAGCATGAATAACTTTGGAGCAGCGTTGTCGTAGCAATCCCAATGGCCCGGCCCTACTTGGCTTTGACTATCAAGTAGCGTTGTGTAGCAATTCCAAGCGGCAGACAAGTAGCTTAGATATCAAGAAGAATGTGTGCCCTTTGGAGCAGCATTGTCATAGCAATCCCAAAGGTACACGGTGGCCCTGGAGGTCACACTATGCAGTACTGATGGCAATGTTCTTGGCAATGTGGTGGTAGACTATGGCTGTGCTGTTCCGAAGGGCACATAGTCTCTATAGGCTACATGTCAGTCAATGCCAAGTAGGACCCTTGTAACAACGCTGCTCCGAAGGCACATATCAATACATCAAGATTTTAATGTGTGTCTGTGTGTGTGTGTGTGAGTGACGGAAGTGGGATGTTCGTGGGGCGGGACTAGACTATAGTGACGCGCGACCTTCGTACTTTAATTTATTTACTGAACCTCGAACTCCGCGAGGAATGTTCGAGAACATAGGACCCGGGCATGGGGTGGAATCCAGCAAGCGGCGGATGTATGCAATCGGGGAGCAGCAGTCGAAGCGGGCGAGCAGCAGTTGAAGCGGACGCAATCGGGGAGCAGCAGTTGAAGCGGACGCAATCGGGGAGTAGCAGCCGAAGCGGACGCGATCGGGAGAAGCAGCTGAAGCGGACGCAAGCGGCGAGCAGCAGCTGAAGCGGGCGCAATCAGGGAGCAGCAGCTGGAAGCAGAGGCAAACGGGGAGCAGCAGTGGAAGCGGATGCCGCAATCGGGGAGAAGCAGCTCTGCACAGAGAGCTGTCCGGCGCCGGATTACGCACGGTAGGCGAACAAGGGGGAAGTAGCTGAGCGAGCGAAGCGAGCTCAGCTACTTGTACTTATTATCTAAGCTACTTGTCAGTCAGTGCCTAGTAGGGCCCTTGGGATTGCCATGATAACACTGCTCCAAGGGCACGTATTCTCTTGATCAATTATAGGAGGCCCAAGGACACAGTGCCCTTTGCAATACCTCTGGCAAGAACACTGTATAACATCCTTTGGTCTAAACAGCACATGCACAACTCTGTTAAGTCGTCCAGGAAAACATGCAAACTAATTCAGTCATCCACCACACATCATCCACCACACATCATCCACCACACATCATCCACCACACATCATCCACCACACATCATCCACCACACATCAGCCACCACACATCATCCTCCACACATCATCCACCACACATCATCCACCACACATCATCCACCACACATCATCCACCACACATACATGACATGCATTCCACAACAGATTGAACCCATCCCTGTTCTCGGTGCTGGTGAGCGCACTTGGAACACGTCGGCAAAACCTCAAGGGCTTTCACGGCCCACACAGTCTCACAAGTGGTGACCTCCCAACACTATGCAACCTCCTAATTGACACTATGACGCTCTTACTAGCACTAGCGGACCTAGTACAGTAAGGGTATCATTGTAGCCATTGGACTTTGACCTTTTTGTTTGGACTGTAAGTTATACTCCTCCTCCGGTTGTCCAGTGCTCTCTGCTTCCTCTGTTTGTAGTGTATTACTCTTGTGTTGTCGGTTATTGTGGTACCACTATGAATGCTCCTATATGCACTGATGAACGCAAGCATGCATGCAGCCTTGTTCCCAGGCCCATGCCATTTTTGGTTGCACGAAGAACGTTCTTCGTGCTACCAAAAATGGCATGGGCCTGGGAACAAGGCTGCATGCATTACACATTATGTGTTATGTTAGTAAACCACTATCCCTAGCACACAATTTGCAGGTATTTACTACATAGTCCTGTGGTCATCAAAACCACGAAGTGTAGGAGCTGCGCAACAAAGTCCAGTGCAGATTGGTCAAAGCCAAGAATACTCCGAGACCATATAGCCAGTGAAATCACAGCTTGTCTTAGTGGAAACAAACGAGGAAGCATGGTTGTAGCATCAGAAACAAGCTGTGTGAATGTACGATTGTACGGTATATAGCCGGTTGTGCACTCTCCGTAACCCAGCAGGCAAAATGGACGTGTATGACTGCAGTATGAACAGGAGTGTTGAGCATTGCCAGATGTTGACCATAAGCTGCAGGAGCTGTTCATAGCTGATCCAAAACAGATTAAGGCACGACTGCACTTCCTTTGAGAACTGCCACGGTAGTACAATCCTCCGTTAATTTTGTTTCACCTGTGGTATAAAGAATGTACCGAGTGCATGTCAGGGTGTGTGGAAGATCATGCCAGGATTTTAGTTGTTCTGCAGTGCCAGACTAACGGATGAGAGCGGAAATGTACCACCATTCAACAGTTTCATAAGTTAATGAGTGGGCCACGATGTTCATCATTTCAATACAACGTTTTTTTCGATCCTACTGGGTCTTCATCAGGTGTATTAGAAATGCAAAACAAACTAACCACTTGTGTTAAGTAGCAGTTAAATGTATTCACTGGTGATGACTGGTCATAGCTACTTGTATAGTGTACACACGTACACCACACACACACACACACACACACACACACACACGTAGGAGTTGAAACGTACAGTAGATATGACCTGCTTTGGGCCGATGCACTGAGGTGGCCATGATGTAGCTGACTAGTTTCACATTGACTACACACAACACATGCAAAGCTACAGCATACTACTGCATACTACTGCATTTCATCATAGCACTTGCCTAATAAAACCTGAGTACGTACCTAGCACCCATCCTCTGCGTTTCAACGTCCTCAAACCATGGGTGCTTGATACGTATAAGCTAGTGTTTGTATGCCGCCACATTAATTTTATTTACACTGGTTCACGTGAGCATAATACTTCAGATTGTCGACCTATTACATAACAATTATTATTGGGAGAGCCAGCTGCCCCCCCCCCCCCCCCCCCCCCCCCAACCACAGAGACAGAGACATGCTTTATTACACATCACCTTTTCATCATAAGCATTCCTACTTCATTCCACTGACGTGTGTAACATCAGTAGTAATGAGTGATCAATGATTATTATTTTGATTGCTGTGTAGTGAGCATTGTCCTCATTGCAGTAGCTGCGTGCGGTGGCCAAAGTGGTTAAAGGATTGACTACATGTGGACAATCCAAGGTTCAAACCTGAGTTACCTTCCTCCCCTTGGGAGACCAGCCTTTGACTTGGAGGTATACTTTTACCCGTCCTGGTAAAAGAAATCACAGTACAATGCCTATACCAGTTGCTGGCAATGACAGCCTGGCATGCTGGTGATGTAGACAGACAGATAGATGGATATGTGGATAGGTAGGTAGGTAGATAGATAGGTGGACAGATAGATGGATATACGAATAGATACATAGACAGATAGATAGACAGGTAATGTCCACCATGTCTGTCTAAATATTGTGACACGAAGCTGGTTCAATTTTACATTTACTGGGCCGGGGAGAGAGACAGTGAAAATGGGACAATCTTTCTGTGATGCCGCAGCGCCACAAACCATGCATGTGCATGGTACTCCTGATTCTCAAGGTCAGCATCCAGCTAGCGAGGAAGTTTGATACTCTCATGGGGACCGCATTGAATAGTAGCCTCGTTCCCAGGCCCCGCCCAGCTTTTCGTTTTTTGTTCGCGCGTGGGAGAGCCTGGGACACGAGGCTAGCTTGACAGGTCAGGTCGACAATGCTCAGACTCGCGCACGGCAAACCGCGCGCTTCAGTGGGAGGAGCCCGCGTTTTTTCACAGGAAGTGATGCGGGTACATACTGCAGCATACCTTGTTACTCACACATTTGCAGTCCAGTGCGTGCTGCTAGAGTCTTTGCGCTCTCTGTGGAGTACAGTTATTGCATCTCTAGAAGCTGCTCGAGGAACGCTTGTTTCTCTAGAAGCTGCTTGAGGAACACTGCAAGAGTGAGTTGCGTGTTTGTAGCTGTGTGAATGCAGTGTGACAGAATGTTTATTTAGTAATGAACACAATTTTGCCTTAGACTCGGCATTCGTAGCCGCGAATGGTATAACGAGCAATTACTATTATTCGTAGTAGCTAAGGTTAGCTGTAGCGCAAATAACGTCCTGGTTGTCGCGCGCGCAGGCTGTTTGAATAATTATTGTTTACGTCGAGCGAAGGTTTACATTAGAACAAGCTACGGTGGGTGCAGTTGTAGAGCTGGTCTTGTATACGCATTTATGTCCAATACAGCTGTAGCGTCTTTCACAACAGGTGGAGACCAAGGTGTTGAAATGGCCTCAATGCGTGCAAAAACGGCTGGAATTGTGTTGCGCAGTTGCCACACTGTGTGCTAATCAGCATTCTTATTAGGCTTCTGGCTGAAACAACATGGGGACTTCAGCACAACTTGAAATTTTTCCCGAGTATATTTTTTCTCCAACGAGTTCCAACAATTTGGTTCACAGTAAAGGCAAATTTCTGATTTGAATTTTAGTGCATTGCGTATGCATAGCATGGTTGGCTACAGCTAGCGTGCAGGAATCCGTTTGAGTTATCACTGTCAATGTCTTCTGTTGCAGCACCAGATTTGGTGACGAAAAGTTGACAGTGAACTGGATCGTGTGAGAAAGACGCAAGGCGGATTTAGCTACTCATTTTGCAAGCCTGAACGCTCTTGCCTGACTGGCAGGCACGAGCCAGTGAGTGATTCAAAATGGAAAAAAGACTCAGTCAGCTCTTCTCAGGGAGCCCAGTGCAGGAGGCCGACTGGGTAGAAGTGCAGAAGAACACCTTCACCAACTGGGCGAATGAAAAGCTCAAGCAGGAGGGAATCAGGGTCACCAACCTTGAGACCGATCTTGAAGATGGAGTGATTCTTATCAAGTTGCTGGAGACGCTGGCCCCAGGAAAGAAGATGCCGGGAAGGTGAGTGCATGGTCCTGTAATCGAATTGGAGTTGGAATACATGTGCATAACAAGGACTATAGTCTACTGTACATGCAGCTATTAGCTGAGCACACCTCCAATTAGCACCACCAGTGTTAACATTCACACTTGATTGTGTAAACGATTGAATTCCTCTTGGACATGGCGTTGCTACACTAGCCTCGTACCCAGGCCCTCACGCGGAACGCGGAAGAGGGCCTGGTGACACATGGCAAAATTCCCGTATGTGCTCAGTCAGCATAATTGCGTAATCGATTACATTCCTTACTTGGATGCATTTGAAATCACGCGGAAGGTAGCTGTTGGTGATGGCTAAGTAGCAAGTCCTTGCCAAGGAGCGACCGGAGGTGAGTCTTGAAGGCTAGAACAGCGGTTTTATCAAAACGGCTACACTTTTCACGGGGTGAAGAATGTAATTACTACGCAGTAATTGGCAATGGACCAACGTGATTCGCCTACCCGAAATCAAGACTGCTGAGCTCAGCACATACGGGAATTCTGCCAAGTGTCACCAGGCCCTCTTCCGCATTCTGCGTGAGGGCCTGGGTACGAGGCTATTGCTACACATGCCAGACCCTTTCTCGATTTTCTGAGGCGGGTCTGGGAACTAAAGTCCTAGCTTAGCTTGAACATGTCGGACATTGGATCAAGCTGTTTCTATGCTTTGGCGTGTGGCAGTCAGGCACTAGCCCGCAACTGGAGAGCTGCAACAGTACAAGCTGTTAAATTCCGAAAGCTTTTGCCGTACGGTAGCCGGCTGGTAAGCACATAAATAAATACCAAAATGGAAATGAAAGCTTCTACTGCCCCTCTCTGCTTCGGTATCAACGTTCCGTACCTCATTCTCCCTCTGGAAACTTCGACAGCCTTGTCAACCGATGCCGTGATGGTCACCGTGTACCATGTGTATGTGTACCGAATCGATGAGTTCGCACATCCGCGATTGAACGTGACATATCTGATTTCTGCAACCTGATTGGTGTGGGTTATACAGCCTGCATGTATTCCTCTTGGACACGGCGTTGCCATACGTGTTGCCAGACCTCTTTATGGTGTAGAAAAACATGAGGGTATAAGCAGCTTATTGTAGCCCAGGTCCCATCGCTTGGTACAGATTATTAGTTTTTTATTCTTCCTTGAAATTTGGGATATTCAGCATTCATTTTGGGGGCAGTATTTGTAGCAGCTGTGCCAAGATTCCATCCAGCCCATTGCAACCAGAATGCTACGTACCTGGGGAGCCAAAATATAATTTCATGAGACATTACGTATTTCCGCGATCAAACGCCACCCTTGATTAGTGGCCGCCCTCGAATAATAGCTGCACCTCTAGAAGGGCTGAATGAGGTAAACGCCGCCCTTGTTTAGTAGCCGTGGCCACCTTAGTAGTATTCGAATGGCCGGTGATCGATCAAAGCACTTTGTCTAGCCCTCGAAGACCATGACTGTTTTGCTGTGAGCATCAAGAGAGGAGAACAGATTGTTGGTCATGATCCCTGAGAGCTGTCTAAGAATGTTTGGCCTTCCTGAGGTCGAGGCACGGGGGTTGTAAGCGATGTGTGACCGGCGAAATCTTTCGTGACAGTAATGGCTTTGGTAGGTTCCTACCGTTTTGTCGGGATGATTATGATGGTACTACACGGGCAAACTTCATGCTTCTTTGCGCATACACGACGCTCCAATCCGTTTCCTTGCTTCCTTGAGTTTAATAAAGCCGCCTTCGATCAGTGGCCAACCTCGAATAGTAGCTGCAGTAAATCGCGTGATGAAATAAATAGTAGCCGCGGCGTTTGATCGCGAAAATACGACTTGAAAAGCAACACAAAACAGCATGAACTATACTGCATCACTGAATGATGGATACATCATCCTGAGGCTAGAAGGCGGTGAACACTGTACAAGGCTAGCACTGAACAGATTCAATCTAGTTTCTTTGTCTTGTGAAGCCTGAGAAGGGGAGAGCATTCCTGTGAAACTGAGAATTCCTAGATAATTATAATTTCTGGTGAAAAGGTATTTCTGCCAGTTAAGCTAATCTGTTTACATGGTGGAAGACAGTGGCTTCTATTGTACCCACTGCAGTTGTCCTAATGCATACCTACTGGATTGTGGTACCCTCTGCAGGTATTATGCCCGGCCAGCCATCACCATTCAGAAGGCACAGAACCTGACAATCGCCTTCAGATTCATCACTGACATCGAGAAGATCCCGCTTGTCAATCTTGGTGAGCTTGTAATGGCTATTGCCTACCATATTGATGGTTGTGAGAGTAATGTTGCGTGTGCAAAAATATTACTCAACAGGGGCGGCAGCGGCATAAAAGAAGTGGTACGGCCCACTATCGTAGCGCACTGCGGAAGGCGGTGCCCGGAGGCGCTGTGCGTGTTGACAGAGGCGCAAAGCGCCGATCTGTTCGCGCCAAAGTGCAGAAAATGTTTTTCGCATGTATTTTTAGCAATGAGGAAGCGCTCTCGTAGCATCAAAATGGCCGTTTTGGGAAAGAAAAGACCTTGAGTTTCAATGGTAGGCCCACAACTAGGACGAGAAATGGATGCCATTGCCGAGTCTGCATATAAGATCAAGCGTAGATTATGCGTGACTACACTGCACGTGATACTATAATCAGGTCGGCTGGAAAAGTGGTCCGGCCAAAGCCGGACCAGCCGGACCGGCGGCGCCGCCTCTGCTCAAATAGACCACACGCACTATGCGTTACACAATACATTGTCATTTACCTTGCATGGAACAACTATATACACGATCAATACCTGTATTTATCTGCTGGTCACATTTTTGTTAAAAATTGCATGCTTTTGAGTCAGAATTCAACCTACAGCAAAATGGACATCATTGGAATGCTCCATTCATGCTGATCACAATGGTGCACCAAAGTATATTTCCACCAAAATTATTCATCGTTACATTCTTACCCAATGCATGCATGTGCAGCAGGGGTAGTTTGTGTTTGTGTGTAATATGCTCAAAGCAGGTTAGCTAAGGCATTTACAGACTTCATAGTCGACGCAAACAATCAACATAATACGTTTCTGTACCACAATACCCAGGGTACAAGTAAAGGCGGTTATGTATCAGCTACTTCTGATTATCAGTTTGTGCACAACACTTCCAAATTTTACATTTGCCACATCGACATGCAGTTGTGCCATGCGCGAGGCACCAAGGCTCGACAAATGGCACGTGGGGTATGAATTCGCCCCACAATGTCATACAATGGTGTGTGATGTAAACTTCCTGTGAGGTGAGATATGGGTGTGACTCGATAGAGTATACAAGATGCTGATGTCGGTTGCTGCTCATTTTATGAAGGGGACTAACTCACAACGGAGATGCTACTCTGGCACAAACATTCTTAGATACAGTAGTCACTCCTTATTAGGCATAGCCCGCTTACAGGTGCATATTCGCTGTTAGGTGTAGGTTTGACCCTCGTCCCAGGTACTTTTATTAGGCGCTAAAGTCTTCTTCCAGAAACTCTGCTGTTTCAATCCTATGGAGTGGAAAAAGCTATAGTTTGAAATGAAGCGCACCTCCTATTCGAGGAATGTCATTCGAAATTAAGCGCATCTAGCTTGTAGGTGCATATTTCGTTCCTGTTGAGATATAGGCGCATACGCCTACTAATGAGCGACTACGATACCTTCACCACTCGAATGGCAGACTTCCTGATACCCAAATAGGTATATACTCAGCCTTAAAGCACTCTCCACTGCTGCTGGGATGAGGGATACTCAGCCTTAAAGCACTCTCCACTGCTGCTGGGATGAGGGATACTCAGCCTTAAAGCACTCTCCACTGCTGCTGGGATGAGGGACTGATATCTTCATGGCATGTAGAACACCGACCAATGGTCTCAAAACAGGACCAAAATTCCAGCGGCAATGAACAATAAACCCTGCACAAAACATACACTGCTCATTGAGGCGAGTTGTTAGTCCATCACCGAGAACACCCGCAGTGGATGACCGATAATTAGACTAATAAGCTTGTGTGTTCTTGCATTGTCTGTTCCTGTATGCACTGTGTTGTGTGTTGCCTGCATATGTACTTGGCAAATCATTACCCCGTGCGCATGCGCGCGCGCAGCAGGGGTAGAGTGATCGGTTTGTCCGTCTGTCTGTCTGTCTGTCCATGGAGTTTCAGCAATGAAGGCCTTGTTGAAGGCTTAGTTCAGAATACAAGCGTCAGATTTCAGCATCTACATAACTCACAGACCAGAGATCCACTCGAGAGGCTGAGAAAAGTTGTGTGAAAGTCGAAAAATGTTCTAATTTATACACCACACCCTGTTTCTAACATTACTGCCACAACTTGCAGTATCTCATTCTGCATGCATGCAGTATTAAAATCGGTAGGTGCTTTGGCATATTAAAAGTAGCGCACGGTACTATAGTTTACTTGTCTAATTTGTCAGCCTTAGATTCCAACATCTCTAAGAAGGACCTACAGTTTGTCCCTTGCGGCTGCCCCACTTAAGCACATACCATATCAGGTTACACCTCAAAGGGATTGCAGGTCCACTGGGATCCCCTCCACACACACTCATAGTAACCACCTGTAGTGTCCCCAAGACGTGTAGGAGGCAAGTCATCAACATTCCAGTGGACAGTTGATGAAAAACCAATGGTCCACCAGTTGTAATGAAACAGCTTTCAGTCTCTTGACGATATGCAGCTCTGTTGACAGACCGCATGAAACAAAGAGGGCCTATAGTCACACCTGCTGTATGTAACAGCTGCGTTTGAAGTAGGAATACTTTTGCAGTGAACACGTTTTGAGTTTATACGTAAGTGGCTGGACTTTGGTATTGGATGAGCCTGACTTACAGTGGAATCTGGAACACCCTTGGGCCCCTGAACTGTGTCCTCATTTCCGGGGGCAAAAATACATATTTGTGTGACGTTGGGATGAGATCGAGTGTCCTGATAAGGGATAGACGTCCTTTAAGAGGGGTTCCACTGTATTTTGTGTAAAATGACTCGCATGGGATCATGTAGAGTAGTTTAGCATGTTCAGACTTGCTAGCTCAAGAGATGAGTTGAGTGTCGATTTTGTCTGTAGACATGTGGATAATAAATTGAGGTGCATGTTGGTTACAGTAAATAGAGTCACTCGTTCCGGTACTTTGCTCGTGCAGGACCCTCTGACATTCTCCAGAACAACAAGAAACTTACTCTTGCTCTCATTTGGGCTCTGATTCTGCGGTACCACATTGGTTCTGCACAATCCACGACACAAGCTGGTGAAAAGGACCAAACGCAGAACCTGGGGAAACTCAAGAAGCTCCTTCTTCTGTGGCTGAATGCGGTTCTTCCTGGACGATGCATCACCAACTTCACAACCGATTGGAACAACGGTACCAATCTCTCTGCCCTTGTTGACTTTTGCAAGCCTGGCCTGATTCCACACCATGCCAATCTCGACCCAAACAATGGTCTTCACAACGTCAAGAACGCAATGCACCTTGCTGAAAAGCAACTCAGTGTCCCACAAGTGATGCAGCCAGCGGATCTCGCTGTTAGCAAGCCTGACGAGCTCTCAGTGATCACCTACCTCACTTACTTCTGCGGCCCAGACTCCCCGGGACAGGTGTCCCTGCTGCTGCGGATTCATAAGCAGATTCCAGGCCAGAAGGTCAGCAATTTCACCACAGACTGGACGAGTGGCCAAACACTCGGAGCATTGGTCAACTCCTTTGCTGGTGGTGAATTTCCAAGCTTCAAACAGATGGGCGCTGAACCATCCACAGAAAACTGCCGGAGGAGCATAGATGCTGCAGAGCAGCTCCTGGGAGTGAAGAAGACCATCTCTCCTGAAGACTTTGCCAATCCCACTCTTGATCAGCTGGTGAGGGTTGGCTACCTGGCCCAATTCTGCCACACCAAAATGAAGATTGTTCTTCTTCCAGCTGCTGCCGATAAGGTAGAAGTCAGCTACCTCCAGGTCCCAGAGGATGCAGGTGGGTTTGTTTGGCTCCAACTTGACTGCTCACGAGCTGGATATGGTGTGGTTAGAGCTGAAGCAACCGGCACTGTGACAGGAAAGATTCATGTCCATGTCGAAGAAACCAGCCTTGCCAAATACCGAGTTAAGTTTCAGCCAAAAAAGGTCGACATCTACACCCTTGCCATTCTCTATGGTGACAACCACATCACGGGGTCTCCATTCACCATCAATCTCCATCAGTCAGATCCAGGTCAGGTTTGCCACTTGAGCACCTCCATCCCAGAAGAAGCGGACCAAAGCGTTGCCCTAGCTTTCGATATCTCAAAGGCTGGGAGGGGTGAGCTCATTGCAGAAGCGAATGGTGAGTTGGGTGGAGCCGTTCCTGTCACAATCGAGCCTCAGCCGGATGGCAATTTCACAGTGTCGTTCAAACCCCTGCAGCCTGACATGTACGAAGTGGACGTCAAGTGGGGTACGTTCAGCGCCCACGCAATGGGCGATACAGTTGGTCCTGTCCCTATCAAGGTTGAGCAGCAGCTTGAACGTGACTACACAGTGTCCTTCAATCCTCCGCATCCCGACGTCTACAAAGTGAACGTCAACTGGGGAGGGAAGCCTGTTCCCGGTTCACCGTTCACTATCAACCTCCTCCCCCCAGCAGCACCGGACAAGGTCGAGTGTGCCGACCCAATCTACACTGCTCCAGGTGCAATCGCTGACCTGCTGGTCGATATCAGCAATGCAGGGTCGGGTACACTCACTGCTCAGTGCAATGGGAAAGAGTGTGGAGATGTTTCAGTTAACATCACGAAGGTCGCCCGCAGAGCATACCAAGTTTCCTTCACTCCCCCAAAAGAAGACGTTTACACTCTCTCAGTCTTCTTCGAAGGCACTCAAGTCAAATGCTCGCCCTTCACTATTGACTTGAGTCCTGGTACAGTACCCCTCACTGGAGTCATGGAGGAACAAGTCCCCGATGCAACCAAGTGTGTGGCAGTTGGTGTCAAGGAAACCCAGGGCATCACGTACGTGCAAAGAACCGTCTCGTTCTCAGTTGACACAACTGGTGCTGGCTGTGGGCATCTTGAAGTCACAGTTGATGGGCCTTCTCTGAATGAGGAGCCTCCCCGGCTTGAGGTACAGCCGAACAAAGATAGGAGGGGTGTTTTCGACATCACCTACATCCCCACTGCACCAGGGTCGCACTTGTTGAGTTTGAATTGGTCGAACGTTCCTATCCCTGGTTCTCCATTCAAGTTCACTGTCATCGACAATGCTCAGCTGCAAACCTACATGCATGGCAAACCAATTGGCATTGAGCTTGAGGTAGACTGCAAGATCAGCGATGTGAAAGCATATGCAGTCCATAAAGACACTAGCACGCATTTGAAAGTCAAGTTGACAAAAGCCCAGAAGGGGAAAATGAAGCTGAGTTTCCAGCCCAAGGAGCCAGGCCTCTATTTTATCCATGTTTCGATCAAGGACAAGGAAATACCTACCAGTCCGTACATTGTCCGTTACGGCAAACCTCCCAAGCCTGATGCATGCATTGTAACAGGCCTACCAGACAGATGCTACATTAATGAGCCACTAGCGTTTGTGGTAGATACCAAAGATGGTGGGAGCGGAGAACTCCTTGTCAAAGTTGCAGCCTCAAAGCTGAAGAAAGAGAAACCCGACATATCGATCACTGACAACAGGGACGGAACATTCTCAGTCGACTACGTACCAAGAGCTGGAGGAGAGCACATGTTTTCAGTCTCATGGTCAGGCAGAGCAGTACCCAGCAGCCCGTTCCATGTCACAGCTGTAGAGCGGACACCAGAAAAAGAGCTGGTTGCAGATGCTTCCAAGTGCATGATCATAGGCCTGGAAAACATCCCAACATCTGCGTTTGTGGACAAGCTGCTTACATTCAAA
This sequence comes from Axinella damicornis, assembly GCA_963931865.1. Classification (NCBI taxonomy): domain Eukaryota; kingdom Metazoa; phylum Porifera; class Demospongiae; order Axinellida; family Axinellidae; genus Axinella; species Axinella damicornis. The sequence goes on along the minus strand of OZ007509.1, from coordinate 19,870,252 downwards.
GTCGATGCAAGGGCAGCTGGGCCCGGAGACCTGGATGTCTCAGCTGAGGGCCCTTCTGATGATCAAAGACCTTCCAAATTGGAAGTAGGACACAATCATGGTGAACAGGGCATTCATGAAGTCAGCTACACACCAACTGCTCCTGGGCTACACAAACTGCACCTGAAGTGGGCTAATGAGCCTATACCCAGCTCTCCTGTCAGCTTGCAGGTCATCACACCCAAGACCTTTGAACAGGGGAAGCCAGTCACCATGGACATCAGTGCCGACTGCAAACCAGCTGAGATAGAGTCGTATGCAATCCATGAAGAATCAGGTGAGCGACACAAAGTGAAACTAACCAGGGCAGAGAAAGGGAAGTTCAAACTATCCTTCCAGCCCAAAGAGCCAGGAATCTACAGTGTCCATGTTCTGATCAAACAGAGGGATATCCCAAGTAGCCCATTCCGAATCAAGTATGGCCCTCTGTCCAGGCCTGAGAACTGTTTGGTGTACGGGCTGAGTGACACGGCTGACGTTGGAAAACCTGTCACCTTTACAATTGATGCCAGAGAGGCGGGAAGTGGTCAGCTCAATATCAGGGCATCCGGACCATCACGGGGTGAGAAGCCAGAGCTTTCCGTCATTGACAATAACGATGGAACTTTCTTAGCCACTTACATCCCCAATGGACCAGGAGACCACCATTTTGACATAACTTGGGGTGGGGAACCCATTCCACGCAGCCCGCTTTGCGTGTCTGTCGAGGAGCCACTATTCAAGACGGACGACAGCGAGGACCTCTTCAACATTATTCAAGATCTTGTCAACAAACCGTCCGAAATTGCTATTCCTGAGTTTCAGGAAGAGAGTGCACTCACGTACAAGTTGCCAGAAGTAGCAACTCCCAAGCGTGAGGAAATAACCATTCCTGTCGGGACGCCTGTCAGGCTCACAGTGAAGCCTCAGAGTGAGCAGCAGAAGACTGGAGAGCTTACTGCTGTGGCAGCCGGTGAGAAAGATGGCAAGTCTGACACACAAATCTCCCAAAATCCTGATGGAACATTTGAAGTCTGTTTCAACTCTAATGACCCTGATCGTTACACCCTCAATGTGAAACTGGATGACAAGCACGTCCCCAAGAGTCCATTCATTGTCAACTACATCCCAGCACCAGTTCCAGAGGTGGTGGAAGCTGTCGTCGCTCAGGAAGTTGAATCCCTCCCAACGGACTACTTTGGCAGTTTTCAAGAGGAAGAAACCCCATTCACCCTGGAGGCAGAAGCAGAGACAACAGACATACGTCAAGAAAAACAAGAACTAACAAACTATATTGGCCGGTCCACTCTGATCAAAGTGAGGCCTCAGACGGAGCAGCAACGGAAGGGAGAAGTTGTCGCCATCGCCACTGGCAGCAACACTGGCCCAACTGATGACATCACAGTCACCAAGTTGCCAGACGACACTTATGAAGTTGATTTCCATCCTACCCAACCAGACCGCTACACTCTTGAAGTGACGCTGGACAACAGCCCAATCCCAAGAAGCCCGGTCATCATAAGGTACATCCTGCCTCCCTGTGATCCAAACAAGTGCAAGATAGTTGGGCTGGAGGACCTCCCGCAAGTTCTGATGATCAACAAAGAAGTCCACCTTGTCGTTGATGCACAACAGGCCGGCCCTGGAGAACTGGAAATCAAGGCTGACGGACCCTCCCCATTAGAGCTGAGGGTGGTACAGAGAGAAGGTCAAAAGGGGACATTTGACGTCACATGCGTCCCAGCAGTTCCTGGTAACTACAGTCTGGAGTTTCTTTGGGATGGGAGCTCTGTACCTCAATCCCCGGTGAAGCTGGTGGTTGTAGATATGGATACAGTTGCAACCACAGCGTACGGTAGATCTGCTACTGTTGATATTGACGTGTCCTGCAAGCCAGCTGATCTGAGAGTCTACGCACTGCACGAAGGCAGTACGACGCAACTGAAAGTGAAGATCAACCAGGGACAGAAAGGAAAGTACAAGTTGACCTTCCAACCCAAAGAACCAGGTTTCTATTACATCCACATTTTTGTCAAAGAGAATGAAATCCCTGGCAGTCCTATTGTGATCAGATATGCCAAGCCTCCCAAACCTGAAGCCTGCAAAGTCATTGGACTTACAAAAACAGCCTATGCTGGAGAAACCCTCACCTTCACAGTTGATGTGACGGAAGCAGGTGGTGGAGAACTCCAAGTACGAGCCCTGGGGCCTGGAGGGAAAGAGAGAGGCACTCTGAATGTAGGCGAGAGGAAGGATGACACTTACCTGGTGGAGTACATTCCGAGTGCTCCAGGCAAACATCAGTTCCAGATCAGTTGGGCAGGGAAGGCCATTCCTGGCAGTCCGTATCCTCTGTCTGTGAGGGACCACACAAAAGAAGAACTGATCAGCTGGCTGTTCCTGGTGGACCGAGTCGGGACCACGTTTCCTGCTGACCTACCTGAGGAGGGACAGAGAGTGGAAATCCACACAACCACTGACAACAGCCTCCTACTGAGAGTGAAGGCACAGACCCCAAAACAGAAGAAGGGAGTACTCACGGCTTCAGCCATTGGGAAGGAAGTTGGACTGACAGGCGCAAAAGTTACCAAGAGATCAGATGATATGTTTGAAGCTTTGTTCACTCCACCAAAACCAGACCAGTACACACTCAAGGCCAGCCTCGGTGGAGAAGAAGTGCCGCTCACTCCAGTGACCGTGTTCTACGCAACTGCTCCTCCCGACCCCTCCAAATGCCGAATCCTTGGCCTGGAGAATGTCCCACCACTGGTGCAGGTCAGCAAAGAGATCTCCTTCCAGGTAGACACCAGACTTGCTGGTGAGGGCAAGCTCAAACTGACAGTCAATAGCCCCCCAGCGAAAGAAGCTCCCAAGCTTAGTGTGAAACCAAGTGAAAAAGAACCTCTTGTTTTTGACGTTTCCTATCTTCCAACAGCTGCTGGTGTGCACACACTGACGCTCACATGGTCAGGTGAGCCACTACTGGATTCTCCTCTGAGGTTCGATGTTGATCCTGTGCAGACCCAACCGTATGGCAAACTCATCAGCATAGAGATTGACGCTGAGTACAAGACAAGTGAATTGGAATCGTATGCCATCCACCTTGAACTTGGAACTCGCCACAAAGTGAAAATCAGCAAGGTTCGGAAGGGAAGATTGAGGTTTGCTGTGCAAGCAAAGGAGCCAGGTCTCTATGGCATACACATTCTTGTGCGTCGAATAGAGATCCCTGGCAGTCCCTTCAATGTGCGGTACGACATGCCACCCAAACCCGAGGCTGTCTTAGTGCACGGATTAAAGGGCACAGGGTGTGTCAGTGAACTGGTCAGTTTTGTGGTGGATGCTAACAGTGCGGGTAGCGGGGAGCTGAACATTAAGGTCAAAGGACCGAAGAAGGGAGAGCAACCTCAGCTCACAATCAGAGACAACAAGAATGGTACCTACACCACCGAATACACCCCCAACTCTCCTGGTGATCATCAGTTTGACGTCACATGGAGTGGAACGCCCGTACCAGGAAGTCCATTCCATCTCAATGTCACAGAGCCAGCAGTCGTACCAGTTGAGGAATATGCCCTAAAACTTTCACTGCTTGAAGAACTGCCACCCCAAGAATACACAGTAGTAGTTGGAAGGCCAATAAATTTCACAATTCCCATTGAAGAGACTGAGGCCAAACTCACAGCTACTGCTTCTGGTGCCAAGTCGGGTGAGGTCGCCGTCAACTTGTCACAGAACATGGACGGCACTTGCAGCGTTCAGTTTTGTCAGGAAAAGCCTGACCGCTACACAGTAAATGTGAAGCTGAATGATGAACATGTACCAAGGAGTCCTTTCATTGTGAACTATGTCACAGCACCTCCAGATCCTACCAAATGCAAGGTTTATGGAAAGGAGAAGATTCCCGAAATAGTGATGGCCAAACAGAAAGTAAACCTCATTGTGGACGCAAGGCAAGCCGGCAGTGGTTCGCTGGATGTGAGAGCTGAGGCACCCATGCTGGATCAGGAGCCACCTGCGCTAGTAGCTACCCCGCGGAAGGAAGACCCCCGTCTTGTCGAAATCACGTATACACCAACTGCAGCGGGCATGCACACACTCCATTTGTTGTGGACAGACAAAGAGATTCCAGACTCACCCATCAGCTTTCCCGTGGCAGTTCCAAACCAAGTGATACTGACTCCACCTGATAATATTGAACTCAATGTCCCAGTGTGTTACCATGCCAACACCATCTTGGCTGGTTCCGGTATCCTAACAGCCACATGCTCAGGCACAACGTCTGGATATACACCTGTTCAAATCAAAAAGCAAAGGGAATTTGAGTACAATATAGCTTACACTCCAATTGTCCCTGACAACTACAACCTCTCCATCAAGTGGGCAGGAAGAGAAATCCCCAATTCCCCATTCTCAGTCGCATTGCTCCCAGCTGAGCAAGTCTTCGTCCCTGAACCTGTTGAGAAGCCACAGACAATCACTGAAGAGGTTCCAATAGTACAAGAAGAAGCTGTCATCATCCCTGAAGTGGTGGAGGAGGCAGATTTCATTCCACCAGATATACTTCGAGAGCTAGAAAAGGAGGAACCACCCCAGGAAATCGGTATGGACCTCGGTGGAGAAGTGGTGAAGGAACGCACTCCGGAGGAATTCACCATCATGCTTGGCCGGGCAACAAAGCTCAAGATCAGACCGCAGGATGAGGAGCAACGTAAGGGAAAACTGCTGGCAACTGTGAGTGGTGAGAACACTGGTCCAGCCAACTCCAAGGTCTCCCAAGACAAGAGTGGAAACTTTGAAGTCTTCTTCAACCCAACAGAAGCAGATCGCTACACACTGGACATGAAGTTCAAGGACAACCCCTTACCGAGGGGCCCTTTCATCTTGAACTACGTCAAACCACCGTCGGACCCCTCAAAGTGCAGGTTACTAGGCAAAGAGAACATTCCTGCTGTAGTCGTTGTGAATGAGGATGTATTCCTCCAGGTAGACACCAGAGAAGCTGGCTATGGCACACTGGATATCAAAGCTGATGCCCCCACACTAGACCAGTATGCTCCAAAGCTAGTAGCCATTCCCAGCAAGGAAGCACCTCGCATTTCAGATGTGAAGTACACCCCAACTGCAGCCGGCATCCACACCCTCCACTTCCAGTGGGCAAAGGAGGAGATCCCCGAGTCTCCAGTTAGCTTCCCAGTGGTTGACCCCGGCATGGTGGCTGTGACAGAGCCAGACAAGGTTGAGCTCCTGTCACCTGCACACTTCCAGGTGGATGCCTTGTACGCCGGTCCTGGCCGCCTCACAGGCACATGTACAGGCGCGAGGTGTGGCAACGTTCCAATCAATGTTAATGCTCAAAACGGGGCGAGGTACGATGTCTCCTTCATTCCACTTGTTCCTGACACGTACAGCCTCTCCATCAGTTGGGCAGGAAGAGAAATCCCCAATTCCCCATTCTCGGTCACATTGCTCCCACTGACGCCGGCTGAGCAAGTTGTGGTCACTGAACCTGTCCTCCCAGAACCAGGCCGCCCCACAGATGTTCTCATCGACACTGGTGGGAAAGGAACACTCACTGCCAACTGCATTGGAGAAGAATGTGGCAAAGTTCCCGTGCAAGTGGTGAACACAGGTGAAGGCAAGCACAAGATTACTTTCACCCCACAAGCTCCAGACCTCTACAGACTCCACATGTTCTATGATGACACACAAGTGAAAGGGTCACCTTTTGAGTTTGATCTACGCAAGCCCAAAGTCGTGGAGGCTGTGCAAGTTGCTGAGCTCGCTCAAGAGGAGTCTAGCTACATTCCAGCAGAGTTTGAAGACTCCTTTGGTGTACCCGCATTCACCTTGGAAGCAGACGGACAGAAGGAGGGAGTGACAGAGGTAGAGAAGAAAGCACCTGAAGAGTTCACCAACTTTGTGGGGACTGCTCTGGTTGTGAAAGTGAGACCGCAGAGTGAAGAGCAAAGGAAAGGCCAGGTTGTTGCCACTGCCATTGGTGAGTCAACTGGCACTGCTGAAATCGGGGTGTCTCAAAGGCCGGATGACAGCTACGAAGTGACTTTCAACCCATCTCAGCCCGATCGCTACACTGTAGACATCCAGCTGAATGAGCAACCGATCCCAAGAAGTCCATTCGTAGTCAAGTACATCATGCCTCCTTCAGATCCTTCCAAGTGCAAGATTATTGGTGTGGAAGATCTCCCAGCAGTTTTGGAGGTCAACAAGGAGATCACTCTGATGGTGGATGCATCAAAGGCGGGACCTGGAGATCTGGAAGTCACGGCTGACGGACCTTCTTCAGACCTTGAACCATCCAAACTTGCAGCTAAGCTGAGAGAAGGTGAAGCAAGCACGTATGAAGTGACGTACATCCCAACCTCCCAGGGAACTCACACCCTCAACTTCCTGTGGGGAGGCAAGTCCATACCACAGTCTCCAGTGAAACTGGTGGTGATAGAGCTGGCCAGAGTGGAGGTCCATCAATATGGCAAGCCTGTGGGTCTGGATATTGACTCAGATTGCAAACCAAGTGAACTGAGAGCCTATGCACTGCAGGAAGGCAGCGAAACTCAGCTGAGGGTGAAACTCAACAAATTACCAAGAGGCAAGTACAGGTTAAGCTTCCAGCCCAAGCAACCAGGACTCTATTACATCCATATTTTTGAGAGGAACACTGAACTGACTGCCAGTCCTATTGTGATCAGATACGCCAAGCCTCCCAAACCTGAAGCATGCAAAGTCATTGGGATCTCCACGACAACCTACATGGGAGAAACCCTCACCTTCACAGTTGATGTGACGGAAGCAGGTGGTGGAGAACTCCAAGTACGAGCCCTGGGGCCTGGAGGGAAAGAGAGAGGCACTCTGAATGTAGGCGAGAGGAAGGATGACACTTACCTGGTGGAGTACATTCCGAGTGCTCCAGGCAAACATCAGTTCCAGATCAGTTGGGCAGGGAAGGCCATTCCTGGCAGTCCGTATCCTCTGTCTGTGAGGGACCACACAAAAGAAGAACTGATCAGCTGGCTGTTCCTGGTGGACCAGTTGGGAGCAAGCCAGCCTGCTGACCTACCCGAGGAGGGACAGAGAGTGGAAATCCACACAACCACTGACAACAGCCTCCTACTGAGAGTGAAGGCCCAGACACCAAAACAGAAGAAGGGAGTACTCACTGCCACTGCCACTGGAGAAAAGACTGGATCCATCAAACTCAAGTCTACCAAGACATCCCAGGACACATTTGAGGCACTTTTCTCTCCTCCTGCAGCCGACAACTACACCATTGAAGCTAAACTCAACCAGGAGCAGGTACCCAACACTCCAGTCAATGTCATCTACTCCACTCCCCCACCCGATCCCTCCAAGTGTCGGATAATTGGCCTCGAGAGCATTCCACCCATCCTCCAAGTCGACAAGCCAATACCCTTTAAAGTTGACACCAGATTCGCTGGCAGTGGCAAGCTCAATATTGCAGCTGACGGTCCTGTGGCAGAGGAACGCCCCAAACTTCAGGCAGCAGCAGGCAAGGATGAGCCGGCCATTGTGGACATTGTTTACACCCCAACTGCAGCAGGCACTCATACTCTGAACCTGACCTGGAGTGGTGAAAGCATCCCGGGATCACCCCTGACCTTTGAAGTCAGTCCCATTCACACCCATGCTCACGGGAGACCAGTAGGAGTGGACATCAACATTGACTGCAAGAGCAGCGAGTTGGAATCCTACGCCATGCATGAAGAGACTGGCAGCCGCTACAGAGTGAAGGTCAGCAAAGTTGAGAAGGGCAAGTTCAAGATCTCCTTCCAGCCAAATCAGCCAGGACTGTATGGTGTCCACATCCTCATCAGGAAGAAGGCTATAGCAGGTAGTCCCTTCTACCTGCGATATGACTCACCTCCCAAAGCGGACGCCGTTGCAGTGCGTGGGTTGAGTGACACAGGCTACATCAGAGAGCCAATCGACTTTGTCGTGGACACCACGGATGCTGGCAATGGAGATCTTGTCATCAAGGTCAAGAGCCCAGCTACAAAGGAAGAAAAGCCTGAGCTGACAATCACAGACAACAAGGACAAGACCTACTCGGTTGGATACACTCCCAATGCACCAGGCGATCACCAGTTTGATGTTGCGTGGTCAGGAAAGGGTGTACCTGGCAGCCCATTTGGTGTCAATGTTCTACAGCCAATCACTGAAGAGGTTCCACTAGAAGAAGCAGCTGTCATCATCCCTGAAGTGGTGGAAGAGGCAGATTTCATTCCACCAGATATACTTCGAGAGCTAGAAAAGGAGGAACCACCCCAGGAAATCGGTATGGACCTCGGTGGAGAAGTGGTGAAGGAACGCACTCCGGAGGAATTCACCATCATGCTTGGCCGGGCAACAAAGCTCAAGATCAGGCCACAGGATGAGGAGCAACGTAAGGGAAAACTGCTGGCAACTGTGAGCGGTGAGAACACTGGTCCAGCCAACTCCAAGGTCTCCCAAGACAAGAGTGGAAACTTTGAAGTCTTCTTCAACCCAACAGAAGCAGATCGCTACACGCTGGACATGAAGTTCAAGGACAAACCCTTACCGAGGGGCCCTTTCATCTTGAACTACGTCAAACCACCGTCGGACCCCTCAAAGTGCAGGTTACTAGGCAAAGAGAACATTCCTGCTGTGGTGGTTGTGAATGAGGATGTATTCCTCCAGGTAGACACCAGAGAAGCTGGCTATGGCACACTGGATATCAAAGCTGAAGCCCCCACACTAGACCAGTATGCTCCAAAGCTAGTAGCCATTCCCAGCAAGGAAGCACCTCGCATTTCAGATGTGAAGTACACCCCAACTGCAGCCGGCAACCACACCCTCCACTTCCAGTGGGCAAAGGAGGAGATCCCCGAGTCTCCAGTTAGCTTCCCAGTGGTTGACCCCGGCATGGTGGCTGTGACAGAGCCAGACAAGGTTGAGCTCCTGTCACCTGCACACTTCCAGGTGGATGCCTTGTACGCCGGTCCTGGCCGCCTCACAGGCACATGTACAGGCGCGAGGTGTGGCAACGTTCCAATCAATGTTAATGCTCAAAACGGGGCGAGGTACGATGTCTCCTTCATTCCACTTGTTCCTGACACGTACAGCCTCTCCATCAGTTGGGCAGGAAGAGAAATCCCCAATTCCCCATTCTCGGTCACATTGCTCCCACTGACGCCGGCTGAGCAAGTTGTGGTCACTGAACCTGTCCTCCCAGAACCAGGCCGCCCCACAGATGTTCTCATCGACACTGGTGGGAAAGGAACACTCACTGCCAACTGCATTGGAGAAGAATGTGGCAAAGTTCCCGTGCAAGTGGTGAACACAGGTGAAGGCAAGCACAAGATTACTTTCACCCCACAAGCTCCAGACCTCTACAGACTCCACATGTTCTATGATGACACACAAGTGAAAGGGTCACCTTTTGAGTTTGATCTACGCAAGCCCAAAGTCGTGGAGGCTGTGCAAGTTGCTGAGCTCGCTCAAGAGGAGTCTAGCTACATTCCAGCAGAGTTTGAAGACTCCTTTGGTGTACCCGCATTCACCTTGGAAGCAGACGGACAGAAGGAGGGAGTGACAGAGGTAGAGAAGAAAGCACCTGAAGAGTTCACCAACTTTGTGGGGACTGCTCTGGTTGTGAAAGTGAGACCGCAGAGTGAAGAGCAAAGGAAAGGCCAGGTTGTTGCCACTGCCATTGGTGAGTCAACTGGCACTGCTGAAATCGGGGTGTCTCAAAGGCCGGATGACAGCTACGAAGTGACTTTCAACCCATCTCAGCCCGATCGCTACACTGTAGACATCCAGCTGAATGAGCAACCGATCCCAAGAAGTCCATTCGTAGTCAAGTACATCATGCCTCCTTCAGATCCTTCCAAGTGCAAGATTATTGGTGTGGAAGATCTCCCAGCAGTTTTGGAGGTCAACAAGGAGATCACTCTGATGGTGGATGCATCAAAGGCGGGACCTGGAGATCTGGAAGTCACGGCTGACGGACCTTCTTCAGACCTTGAACCATCCAAACTTGCAGCTAAGCTGAGAGAAGGTGAAGCAAGCACGTATGAAGTGACGTACATCCCAACCTCCCAGGGAACTCACACCCTCAACTTCCTGTGGGGAGGCAAGTCCATACCACAGTCTCCAGTGAAACTGGTGGTGATAGAGCTGGCCAGAGTGGAGGTCCATCAATATGGCAAGCCTGTGGGTCTGGATATTGACTCAGATTGCAAACCAAGTGAACTGAGAGCCTATGCACTGCAGGAAGGCAGCGAAACTCAGCTGAGGGTGAAACTCAACAAATTACCAAGAGGCAAGTACAGGTTAAGCTTCCAGCCCAAGCAACCAGGACTCTATTACATCCATATTTTTGAGAGGAACACTGAACTGACTGCCAGTCCTATTGTGATCAGATACGCCAAGCCTCCCAAACCTGAAGCATGCAAAGTCATTGGGATCTCCACGACAACCTACATGGGAGAAACCCTCACCTTCACAGTTGATGTGACGGAAGCAGGTGGTGGAGAACTCCAAGTACGAGCCCTGGGGCCTGGAGGGAAAGAGAGAGGCACTCTGAATGTAGGCGAGAGGAAGGATGACACTTACCTGGTGGAGTACATTCCGAGTGCTCCAGGCAAACATCAGTTCCAGATCAGTTGGGCAGGGAAGGCCATTCCTGGCAGTCCGTATCCTCTGTCTGTGAGGGACCACACAAAAGAAGAACTGATCAGCTGGCTGTTCCTGGTGGACCAGTTGGGAGCAAGCCAGCCTGCTGACCTACCCGAGGAGGGACAGAGAGTGGAAATCCACACAACCACTGACAACAGCCTCCTACTGAGAGTGAAGGCCCAGACACCAAAACAGAAGAAGGGAGTACTCACTGCCACTGCCACTGGAGAAAAGACTGGATCCATCAAACTCAAGTCTACCAAGACATCCCAGGACACATTTGAGGCACTTTTCTCTCCTCCTGCAGCCGACAACTACACCATTGAAGCTAAACTCAACCAGGAGCAGGTACCCAACACTCCAGTCAATGTCATCTACTCCACTCCCCCACCCGATCCCTCCAAGTGTCGGATAATTGGCCTCGAGAGCATTCCACCCATCCTCCAAGTCGACAAGCCAATACCCTTTAAAGTTGACACCAGATTCGCTGGCAGTGGCAAGCTCAATATTGCAGCTGACGGTCCTGTGGCAGAGGAACGCCCCAAACTTCAGGCAGCAGCAGGCAAGGATGAGCCGGCCATTGTGGACATTGTTTACACCCCAACTGCAGCAGGCACTCATACTCTGAACCTGACCTGGAGTGGTGAAAGCATCCCGGGATCACCCCTGACCTTTGAAGTCAGTCCCATTCACACCCATGCTCACGGGAGACCAGTAGGAGTGGACATCAACATTGACTGCAAGAGCAGCGAGTTGGAATCCTACGCCATGCATGAAGAGACTGGCAGCCGCTACAGAGTGAAGGTCAGCAAAGTTGAGAAGGGCAAGTTCAAGATCTCCTTCCAGCCAAATCAGCCAGGACTGTATGGTGTCCACATCCTCATCAGGAAGAAGGCTATAGCAGGTAGTCCCTTCTACCTGCGATATGACTCACCTCCCAAAGCGGACGCCGTTGCAGTGCGTGGGTTGAGTGACACAGGCTACATCAGAGAGCCAATCGACTTTGTCGTGGACACCACGGATGCTGGCAATGGAGATCTTGTCATCAAGGTCAAGAGCCCAGCTACAAAGGAAGAAAAGCCTGAGCTGACAATCACAGACAACAAGGACAAGACCTACTCGGTTGGATACACTCCCAATGCACCAGGCGATCACCAGTTTGATGTTGCGTGGTCAGGAAAGGGTGTACCTGGCAGCCCATTTGGTGTCAATGTTCTACAGCCAATCACTGAAGAGGTTCCACTAGAAGAAGCAGCTGTCATCATCCCTGAAGTGGTGGAAGAGGCAGATTTCATTCCACCAGATATACTTCGAGAGCTAGAAAAGGAGGAACCACCCCAGGAAATCGGTATGGACCTCGGTGGAGAAGTGGTGAAGGAACGCACTCCGGAGGAATTCACCATCATGCTTGGCCGGGCAACAAAGCTCAAGATCAGGCCACAGGATGAGGAGCAACGTAAGGGAAAACTGCTGGCAACTGTGAGCGGTGAGAACACTGGTCCAGCCAACTCCAAGGTCTCCCAAGACAAGAGTGGAAACTTTGAAGTCTTCTTCAACCCAACAGAAGCAGATCGCTACACGCTGGACATGAAGTTCAAGGACAAACCCTTACCGAGGGGCCCTTTCATCTTGAACTACGTCAAACCACCGTCGGACCCCTCAAAGTGCAGGTTACTAGGCAAAGAGAACATTCCTGCTGTGGTGGTTGTGAATGAGGATGTATTCCTCCAGGTAGACACCAGAGAAGCTGGCTATGGCACACTGGATATCAAAGCTGAAGCCCCCACACTAGACCAGTATGCTCCAAAGCTAGTAGCCATTCCCAGCAAGGAAGCACCTCGCATTTCAGATGTGAAGTACACCCCAACTGCAGCCGGCATCCACACCCTCCACTTCCAGTGGGCAAAGGAGGAGATCCCCGAGTCTCCAGTTAGCTTCCCAGTGGTTGACCCCGGTATGGTGGCTGTGACAGAGCCAGACAAGGTTGAGCTCCTGTCACCTGCACACTTCCAGGTGGATGCCTTGTACGCCGGTCCTGGCCGCCTCACAGGCACATGTACAGGCGCGAGGTGTGGCAACGTTCCAATCAATGTGAATGCTCAAAACGGGGCGAGGTACGATGTCTCCTTCATTCCACTTGTTCCTGACACGTACAGCCTCTCCATCAGTTGGGCAGGAAGAGAAATCCCCAATTCCCCATTCTCGGTCACATTGCTCCCACTGACGCCGGCTGAGCAAGTTGTGGTCACTGAACCTGTCCTCCCAGAACCAGGCCGCCCCACAGATGTTCTCATCGACACTGGTGGGAAAGGAACACTCACTGCCAACTGCATTGGAGAAGAATGTGGCAAAGTTCCCGTGCAAGTGGTGAACACAGGTGAAGGCAAGCACAAGATTACTTTCACCCCACAAGCTCCAGACCTCTACAGACTCCACATGTTCTATGATGACACACAAGTGAAAGGGTCACCTTTTGAGTTTGATCTACGCAAGCCCAAAGTCGTGGAGGCTGTGCAAGTTGCTGAGCTCGCTCAAGAGGAGTCTAGCTACATTCCAGCAGAGTTTGAAGACTCCTTTGGTGTACCCGCATTCACCTTGGAAGCAGACGGACAGAAGGAGGGAGTGACAGAGGTAGAGAAGAAAGCACCTGAAGAGTTCACCAACTTTGTGGGGACTGCTCTGGTTGTGAAAGTGAGACCGCAGAGTGAAGAGCAAAGGAAAGGCCAGGTTGTTGCCACTGCCATTGGTGAGTCAACTGGCACTGCTGAAATCGGGGTGTCTCAAAGGCCGGATGACAGCTACGAAGTGACTTTCAACCCATCTCAGCCCGATCGCTACACTGTAGACATCCAGCTGAATGAGCAACCGATCCCAAGAAGTCCATTCGTAGTCAAGTACATCATGCCTCCTTCAGATCCTTCCAAGTGCAAGATTATTGGTGTGGAAGATCTCCCAGCAGTTTTGGAGGTCAACAAGGAGATCACTCTGATGGTGGATGCATCAAAGGCGGGACCTGGAGATCTGGAAGTCACGGCTGACGGACCTTCTTCAGACCTTGAACCATCCAAACTTGCAGCTAAGCTGAGAGAAGGTGAAGCAAGCACGTATGAAGTGACGTACATCCCAACCTCCCAGGGAACTCACACCCTCAACTTCCTGTGGGGAGGCAAGTCCATACCACAGTCTCCAGTGAAACTGGTGGTGATAGAGCTGGCCAGAGTGGAGGTCCATCAATATGGCAAGCCTGTGGGTCTGGATATTGACTCAGATTGCAAACCAAGTGAACTGAGAGCCTATGCACTGCAGGAAGGCAGCGAAACTCAGCTGAGGGTGAAACTCAACAAATTACCAAGAGGCAAGTACAGGTTAAGCTTCCAGCCCAAGCAACCAGGACTCTATTACATCCATATTTTTGAGAGGAACACTGAACTGACTGCCAGTCCTATTGTGATCAGATACGCCAAGCCTCCCAAACCTGAAGCATGCAAAGTCATTGGGATCTCCACGACAACCTACATGGGAGAAACCCTCACCTTCACAGTTGATGTGACGGAAGCAGGTGGTGGAGAACTCCAAGTACGAGCCCTGGGGCCTGGAGGGAAAGAGAGAGGCACTCTGAATGTAGGCGAGAGGAAGGATGACACTTACCTGGTGGAGTACATTCCGAGTGCTCCAGGCAAACATCAGTTCCAGATCAGTTGGGCAGGGAAGGCCATTCCTGGCAGTCCGTATCCTCTGTCTGTGAGGGACCACACAAAAGAAGAACTGATCAGCTGGCTGTTCCTGGTGGACCAGTTGGGAGCAAGCCAGCCTGCTGACCTACCCGAGGAGGGACAGAGAGTGGAAATCCACACAACCACTGACAACAGCCTCCTACTGAGAGTGAAGGCCCAGACACCAAAACAGAAGAAGGGAGTACTCACTGCCACTGCCACTGGAGAAAAGACTGGATCCATCAAACTCAAGTCTACCAAGACATCCCAGGACACATTTGAGGCACTTTTCTCTCCTCCTGCAGCCGACAACTACACCATTGAAGCTAAACTCAACCAGGAGCAGGTACCCAACACTCCAGTCAATGTCATCTACTCCACTCCCCCACCCGATCCCTCCAAGTGTCGGATAATTGGCCTCGAGAGCATTCCACCCATCCTCCAAGTGGACAAACCAATACCCTTTAAAGTTGACACCAGGTTCGCTGGCAGTGGCAAGCTCAATATTGCAGCTGACAGTCCTGTGGCAGAAGAACGTCCCAAACTTCAGGCAGCAGCAGGCAAGGATGAGCCGGCCATTGTGGACATTGTTTACACCCCAACTGCAGCAGGCACTCATACTCTGAACCTGACCTGGAGTGGTGAAAGCATCCCGGGATCACCCCTGACCTTTGAAGTCAGTCCCATTCACACCCATGCTCACGGGAGACCAGTAGGAGTGGACATCAACATTGACTGCAAGAGCAGCGAGTTGGAATCCTACGCCATTCATGAAGAGACTGGCAGCCGCTACAGAGTGAAGGTCAGCAAAGTTGAGAAGGGCAAGTTCAAGTTCTCCTTCCAGCCAAATCAGCCAGGACTGTATGGTGTCCACATCCTCATCAGGAAGAAGGCTATAGCAGGTAGTCCCTTCTACCTGCGATACGACTCACCTCCCAAAGCGGAGGCCGTTGCTGTGCGTGGGTTGAGTGACACAGGCTACATCAGAGAGCCAATCGACTTTGTCGTGGACACCACGGATGCTGGAAATGGAGATCTTGTCATCAAGGTCAAGAGCCCAGCTACAAAGGAAGAAAAGCCTGAGCTGACAATCACAGACAACAAGGACAAGACCTACTCGGTTGGATACACTCCCAATGCACCTGGCGATCACCAGTTTGATGTTGCGTGGTCAGGAAAGGGTGTACCTGGCAGCCCATTTGGTGTCAATGTTCTACAGCCAATCACTGAAGAGGTTCCACTAGAAGAAGCAGCTGTCATCATCCCTGAGGTGGTGGAAGAGGCAGATTTCATTCCACCAGATATACTTCGAGAACTAGAAAAGGAGGAACCACCCCAGGAAATCGGTATGGACCTCGGTGGAGAAGTGGTGAAGGAACGCACTCCGGAGGAATTCACCATCATGCTTGGCCGGGCAACAAAGCTCAAGATCAGGCCACAGGATGAGGAGCAACGTAAGGGAAAACTGCTGGCAACTGTGAGCGGTGAGAACACTGGTCCAGCCAACTCCAAGGTCTCCCAAGACAAGAGTGGAAACTTTGAAGTCTTCTTCAACCCAACAGAAGCAGATCGCTACACGCTGGACATGAAGTTCAAGGACAAACCCTTACCGAGGGGCCCTTTCATCTTGAACTACGTCAAACCACCGTCGGACCCCTCAAAGTGCAGGTTACTTGGCAAAGAGAACATTCCTGCTGTGGTGGTTGTGAATGAGGATGTATTCCTCCAGGTAGACACCAGAGAAGCTGGCTATGGCACACTGGATATCAAAGCTGAAGCCCCCACACTAGACCAGTACGCTCCAAAGCTAGTAGCCATTCCCAGCAAGGAAGCACCTCGCATTTCAGATGTGAAGTACACCCCAACTGCAGCCGGCATCCACACCCTCCACTTCCAGTGGGCAAAGGAGGAGATCCCCGAGTCTCCAGTTAGCTTCCCAGTGGTTGACCCCGGTATGGTGGCTGTGACAGAGCCAGACAAGGTTGAGCTCCTGTCACCTGCACACTTCCAGGTGGATGCCTTGTACGCCGGTCCTGGCCGCCTCACAGGCACATGTACAGGCGCGAGGTGTGGCAACGTTCCAATCAATGTGAATGCTCAAAACGGGGCGAGGTACGATGTCTCCTTCATTCCACTTGTTCCTGACACGTACAGCCTCTCCATCAGTTGGGCAGGAAGAGAAATCCCCAATTCCCCATTCTCGGTCACATTGCTCCCACTGACGCCGGCTGAGCAAGTTGTGGTCACTGAACCTGTCCTCCCAGAACCAGGCCGCCCCACAGATGTTCTCATCGACACTGGTGGGAAAGGAACACTCACTGCCAACTGCATTGGAGAAGAATGTGGCAAAGTTCCCGTGCAAGTGGTGAACACAGGTGAAGGCAAGCACAAGATTACTTTCACCCCACAAGCTCCAGACCTCTACAGACTCCACATGTTCTATGATGACACACAAGTGAAAGGGTCACCTTTTGAGTTTGATCTACGCAAGCCCAAAGTCGTGGAGGCTGTGCAAGTTGCTGAGCTCGCTCAAGAGGAGTCTAGCTACATTCCAGCAGAGTTTGAAGACTCCTTTGGTGTACCCGCATTCACCTTGGAAGCAGACGGACAGAAGGAGGGAGTGACAGAGGTAGAGAAGAAAGCACCTGAAGAGTTCACCAACTTTGTGGGGACTGCTCTGGTTGTGAAAGTGAGACCGCAGAGTGAAGAGCAAAGGAAAGGCCAGGTTGTTGCCACTGCCATTGGTGAGTCAACTGGCACTGCTGAAATCGGGGTGTCTCAAAGGCCGGATGACAGCTACGAAGTGACTTTCAACCCATCTCAGCCCGATCGCTACACTGTAGACATCCAGCTGAATGAGCAACCGATCCCAAGAAGTCCATTCGTAGTCAAGTACATCATGCCTCCTTCAGATCCTTCCAAGTGCAAGATTATTGGTGTGGAAGATCTCCCAGCAGTTTTGGAGGTCAACAAGGAGATCACTCTGATGGTGGATGCATCAAAGGCGGGACCTGGAGATCTGGAAGTCACGGCTGACGGACCTTCTTCAGACCTTGAACCATCCAAACTTGCAGCTAAGCTGAGAGAAGGTGAAGCAAGCACGTATGAAGTGACGTACATCCCAACCTCCCAGGGAACTCACACCCTCAACTTCCTGTGGGGAGGCAAGTCCATACCACAGTCTCCAGTGAAACTGGTGGTGATAGAGCTGGCCAGAGTGGAGGTCCATCAATATGGCAAGCCTGTGGGTCTGGATATTGACTCAGATTGCAAACCAAGTGAACTGAGAGCCTATGCACTGCAGGAAGGCAGCGAAACTCAGCTGAGGGTGAAACTCAACAAATTACCAAGAGGCAAGTACAGGTTAAGCTTCCAGCCCAAGCAACCAGGACTCTATTACATCCATATTTTTGAGAGGAACACTGAACTGACTGCCAGTCCTATTGTGATCAGATACGCCAAGCCTCCCAAACCTGAAGCATGCAAAGTCATTGGGATCTCCACGACAACCTACATGGGAGAAACCCTCACCTTCACAGTTGATGTGACGGAAGCAGGTGGTGGAGAACTCCAAGTACGAGCCCTGGGGCCTGGAGGGAAAGAGAGAGGCACTCTGAATGTAGGCGAGAGGAAGGATGACACTTACCTGGTGGAGTACATTCCGAGTGCTCCAGGCAAACATCAGTTCCAGATCAGTTGGGCAGGGAAGGCCATTCCTGGCAGTCCGTATCCTCTGTCTGTGAGGGACCACACAAAAGAAGAACTGATCAGCTGGCTGTTCCTGGTGGACCAGTTGGGAGCAAGCCAGCCTGCTGACCTACCCGAGGAGGGACAGAGAGTGGAAATCCACACAACCACTGACAACAGCCTCCTACTGAGAGTGAAGGCCCAGACACCAAAACAGAAGAAGGGAGTACTCACTGCCACTGCCACTGGAGAAAAGACTGGATCCATCAAACTCAAGTCTACCAAGACATCCCAGGACACATTTGAGGCACTTTTCTCTCCTCCTGCAGCCGACAACTACACCATTGAAGCTAAACTCAACCAGGAGCAGGTACCCAACACTCCAGTCAATGTCATCTACTCCACTCCCCCACCCGATCCCTCCAAGTGTCGGATAATTGGCCTCGAGAGCATTCCACCCATCCTCCAAGTCGACAAGCCAATACCCTTTAAAGTTGACACCAGATTCGCTGGCAGTGGCAAGCTCAATATTGCAGCTGACGGTCCTGTGGCAGAAGAACGCCCCAAACTTCAGGCAGCAGCAGGCAAGGATGAGCCGGCCATTGTGGACATTGTTTACACCCCAACTGCAGCAGGCACTCATACTCTGAACCTGACCTGGAGTGGTGAAAGCATCCCGGGATCACCCCTGACCTTTGAAGTCAGTCCCATTCACACCCATGCTCACGGGAGACCAGTAGGAGTGGACATCAACATTGACTGCAAGAGCAGCGAGTTGGAATCCTACGCCATACATGAAGAGACTGGCAGCCGCTACAGAGTGAAGGTCAGCAAAGTTGATAAGGGCAAGTTCAAGATCTCCTTCCAGCCAAATCAGCCAGGACTGTATGGTGTCCACATCCTCATCAGGAAGAAGGCTATAGCAGGTAGTCCCTTCTACCTGCGATATGACTCACCTCCCAAAGCGGACGCCGTTGCAGTGCGTGGGTTGAGTGACACAGGCTACATCAGAGAGCCAATCGACTTTGTCGTGGACACCACGGATGCTGGCAATGGAGATCTTGTCATCAAGGTCAAGAGCCCAGCTACAAAGGAAGAAAAGCCTGAGCTGACAATCACAGACAACAAGGACAAGACCTACTCGGTTGGATACACTCCCAATGCACCAGGCGATCACCAGTTTGATGTTGCGTGGTCAGGAAAGGGTGTACCTGGCAGCCCATTTGGTGTCAATGTTCTACAGCCAATCACTGAAGAGGTTCCACTAGAAGAAGCAGCTGTCATCATCCCTGAAGTGGTGGAAGAGGCAGATTTCATTCCACCAGATATACTTCGAGAGCTAGAAAAGGAGGAACCACCCCAGGAAATCGGTATGGACCTCGGTGGAGAAGTGGTGAAGGAACGCACTCCGGAGGAATTCACCATCATGCTTGGCCGGGCAACAAAGCTCAAGATCAGGCCACAGGATGAGGAGCAACGTAAGGGAAAACTGCTGGCAACTGTGAGCGGTGAGAACACTGGTCCAGCCAACTCCAAGGTCTCCCAAGACAAGAGTGGAAACTTTGAAGTCTTCTTCAACCCAACAGAAGCAGATCGCTACACGCTGGACATGAAGTTCAAGGACAAACCCTTACCGAGGGGCCCTTTCATCTTGAACTACGTCAAACCACCGTCGGACCCCTCAAAGTGCAGGTTACTAGGCAAAGAGAACATTCCTGCTGTGGTGGTTGTGAATGAGGATGTATTCCTCCAGGTAGACACCAAAGAAGCTGGCTATGGCACACTGGATATCAAAGCTGAAGCCCCCACACTAGACCAGTATGCTCCAAAGCTAGTAGCCATTCCCAGCAAGGAAGCACCTCGCATTTCAGATGTGAAGTACACCCCAACTGCAGCCGGCATCCACACCCTCCACTTCCAGTGGGCAAAGGAGGAGATCCCCGAGTCTCCAGTTAGCTTCCCAGTGGTTGACCCCGGTATGGTGGCTGTGACAGAGCCAGACAAGGTTGAGCTCCTGTCACCTGCACACTTCCAGGTGGATGCCTTGTACGCCGGTCCTGGCCGCCTCACAGGCACATGTACAGGTGCGAGGTGTGGCAACGTTCCAATCAATGTGAATGCTCAAAACGGGGCGACGTACGATGTCTCCTTCATTCCACTTGTTCCTGACACGTACAGCCTCTCCATCAGTTGGGCAGGAAGAGAAATCCCCAATTCCCCATTCTCGATCACATTGCTCCCACTGACACCCGTACATATTGACCAAGTTGAGAAAGTCGAGAAGGTGAAAGGTGATGTGGATACACGACAGGTAACTGGACTCAACCTTGAAAACAAGACCTTCCAAGTTGGCATTCCATGCTTCTTCAAAGTTGACTGTGACGCAGTTGATCAAGGAGTTTTTGAGATTGGCTGCAATCCTCCAACTGCTGCGAGTATCCAGATAACTCCTGATGCTGGCAATCGGACATACCAGTGCAGAATTTTACCTAGTGCAACTGGTGACGTAGAAATCGTAGCACAGTACAATGGCCAACGTATCCATGGCAGTCCCTTTCATGCCCATTTCAAGCCACCTGCTGCTGCTAATCTCGCTCTCTCTCTCTCAGCTGAAGGTATTGAGACGAGCAATGCAACCGCAACCATCGAAAGCACAGCTACCCTCGAGCAGATTCCCTCCATACTCACCCAGCTGATTGGAGGTCAGTACAACATTGAGTTTGATCCAACGAAAGGACTAGAATATCTACTCACATTTAAGTGCCTCTTGAGGGTGAAAAGTGAGGAACAGGCCCTCCAGGACTCACCATTCCGGTTGTCCTATGTCCAACGTTCCATCAATGCCTCCCTGTGTAGTGTGGAGAGTGAGGGGCTTGATGCTGTACATGTGGGGCAATGGGGCACCCTCATTGTTTCAACGGAGGGAGCAGGTCAAGGGGAGCTCAAGGTGAACATCGAAGGAAGCGGTACCAAAGAGCCCCAAATAGTCATCACTCCTATAGATGGGAACAAATTTCAATTGAAATTCATGTTGCCCAATGCTGGAACATACCGAATCCACATCACGTGGGGAGGAGAAGAAATCCCAGGCAGCCCATTTGTAGTCCATTGCTCACAGCCAGCAACAGCCACATCATCTCTGTTCAACATCTCAGACATTCCAACTGAAGCTCTCCTTGGAAAAACAATCCTGTTCAATGTGGTACCCAAAGGTAGAGTACAGGAAGGAAAGCTGACGGTGACGGCACGCTCCAGCCACCATGGAACCACTGCGTGCAAAGTCAGTAAGAAAGAAGATGGAAGTTACACTTGCAGCATCAAGCCGGTAGTAGCCGGCAAGTACCTTGTCAACATCTACTGGAATGGAACACCACTCAGCGGGTGTCCATTCAAGCTGAAGGTACTGCAACCACCGAAACCACAGAACGTTCGAGCACATGGGCCTGGTCTTGCAGATGGCAACGTGGGGCAGGAGGGAAATTTCGTTGTTGAGACCACTGATGCTGGTGCTGGAACTCTTTCTGTGAACGTTGAAGGTCCCAAAGGCGGCTTCCAGATCCAATTGAATCGCGATCCAGAGCGTGAGCGTGTCATTCTTGCACAATACAATCCAGCCAATGCCGGGGTGTACATCGTAGGGATCACCTGGTCGGGATCCCACATCCCGGGAAGCCCCTTCACTGTCAACATTCATGAATGACAGAGTAAGTTGCTACCAAACTATTTGGCACACACTGTCATGGCATCTGGTTCTTCCTCACTCATTACTGACCTCAATTAGTCAATTAACCATTGTTGTGAGATGTAGTGCTTCAGTTTTTTCAAAGGATATCTTGGTGACAGTTTAGAATGTGGATAATTATTATAGTGCTGACTGCTGTGAACACCCAAATTGGTTGACTGCATGAGGAATAGTCATGACCAATACGATTTTTCCTCTCTCCAGGTAACTACATTTCTAGAAGCACACAGTTGAAAAAACCCACTCAACTTGAGATACATAGCTAGTACAATGTTGTCTGCTTTTCATTTGCTGAAACTAGCGATGTTATAAATGTTAGCCACTATTATTATAAATGTGTAGGAAGTTACTACAACTGTGAGGATTTATGATGCTGCAAATAGACTGATGAAATTTGTTTTGACTTCATAGCCTATTAATAACGCTCCATACAATCCCGGTCGTGTGGATTGGGAATTTGGGATTTGAAGCTGAAATTGGGTTAGCCATTGGTGCCAGAAGCTAGGGGGTTCAATCTCCAGTGAGTACCCGTGGATGTAGCTGGGATAATCAGACTGGGTCATATTAGCATAATGAGCTGGGATCTGTGTACCCATACAAGGCAGTACATAGCCACTACAGTAGTATGGTTGGGTCAGTTTCAACCGGATCACTTTTCGGGGCACCAAAAGTTTGCTGCACACACATGTAAGGTGTGAATTGTCTGCATGCATGAAAGCGTCTCTTCTATGCTTCCTGGCAAGCCCCATCATCCCATGCAATGACTATACATTCTCCCGAAGCGAACGTTTAGGGAAACCCCTTGTGTACTATTGTTGACACATGCAGGCGAGCAAAGTCATGCTCTACTTCTGCAATCGCTGAGTGAAATATTCGCTGTAGCTTGCAAGCTACTGGTTTAGCAGTGAAATTGCATCAGAAACTATCAGGCTCAGAAGACCTGGGGCTACTGCCCTGCCATATTCTAGCAAATAGGTAGCTAGTCATCCATTGTTGGTGCATGCTTAATCGACCCAGATTCAAACACTGGAATATTGCATGACTGCGTATATATAGCTACTTACATAGCCATAATTAATGTCTTTGTCGGGTCCACACAAACGCGAGAATTTTAATATATTAAGCGCATGCAACTCAGTTTCAACTGCCGTCTATGCTAGTCACGTGGACAATCAGCAGTTAGCTATGGTTTACACGACTTGCAGCAAGTCGTTGAAGCCGGAAGCACATAATGAGCTATAGAGAGCTCTCTACAATCCAATTATTCATAGTGCTACAACATATTCACTGCATGTAGCAGAAACCATAGATATGGAAATCTTACACTGCACCATAATTATGGCCCTTCCCCTCGTTTGAGGGCGTGGCCAAGTAGGCAGCCATAAATATAAATTTACGCACATACCAAGCATTCTTCAATCAATGGATGTAAATACACTGTGTCTTGCGCGGATCGACGACTGGGGAGTCACTGTGACTGACTTGCGCTCAGCTCAAGCTCGTGACCAGGAGTGTCTGATAAGCGGCGCCACTTCGCAGCGCTAATGATAGGGCTCACAGGCGTATAATTATGAGTGTATGAGCATGTCCCTTGCCATTACGTCGAGCTAGCTACTTACCGTACATGCTAACATGCCGAAGAAAGGGAAGAGTAGCGCAAAGAGTGGGAAAGCAGAAGCGAAGGGCGCGGTTGCTGTAGAGCTGGAGGAATGGGTGGGGGTACAGAAGCGAACATTCACAAACTGGATGAACCACAAGCTAGCGGACAGTGGATGCCAAGTCACCGACCTCGAGACTGATCTGGGAAATGGAGTGATCCTCATCAAACTGCTGGAGATCCTGTCCCACAAGAAGTTGCCTGGAAAGTGAGTCCAGTTACTTTAGATTGGTGTCAGAGTACAAGTATCACAGGCAATTATTCACATCTACTATGCTACAGCCACTGTATTCTGTTGGCAGTAATATCACTGATATGTATACCAACTTGGTGAGACACAAATGTTTGGCTGAAAGGCGGAATCCAGTGTCCAACCTGCTGGAAGTGGTTCCGTAGTCGTGAAGGTTTCACAGTCCACAGATGCAGACCGGAAGACCCCTAGGAGACAATCCCTAGCTTTGTTCCCCCAGTAAGGTAACGGAGGGTGTTTCCAGCCAGCATGGGGTTTCCGGACATGGCATAGGGTATGCAGCATGCACACTTACCAAAATTTGGAAGAATTGCTAACAGAGCGAATGTGAGGGGCATGAAGTGCCATGTCCGGAATTAAAGACTGTCTGGAAATCCCCTCCCTTACCTTGGGGGTTGCGTGACCAAATTCAGCAGCAAAACAACAGGACCAACTTGGCACTGGTGTCTGAGTAAAAATTATTGTGAGGATGCTGTCCTGAACTGGCATCTACTATAATTTTGTCTGTATGTACATGTGTATGCACGGGGCCACAGTTACCAAATTGCCAGACGCAATGCCACTTTAGTTGGTTGGTTGTTTCTCCCCTCAGGCAAAAAAGTACTCGGAGTGGCAATTTGGTACTTGCAGTGATTCTAGCCTTTTATGCTGTCAAAACCGCCTCCCTATCCCTCCCTAGGCCCTCTCGCTATCTCAAATTCAGCTCTGTGCACGGGCGCTGCACCACAGGCGTCCTCTTGGTGGACGTGGGCGCCCGCAGCCCACTCGCTGCCTGTACCTTCAAGTGATTCGACCCAGCCAAGTGTTTTCTGACGTGATATACGCTCAGTGATGAGAGATCTGCCCCACAACTGCAGAGCTTCTTGGTAGGAGGACGCGCTTCTTCCACGGCAGCGGATCGTCAACGCGCTCGTCAACCTTCATTGCACGTGCCCACTACTCGTGCACCTCCGTATATCTTATTTCTTGGACCGAATACCTCCGTATACTACGTACACGTCATTATGACGTCATGGTTGGTTGTTGGTTCACAGGTCAAGGCAAAAAGGGGGATTGCGTCGGCAAAAAGGTGAACGATGGCCCCGTGTTGTTAACTCTATCTATTCCGACAGCAGATCAATTGCATATAATTTTCATCTGGTTGCATGAAGACCTGCAAGGCCTTCAATTCATGCCCGATCTGAAGGACAAAGCTCTGATCGAGGATTCATGAGTTGGCCAGGCATGGCGGGAGGTCCCAACTGGCTCAGCACATCTCTGGCATCCCTTCGTTGCTTTGTAGAAATAGCTTTGTGTTAGTTTGTAGTACTAAAACAGTCGCTCCAAGTGCAGAGCAGCGTCTTAATGGATATGTACAATGTGACTACTAGTGTAATGAATGGAGTCACTGGTGTGTTCGTGATCAGGACATTACATTAACACTAGTACGAGTTCCTACAGAGCAAAGTATTGCAGGAACCGATTGCACTTGCTGGAACATGTGCAGCTGTGAACATGTGCAGTAGTTGGCATCGTAATATTGACAGGCTAAACCGTTGGAGATTCAGTCGACTGAACGCTCAGTTTACGTTAGGATGTCAGACTGTCATAAGCAAATACCTTTGTCAAATTTGCTGTAACTGAGCAATATGTTCGAGTCAGCCACAGTGGAGCTGGTAGTCGTCCAAGTGTACGTATGTTTGAATAGGGATGATTGCCATGCCATTATTGTCATGCTGGTGTGTGGATAATCTGTTTCCTATGGTGGGTTTCACGTGGTCATTCCTGATATGTTGCTGTTGCTGTGCACACAGGCACCATTTGAAGCCGAGCCGATCTGCACACAGAAACCAGAACATGAGCGCTGCTTTCTCTTTCATGAAAGACGTGGAGCAGCTCCCGCTGGTCAATATTGGTGAGTCTCAGCTCTGAGTGATTACTGGAGCTATAAAGCATGACAGTAGTACACTATGAGTTAGTTGATAGCATTAAGCTTAAGCAACACTACTGTGTCGGGTATCACTTGCTTTCCCATAGGCGAGCTGTCCAATATTGGAAAGCCCATATTGGACGGCTTAGTTGTGTATATATGAGCTACAGCCATCTCTGTATCTTGGACATGGTTGTTGCTCCAGCAGTTTGGTTATGGTGTATGATAACCCATCGCTGGATGAGTAACAGTCAAATACAAAGATCTGTTTGTCCTTTGGATTCGAAAAGTACTACACGGACCGACCGTCCAATACTGTGGACAGGTACCCTGGATACACTCCATTCCAAGACGCAATGATATAACTACTGAGTACCAGCATCACTCCTGTGTGTAGTGCAAGCTCGCTTTTCCCAATAACACCTTGTCTTATACTCTCACCTTGCACATGGCTACCTACGCAGCAGGTTTGCATTACATCTGCCAGGTTGCACTTTACGGCTCATCCCAATTAGCACACACTGCCAGTCAGCAAATGGCGGCCATGGCCAACGGAAGGGCTATTGGGTCATAAGTCCACCAGTGGGAGGTTGTGCAATGTTATGACAGTGTGAGTGGACCATGATGGTCAATCATGAGTATGTTGATTCACCTTCCCAAAGTGCTCCATCCGTATTTCTAATAGGAATACGTATCCACATCATGCCTCGCACGCACCGCATGCATATGTGTCACCTGACCACCTGTTTACGATCGAGTATCTAGTATAAAGTTTAGAGTTGAGAGTGAAAAGATGTCGATTGTGTAGACTCCACATGTAGCTGCTCTAGCTCTGCAAGCCCAGGAGGCCCTGCTTGCTTGTACTCTAGCCTATTGACGATTGTGTAGTTGTCGACTGTGCTCACTGTTTGACTCCATAATTATGTAGCTGCTTGATCGTGGAGGCACTGTGCTCATCCACTGATTAGATCTGAGTTCTAAGGTTGTAAATCTAACACCGTCGAGCCTATTGCTAGTTGAACATGACCTTTACAAGTTGACAACAAGGACATTGCATGACTTTTAGAATGCCAATACTATCGCAATCGCAATATACTGCAATATTATATAAGTATCACCATAGTACCAAGCTGTACCGGACGAGTTTGTTGCCGTAGTATTGTTACGAGTGCGAAGCACAAGTAACAATGCCGAAGGCGACAAACGAGCGATATGTTTCTGGTATAGCTTGGTACTATGGTGATACTGATTTTATCATACAAACCTGGAATTTCATTGCACGTTTCTCTACCAATGAACGTAGCGAATGCGTGTTACCATAGCTTGCTTGGCGACAGTAATTTCATTTCTGGTTGCCAACCCTTCGCGTTAGTACGGCAAGCTACAAATGTTTGTGCGAGAAGTCCTGCGTACCAAGCCCAAGGCGGAGTCACACCGATAACTGGCAGCTGTACGGTCGGTCCATGCTGATAACTGGCAGTTGTACGGTCCATTTCAAACGGGATGCCTGAGAATACGAACAAATTCAACATCGACTTCCGGAAGTATCGAGATGTAAGTCAGCCCTCTTCAGGAGCCCAAATGGTAAGTCAGTACCAGTTAGTCTCGGACATGGAACTATCACAGATTTGCTGTAGCGCACGTGACTTACTGTACATAATACGGATTTCTCGCGTGACCTACAGAACTTAATACGGATTTTTCCTACAGTACAAAATACGGGGATTTATCATACACCTACGTTTCAATAATGTACAGCAGTCAATGGGAAAGCCTGGTACGCAAGCGCAGTTGGCAAATCGCAATATATCGCAATATCCTTACATATATTATTACTGAGATAAGGATTTGAAATTGTGGTCATTGTACACCTCTGTTTGAAGCAGTAAAGACGAGCAATACTGGCAAGATAGCTTCAGGCAATAATCGCAAGGTATAATTCACAATATCGCCAAACCCTACTTACCATTAGGATTGCGGTATGGTTCTAAGATTGTAATAGTATATCAGTGGCTGTACGCGTAGGCTAGACAGCATGTCTATGGAATTCAAGGCCATCTGGATTCCATTGGGCAAGATGTGTAGAGCAGCGCAACGGTAACTAGGTAGAACGCTGCTCCCTTGCATGGCAACAGAACAACGTACCGGGTATACTGGAATATTGGGAGTCAGAACTGTTTTTTTCAGTAATGAAAGTAGCTCATTGTCTGCAGTCAGCACAAGACTATGTGAGTGAGCAGTCAAACTGAAGCACGCAGGCGGTGCCAGATAGGTCGCTCCTGCCATGTGCTATACCACAGCTAGTAGCTGTCCAAGTGCTAATGCTTGGTTTGCCGTTTAAACACCTCATCCCTCAAGAGGTGCTCTAACCTCATCTGAATAGCCTGGTGTACGTTTGTTCGTTCATTCGTGAGCCACACTCTTGTAAGAGTATGCAACTTCGTATGGTTTCATTACAATGTCGGGATGCGGTTGTCTGGTATGCATCAGGTAGTTTGCATCAGACCAAGCACTACTTTGGGCACATTCCTTAGGGAAACCTGGAATATACGTGGTCATGGAAACATGCTTCCCAGGAATGTGTTAGCGTGAAGTCATCATGACTTACTAGGGCTTAATGTCAAGTAGTTCCAGTTCCCAGGAAGCTCTGCTTTCTGAGGAAGTTTAACAATGTAATAGAGTATCAGGTATGTGTTCGTATCATGCAAATGTACCCATCCTCCCAAGGTTCACATACATTCATTTGGTTAGCAACTTTGAAGGTAGCTACCTCAGATTTGGTGAGTACTAACAGCCCATTTACACAAGCGCTCTGGATCGATCCAGCTCGAACTGGTTCGAATTGTCTCGTAATGTAAACACGAACCGAACCGCCCCGCTCCGCTCCGTACTGGACCACCAAACTCCATCGAACTGGTTCGACCCGGAGCGCTCTGGCCCCAAGTGTAAACAGAACCGAACCCGTTGGTAGGGCGTGGACGGGGGGTGTGACGGTTGCCAATAGTATCCGAACCAGATCACGAAGGGTCCGGTTTCGAGACGAGGGGTTGTCATGGTGTTGTATATCGAACATGACTAGTCTCGTGAGAATGGGGTCTGGGTATGTGACTAATCATGAACTTCGACCCCGAATCACACGTACATGGAGCGCTCGGGCGGTGTAGTGTAAACGCACCTCCCAGATCGATCTGTGTCGAACCGGAGCGAATCCGCCCTTCTCGGTCTGTAGTGGCAAAGAGCAATCAGTTTCCATGGAAACCCTTGTTTCCCATATCAAGGTTGCCATATGGAAACCAGCACAATGCTATTCTAGAACATGCAAGAGTGTGGCCCCGATTTTAACAGTGATTTTAACTTTAACAGAATCAGTTACATAATCATTGCTGTTATTAGCAGATGCAAATTTCAGCTAAATTCCTGTGCACCCTAAAATCGCTAATACCGTAGTGTCCCGTTAATACGCCCCCCTATTTTGTACCCTACATCCAGCCCAAAGAGGGGAAGGGGCGTATTTTTGAGTACGCAATAATTAGTCTCGATTATACGCCCCCTCAAAACATTTTGCTACGTTTATGACACTGCCAAGGTTCATGTTCACAGTTACAAAAGTACAAACAATCGCCACTACTGTTCGTGGTCATCACGCGTGGTCTCCCTACATCGGCGAGAAGAGCTGCCACTTCAACTCGAGGGCCATAACATTCACGACGACTTCGCTGTAGCCATCCTCATGAACAGCAAATTATACTGTCGGTCATGAACCACGGAACATTTCCTGGTATTTCCTGCGGAAGAGTGGCAGCGAGATGACTTGTACCGTCGGCGTCAACGGTGACTACTCGATCTGCATCTGAGACGATCTGCAAAGTTGCGCACGTGTAGGTCAGAAGACGCTCACCAGGGGGCGTTATAATGAGTCAAACTACCCTGTGCAGGAACTTGGGCGAAAAAGAGGGGGAGAGTGTATTTTCGAAGGGGGCGTATTAGCGGGACACTACGGTACTAGTATAGGTGCAGTTAATAGTGCAGTAGCCTAGGTACATGGTTTGTGGAGACCATGTTTTCCCAGGAGTCAAGCCTGAACACAGAGTGTATTCATGGAGTGCTTACCCCGTGCACCTTCTGCTGCGCCTCAGTGCAGTGCCAGTACTAGTGCGGTCAATGGTGCCATGTGTGATTACAAAATGGGTGGAGCCAAGAAACCGATAATAGGAAGTAGCTGAAATAACAACGAAAAGAACCGCCTTCACTTGTATCAGGTACAGAAACATCCGAATATTATTATGTTCATTATTTGTGTTAAGTATAATGTCTGCAAATGCCCTAACTAATCCACTTGAAGCATTTTTAAATTTCTTTTGCCGACAGGCAGATACACAGACACACAGACACGAAGGCATTACTTAACCCCTGCATGTGTGCGGGGTATTAACAGATGCCACACAATGGCATGCTTACATTGTTGGCACTCCTGCGTTCTCAGGAACGTATGCTCTCCCAGGAGGATGTAGCAGCACTCACACAGCAGGCCATGTTTACACTTCCCAGAAATGCTGTTGGTATGCACAGAGAGAGAGAGAGAGACATCTTCTACACCCCCTGATGTTCCGTGCTCCAGGTGGTCTCTCTGCTCTAGCTTGTGCTTTGTACCCTGTACTAGTATGTCTTGGATGCTTCTGGACTCCGTGCAGTTTTGACCATAGATGACGTATCCTTTCTGTTATACTGCACTCATGTTCACATCCAAGCCAGCACAATCACGTGTTTCCTGCTCCCATCTTGTCAAGGATTCTCTGTGCTGCTTCTAACATGTGTGCCGGTATCAATAATATCTACTCTCACTTAATTCATGGTTACTTGATAACACAAGTGGTTGACAGTGATGTCTCAGGCACCCTGGTAGTCATGGTTACTTGATAACACAGGTGGTTGGTTGACAGTGATGTCTCAGGCTCCCTGGTAGTCATGCATGCCTCTAGGAGAATGTTGTGTATGTGTACATGCACACCACAAATATGTGGGCTTGCTTGGGCTGCCTCACTAATGTAGCCAGTAGGTTTCCCAAAGAATGAGCCCAAACGGTTGAGGATGCTGGGGGCCTTATGCAGGGGGCCTTATGCAGGCTCATAATTTAGTTTAGCACATTTGAATGGTATAGTTGCGAAAAATGTAGGGGTATTAGCTGCTATCTGATGGCTCCAATATTGGACAAGTCTGTACAGCGTTTGGCAAGTCCGAAAGACGAGAGACGAGTCAAGCTTAGTCCACTGTCCGGTAGTATTTCCATCCAGCAGTTGATTTATCATACACACTGTGACCAACCTTCAGGAGTGTCGACTGCAACTGCAGCTGCAGCCATAACATAAAGAGAAAAGGCACTCATTATACATTGGGTGGGTCCGACTGCAGACTAGCAACCGGCAAAGGTACACAATTACCACTACGATAATTTCAATGCTAGCTGATGGCCTAGCAGCTAAACACACTGATAATACTGTCAGCGGCTTTCTCACTCTGTCACTTTGTGCATACACAGAACTGAGCTGTCCAGTCAATAGTGGCCATTCACTCTGTCACACCTTGTTAACCACCCATGCACTGACCAATTATATTTCTGTGCAAATATTAGTTGTAAACTCTCTTTTGAGAAGGTGTAATCAGATCACTTGCCCAAAAGATCCCACCAACCCATGCCTGCTCTGCGTACACAGTTATTAGAACTGGAGGTGATTTAATATACTCTTCCAGTATAAGGGTACCTGAGAACCTACACCTACACACGTTATCCAAACTGGAGGTGGATATATGATCCTGTAAGTGTACTACTGGAACTCACACCCACACAAGTTGAGCATTTCAGTGGGTTAACCAAGTCAAATCTACTTGACATACAAACCACCAACCGGTTATCAAGCATGTTGGACATGGTATACACAGATTGGGCATGTGATACTTCCCACGACAACAAGTTACTGGAAGGGTATCACCTCTGGTTCAAATGTCTTGTGGGGATTAAGATATAGGATTAGTATACTTACAGGAAGCGTATCATCATAATACAATTTCATGACACAGTGCTGTATTCTTTTCATATCCCACAGGCCCAAGTGATATCCTTGAACGCAACCTGAAGCAAACTCTCAGTCTGCTGTGGCACCTCATCCTGTGGTACCAGCTAGGTGAGACAGACCGGGGGAGCAAAACACTCATGCTCGACTGGATCAACGCCACTCTCCCAGACAAGGACATCTCCAACTTCACAACTGATTGGAACGACGGTATCAATCTCTCCGCCCTTGTTAATTACTGCAAGCCCAGTCTGATTCCAAATCACCCATCTCTTGACCCAAGCAATGCTACTGAGAACGTCAGCCGTGCAATGACTGTAGCTGAAAATCAGCTGGGTATTCCCAAACTCATTCAGCCAGACGAACTTGCCGCAGAAAGCCCAGATGAGCGATCAGTGATGACGTACCTTTTCCTCTTCTGTGGCCCCGCCTCCCCGGGACAGGAGGCCCTACTCTCATGGATCCAGAAGCAAATCCCGAGCAAGAATGTCACAAACTTCACCACAGATTGGGTCAATGGTGAAGCTCTTGGGATGCTGGTTAATGTGGTATCAGCCAGTACCTTCCCCGCCTATGACCAGTACAAGCACAGGTGCAAGGAAGACGAAGTGGAGAATTGCCAGAAAGGCATCGATGCGGCTGAAGAGCTCCTTGGAATAGAATCAACACTCGAAGCTGAGGAGTTTGCCAACCCAGAGCTCAACCCACTGTCTAGAGCAACGTACCTCATTCAATTCTATCATGCCAAACTTCGCTCAAAAGTCATGGATCTTCACATCCCAAGCAAAGCAGGAAGTGGCGAGATGGCCTGGCTAGACCTAGTGTGCCCTGAAGAGAGCAGTGAAACTGTTCAAGGGTACGCAAAAGGAAAGACGTTCGGCCGAGCTCCAGTCACGATTGAAAATCTTGCTCCAAGCAAGTTCAGGGTCAAGTTCCAAGCCAAGCATGCAGATCTGTACACACTTGCGGTCTATGTAAACGGAAGCCGTGTCAAGGGTTCTCCCTTTGAGATCGACCTCACTGTACCAGATCCAAGCAGCGTTGAGCTCACCAACACCATCATCCCCAAGAAGGTTGGTCTTCCCGTGTCCCTGTTTTTCAATGTTTCAGGTGCAGGGAATGGTGAAATTACTGGACATGCCATTGGAGAAAAGGTGGGCCGTGTATCTCTCCATGTTGAACAAATGTCCACTTCCACTCGCAAAGTCTCCTTCATTCCCTTCGAAGGTGATGTATACACACTTGAGGTGAAGTTTGCAGGGACACCTGTGCCAGATTCTCCCTTTGTTTTCCCCCTCAATTCAATAACTCATCCAGAGAGTGTGAAATGTGGTGAACCTGAGTTCAGCGAACCACATGTTCCAGTGCGCCTCGACATTGACGCCAGTAATGCTGGCACTGGCAAGCTGACTGCCAAATGCAGGGGAGAAACGTCAGGAGAAATGGATGTTGATTTCACGGGCAGCCATGATAACCCAAACGGCCTTACATTCACTCCAACAGCAGAAGACGTATACACCCTTTCCATCTATTTCGATGATACAGAAGTGAATGGATCACCATTCTCTATCGACTTGCATCCCATCCCCCCAGATGCCTCCAAGGTGACCATTCTTGAGGCACCTTCTGGTAATCTTAACACAGGAGACCAGCTCAAGATCAGCTTCGATACCTCAAAGGCAGGAAGTGGTACACTAACAGCCTCTTGTGAAGGAAATGAAGTTGGAGAGGTTGCTGTATCGGTGGTTAAGACTTCAAGACAACATTTTGATATCGTGTTTGTCCCACCAGAAGAAGATGTTTACACTATCAGCATCCTGTGGGCAGACAGCCACATTCGAGGGTCTCCATTCGCAGTCAACCTCATTCAAAAGGACAAGCCTGACCCTTCAAAGTGCAAAATTGTCAGCCCACTTATCACAGCCAGCCTTGGGAGCAAAATAGTCGGCGTGCTTAATTCAGCCGTATATGCAGTGAACAAAGAGGTTTCGTTTGAAGTTGACACGGCACAGGCAGGCAAGGGAAGCCTCACTGTCACAGCAATCTCACAGGAAGGAGAAAGCATGACTCCTCACATTGAGCCCATCCCAGAAAGACCTCGTGTTTTCAAGGTAAGGTACACCCCGACTACCCCTGGCACTCACACCTTTGACCTTCTGTGGGCTAACGAAGCCATCCCCAGCTCTCCACTGGGCTTTGAGGTTATTGATGCAAAGCTAGTGCCATTAGGAATCCCCATCGTGATAAACATGACAGCCTACTGCAGAAAAAGGCACTTGAAAGTGTATGCAATTCACCATGAGAAAAACACCCAGCACAAAATGAAAATCGACAAGCTGGACAAGTCTCACTTCCATCTGACCCTCAAACCCAAAGATGAGGGATTGTACCATGTCCACGTGTTGCACCAGGACAAAGAATTTCCAGGCAGCCCACTAAATGTACATTGCAGTAAAGCAATCAAACACACAAGCAGGGAAGACGGTTATGTCGAGTTTGTTGTGGATGCTGTGTTGGCAGGCCTTGACGATATTGCGCTGAGTGGCATGAAGCACTCTAGCTCCATGAGCACCATTGGCAGCACCATTGCACCAATGTCTCTACCTGTTTCTCCCGAAAGTGTGACACTGACTCAAGTTCAAGATGGCAGTTCTTCCCCTGATGAGCAAGCTTCTCCCAGTCTTAGCCACAGAGGTTCTTCAGTAGATCAAACTCCCACGGGGAAGGGACATTTCAAATGGGGAAAAGTACGAGGAACAGTTGCTGGTCTCAACCTTCAGAATGAAAAGTTTCGAGTTGGGTTTCCCCATTCTTTCAAGCTCCACTGTGAAGATCTGGGGAAGGAGGCTCCAGAGATCACCTGCAAACCCCCATCTGGTGCAGAGATCAACCTCTCACCAGCTCCAGGAGAAAACTCCCACTGGGTAGAGATTGTACCAAAGAAAGCTGGCAAATACGAACTATCAGTGAAGTTCAATGGCAAGCACATCCTTGGCAGTCCTTTCAACGTTCAATTCAGTTCCCGGTCAGATGCTTCAAAGTGTGTTCTGGAAGACAGCCCACCTGAGTGTCAGAAGATGTCTACCAGCGCAGAGAACATCATTTTCTGTGTTTCAAACAAGGGTGCTGGTAAAGGAAAACTGACAGCAGTTGTCAAAAGCAACACAACGAAGGAGACCCTTCCAGTCTCCATAACTCGGCCCTTGAAGCATCACTACCATGTTGAATTCACCCCGTCAGAGGGACTAGACTACACACTGACCATCAAGTACGATGACTTCAACATCCCAGGCTCACCATTCAAGCTCGTTCTTGGTGATGCCTCCAAGTGTCGCATGGAGGGTGAAGGTACCGTTGAGGCCTGGTTGAACGAGCAGAATCGATTCACAGTCAATGCACAAGATGCAGGCCCAGGGCAACTCAAAGTGATTGTGGAAGGAGAGGGTGAGATTGTTGAACCAGATGTATTAATCCCTTCAGAGGCAGTATTTGAGGTAGGCTACCAGCCCTCAAGACGTGGCATGTACAATGTCTCTGTGAAGTGGGGAAACCTCGATATTCCCGGCAGTCCATTCCAGGTCAAGTGTCGCAAACGAATCCTAGCATCTGAAATTCACATCACAAATCCATCTGCAGGGGCCTACATTGGCAAGCCATTGAAACTGGGATTGGTAGCCGAAGAAAATGAAATTGATCAGGAAGAGAAGTTCACTGTGTTCCTCCGCTCTAGTGAGGGTGAAGAGTTTCCAGGGATGGTTGAGAGGGGTGAGAGTGGCTCCTGTGTCTGTACAATAGACCCTCCTCCCAGAGTGGGTGTGTATGAGTTGCACGTGCTGTGGACTGGAGAACATATTCCTGACAGCCCACTTGTTTTGGAAGTGGCACGACAACCAGAACCCAGTGATTTCACAGTTGGGGCTGCTGAAATGGAGGGTGGAGCAATTGCGGTTCGAGTCAACGGTCCAAAATGTGCATTCAGATGTGGAGAGTTGACTGCATCAGTTGAGAATCCAGCAACCACAGAAGTACTACCCGTTACTGCAGTACAGCTGTCCCATGAGGAATACAACATCGCGTTCAATCCTCATAAATGTGGGGAGTACCTTCTCAGCATCCTGTACGATGACAATCACATTCATGGGTCTCCTTTTAGGCTCATTGCAACAGACGCCTCGCTGTGCTATACCAGAGGGAAGGGCTTGACGGCAGCACAAGTTGGAAGGGAGAACAAGTTTATTGTGTGCACAGAAAATGCAGGGACTGGGGAACTTCTGGTGGACATGGAAAGGGACGAGGAAACCATAGAAGTACTGATTTCTGCAGCAAGCGAGACCCGTTATGAAGTCACCTACAATCCTCCAGCACTAGGTAGGTACAAAGTATCGGTTCAGTGGGACAACAAACACATCCCAGGAAGCCCCTTCGAGGTCCTCTGCGTGGACGCCACTAGGTACAGTGTGGTGAAACCACCAAAGGAAACCTCTCTTGGAAAACCGATAAAGGTTGGAGTAAAATTGGGGGGTGACAAGCCTCCAGCTTATGAGAAGCTTGACATATTTGCTCGCTCAAAAGACAACCATACTTTTAAAGGTGAAGTCAGAAAAGGGAATGATGGAAATTATATCTGTACCGTTCTACCACCTGAGTTGGGGAAATACCAGCTTCATGTACGTTGCAATGGCCTCGATATCCCAGGAAGTCCTTTGAAAGCAAAAGTGATGCCAGCACCTCTTCCTTACAATGTCAGAGCATACGGTGAAGGTCTTGCAGACGGAGTAATTGGGCAAGAGCGACTATTCACAGTTCAGATATCAGATGCGGGCTATGGGTACCTTGGTTTTCGGGTCCAAGGACCAAAGAAAGGGTTCCACATTAACATGGATCGTTCTGACGAAGAAGACATCATCTCCGCCAAGTATACCCCCCTCTATGCTGGTGACTACACCATCAGCCTCCTGTGGTCAGGAGTACACATTCCCGGGAGCCCCTTTCGTGTCAGCATCACTGAGTCTGAAGATTCTGGACATGATGGGTGAGCAGGCTGCAAACATAGCTTTAGAACCCCTTCCATATAAGGGGATGTGCTTCTGCATACACACTAGTTGTACACGCTATGTTATTCCCTTGGATACAGACAGACCATGCATAGTTGAACAGGGCTGTAGGAGCCACTATGGCCGGTCCAGCCATGGCCGTACTGGTTTTGACCTTACAAAAAACAATAAATCTACCGCGTGCGCATGCACAAAAGCGTGAGTGCTCGAGCGAGACCAGTGCAGTCCGTAGTCTCGTTCCCAACGAGACCCCATCCTGATTGCTGAAAAATGAAGACAAAAAATGTTTCTCAGCGCTATGCGCCTCTGTGCACTGCCTTTGGCGGCATGTAATTCTGCTATAATAATATTGGCTGGACAGGTTGTTTTTTTTTGCTTCCTACAGCCCTGGTGAATTTAATACACAAGAGTTGAACAGTCAATCATAGTTGTGGACAAAAATTGATGGTCTAGGAACTTTACGTCATAATTATGAAAGACTTTACATTAGCACTTCTTCTCCCAGCAGGAAGCCGAGTGACACAGAGTGAATTGGAACACCAGGAACTTGTAATTAACTACTGCCAAGAGTAATTGTAAGTGTTTTTCCAGCTGGACTTCCAAAACCAGGAACTTTCAATATCTGTAGTGTTTTCCCAGCCAGACTCCCAGGCAATTTTCATTCCTAAGTTGTATCACAATTATTGTTACTGCAATATTCATAGCATTCAGGCTTTATTAATCAGTGGTCAGCGGCCACATATCTCTCCACTTGTGTACATTTATATATGGATACAAAGTTATTCACTCACATCCTGTAAATATGTGCCCTTTCTACAGTACAAAAATAAGGATTTTGGTCCTGGTAATCATGCAGTGTGTGACATAGTGTTTAGGTATGGAAAGTAGCTGTTTTCAGTTTGATAGTTGTCTCGTTGAGTGTCAATGGATGTGCATTTACAGAGTACTGTATTGCATAATATCCTGCTAGTCGTGTTATGGTGCAGATGAAAAAGTTACATAATTTATTATTCATTAACTCAACTATTACCCTCGTTCCCAGGCCATTGCCCAGCTTTTCGTCGCTTATTTTTTGTGCGTGGGAGAGCCTGGGAATGAGGCTACTCAACTATCATTCCCAATTATTATTCTGACAATAATAATTATTATTATAATTATAGTGATTCATATTATGTTGGTGCTTCGTCTGTACACTGAGATACAAGCTGATTACGGTACCAGCCAGTTGGACAACCATCCAGGATTGACTCACTGATAGTCAGTCGAACTGAACCAACTTTGAGAGATTGGGGGTGGGGCCTACACCACCCCGAACTTCCTGACGGTGAGAGATAGTGGTCTGGCTTGATAGACTATAAGTAACGTTAAAGTTTCTATGTGAATGTTCATCTCAAAATGCTTCCCTTATTCCACATGCCGAGTGCCCGTTATTCCAGCAGAATTCTTGTTTTCAAAATGATCTAATTATGCTGGCATAATAGACTCATGAAGCCTGCATGCAGCAAAAGAACAGGAAACCAAGGCCTGTAATGTGGGCCCAGTCAGGACGAATCAAGGATATGACACAATAATATACTGGGAAATGAAACAGCACAAATCACAAGCTATACATGATATCATAGTAAACAGGAAATATTAATGCCTAGTCCATTGTAATCAAGTCATGTCTTTCAGGAAATCTATTACACCTTTTTTTCCATGTACCTAAATTCATAAGTTGCCTGTTCCTAGTAGTGACGTTCCAGAGCCAGCCGTGAATGCATTAATGTGACCACATCTATGGGCCTGATATTCATAACAACGTTAGTAAAACCAACTCATTATGTGCAGGTGAAAGGTTAGTTGTCATTGTGCCACTAGCTACCGCGGTGTAGAGTAACAGGCGCATATAAAAACACAGAGCCAGGGCTGCTGTACGTTCGGTTGTCGTTTATAGGCTTTCAGTGTTCTACGACACACTAGCTGCTGGGGAGTGCCGTACAAGTGGCAGCCAAGGAAGGTTGGGATTGAAGAAGCCATGGATGTGAAAACAGAGGTTGAAGCAGGAGGTGAAAAATGGGTAGCAGTGCAGAGGAGGACTTTTACAAACTGGATGAACTACAAGCTAGCGGGTAGTGGATGCCAAGTCACTGACCTTGAGACTGAACTCAGAGATGGGGTACTTCTCATCAAACTGTTGGAGGTCCTGTCCCATAAGGAGATTCAGTGAGTTCCCTGAGAAAGCTGCATGCATCTATATATTGCTGGCAAGTTCGGGGATTGCACTCTAAACCAATGCCCCAGCCCTATAGCACTTGCCTTATTTCTTTACCTTGTCATCATTCTGGAGACGGTCGTAGCTATATCTTGGGTTCTCAACTAGCTGAAAGCAATCTTCTTGCAAGACCTGTGTATTGCAGGTCATACGCCTACTGTACGGACATAGATAATAGAGCGTAAATTATCTATGGTACGGATAAGCACTGGAGTTAACACTTAAGAAGCCGTATTGAGTCCCAGTGAATCAGCTATACCGCGTTTTGCAGCGTTCTTGCAATATCTGGTCACCGGAGCATCAACTGTATCAGCCAATCAGCGAGCAGAATTCAAATTCAATTTGATTGGTTAATACTGTTGGCACTGTTGTAACCGGATGTTGCAAGAACGCTGCAAAGCGCGGTACAGAGGTCTCCCCACTTCTTTTCAGAGCTTCCTGGTCAGTTTCTTTCCTGCCTCCTTGTTTCTTCTTTCAGAAAGACTGCAGCATTGGAAATTCCTATGCATACAGGAAGTATTTAGTAATTTTTCTTGTTTCTCATGAATTGGTTTTCTAGCTAGAGGCTGATTCTTCCATGCATGACTGGATTGCATAGCTAGTGGATTTCCAAACTGGCTGGACCATTCCAGCTATGATTGTGACACAATCTCGGAGCGACTCCATCCAATATAGTCTACCTGCTGCATGCTTCAATGGTAGTGGAAGTTAGAATTCAGTGTGTTAGATATACTACCTGCTGCTTCAATGGTAGTGGAAGTTAGAATTCAGTGTGTTAGATATACATGAAGTTGTTATGGGGGGAAGTTGTTACCCCGCACGCGCATGCGCGAAGCGGGGTTAAGCAATCGGTTTTGGTGTCTGTCGTCTGTCCGGCAAAAAAAATTGAAATCTACTCTCATAAACTCTCATAAACCGTCGAAATGGAGTCAAACAATAGCAAATAGTAAAAAACTGCTCTATGTGTACCTGACTGAAGTCAAGGCGCTCCGTTTCGCTGTATTTCGGCTATTTCCTACTTTTCATAACTATTCATAACATTGGCTCCACCTCTTCGTGACTTCAAGAACAGGACACGCAGTGCATTTGGAAACTTCATGCTTCGAGATGACCGCTAGGAAACAGTGCTTTCTCACGATCTATGTACTTCACAGACATCATGGCTATTGTTTCGGCTGTTTTTTCCAGCTATTTCCTATTATTCGTAACATTTGGCCCCACCTCTCCAGCTTCACAATATAGTATATACGGTAAGCGGTCACTCCCACACCTTGGATATGGCCATACACGAACACAGTATATGCGATAGCAGCCCTGTTCGCCGTTGCGCATCGGCAGAGATGTCACGTCGATTGTAGCTGCACTGCATGCATCCTGGCCTGACGTTCAGCGCGGGGTATGTGTTCTATGAACACCTCTAGTTATAATAGGGCATTGCCACAAGGGTGTTGTACAGAAACCTTTATAGCTAGAGCATAAAGTACGGTGGTACATTTGATCCACCCATGCAATGACTACTCATTGACATAAAATGTACAGAAAGATTACCTAACTATTTGAAGAAATGCTATTTTTCTATTGCAGGTACCAGGTCAATCCAACCCAATCTGCCCAACAAGTCCAGAATGTCAGTACCGCTTTTGCTTTCATGGTAGATGAGGAGCAGCTGCTGATAGCCAATATAGGTGAGCTAGGGTTACACTAGTACTCAGGGAAGACCAGCAAATCACTTGACTGGCATACTTTCATAATTTACCATGACAATCAATAATTATTGTTGACTGAAATCCGTCTGTAACCTGATATATCTCATGGGAGATTAGCTGCAGGACCCACACTGCCAGCAATCTGTCATCCAATAGTTGGATGACAAGTTATTTCCTTAGCAGTTATCAGCACCTACAGGATACGTAACTAATCATAACAGCTATTAAATCCCGATATTCACAATGGTATACATACTTGAGCTGAAGTCAAATACAAGTTGCTTCACTCACTCAGCCACTGCCCCACCATTCACCTACTTTAGCAGTCCAGCGTTAGGCAGTTCTCTGTGCAGAGGTCTGACGAACTCTCACCTCCGCTCCCCGATTGTGTCCCCTTTAGCTGCTGCTCCTCGATTGCATCTGACTCAGCTCCTGCTCCCCGATTACGTTCCCTTCAGCTGTTTGCTCCCCGACCGCATCCGTTTTAGCTGTTGCTCCCCGATTACATCCACTTTAGCTGCTGCTCCCTGATTGCATCCGCTTGCAGCTCCAGCTGTTCTGGAAGGTTCTAGGTCCTGCCGAGCATTTATGGAGTTTGATGTCCGGAGGTACAAAGTCGCGCACATCTCTAGTGAAGTCCTGCCACTTCCGTCACAAGTCACTCGCTCGCACACTTAAAGTCGTAATTACTGTAGTGATTAATTGTGGTGCAGAACTTCCAATCTTGGGTGGGCAAGTACCACCTATATATCAGTGAGGTGATGGAATTCAAGACTGATATGTTAGTCTCAATTTTTGACATCCCATTTTGAATGAGATGATTAGCTATTAGGTAGTTGAGTGTGAAAGGCTAGCCATAGAGTGGGGGGCTGATTGTGAGGCCACCAAAGGGCCAAAGACTGAGTGGCATCCCATAACTTGGGGTCAGAGAGCTCGAGGGGGAGTAACAAAAACCCCTACCTAGAGGTGAGCAAGGAAAAGCATACTTGATCCTTCAGACGGCAGGTTGTCCTTTCGAGACTGGGCTCAGATCTAGTGGGTGTGTGTCTCGTCTCTCTTAAAGCCTGAGTAGCCAAATTTTTATTTTGAGGACAAGTACAACGTGTTTTTGAATGTAGACTGGATTTGAAGTGGTCCATGAATAATCAACATGAATGTGACGTTTTGTGTGTATTGGGTCAAGCCTTGGCAGGGTGCAGATTTTCATTTTAGCAGAGGGCCTCAAAGTTGCATTTTGCATGACATTGTGCACAGGGTAATCATGGCTGCCGAGCATGAGTAGTACACCTGAACAACACAATTTGAAGTGCTAGTGCAGCCCCCCCCCCCCCCCCCCCCCCCCCCAGCTCCACCATCACCAGCACCATCAGCCATGACTACTAAACTCAAACATCCATTTGTATAAAGTTCATATTCTTGGAAAAGGGGTTGCTGGTTTATAAGCTGGACACCCAAGGGCAGTAGTGCCCAAAATCCCCAGTGGGAGGTGATTTAACAGATTTATAGCTTGTTGCTATAGGTAGATGCTAAGATTGTAGACTAGCCACTCTTCACACCTGATATAGTCACAATTCACACCTGATATAACTGAATTAGCTTTTGGGAGGGTGTGTTACCATTTATAAGTCTTCTACAATCTTTACAACTGCCTAGCAACAGGCTATACCATAAGCGCTCTAAATTTGTGTCACCAAAATAATAATTATTTGTCCAGCTGATGCAAGATTAGAAAATGCATTTCAGAAAAATCGCTGAATGTGACGCATAATTAGAAATTGTTGCAAGAGTGCATGTGCGAGCTTGAGCACTATGGCTGCTAAGATTACCTGTAGAGCCTTCTTTACACGTACAGAAGGACCTCTGCCGATTCGTTGGATTTTGAGTGCGGAGCCACTCCGAGCGGGATCGCGGAAACCTCGAAAGGTAGCAGAGCCCATTGATTTTACAAGTAGCGACAGCGAATATTCGAAGGATCCACCATGCCAGATGACATCGCCGCCTTTCTGCAGCTTCTGCTTGCACTTTTACACCCGCAATTGCGCCCAATGCAAGCCAGCCACAGATCACTTCGTGGAGCGACGCAATAATAGAAGGTAAATTTTACAAAGTTTGACGCAAAATTACCTTTTCGGAATCATCAATTTTGACGCAGAATTAGATTGGCGCAAATTTAGAGTATTATATGATTGGAAGACCAGTATTCCCTTAATGGTGGTTGCACAGTTCAGCTTGCGGCTAATAGACGGGTAAACTGTGCAGTTTGTGTGATCAGATCTTGTGAATAAAGTTAACCATACTCAGCTCAAATATACCACAGGCCCAAGTGACATTCTGGAGCAAAACGTAAAGCAGATTATCAGCCTACTGTGGCACCTCATTCTGCGGTACCAAGTAGGTGAGACAACCAAAACACTTGTGCTCGACTGGATCAATGCCACTCTCCCAGACAAGGACATCTCCAACTTCACAACTGATTGGAATAACGGTATTAATCTCTCCGCCCTTGTTGACTACTGCAAGCCTGGTCTCATTCCAAACCACGCCACTCTCGAACCAAGCAACCCCATTGAGAATATCAGCAATGTAATGGCTCTAGCTGAAGAGCAGTTGGGTATTCCCAAACTCATGCAGCCAGATGATCTTGCGGCAGAAAGCCCAGATGAGCGATCAGTAATGACCTACCTCTCTTACTTCTGTGGCCCCACCTCCCCGGGACAGGAGGCCCTACTCTCATGGATCCAGAAGCAAATCCCAAGCAAGAATGTCACAAACTTCACCACAGATTGGGTCAATGGTGAAGCTCTCGGGATGCTGGTTAATGTGGTATCAGCCAGTGCCTTCCCCGCCTATGACCAGTACAAGCATACGAGCAAGGAAGACGAAGTAGGGAATTGCCGAAAGGGCATGGATGCAGCTGAAGAGCTCCTTGGAATAGAATCAACACTCAAAGCTGAGGAGTTTGCCAACCCAGAGCTCAACCCTCTGTCTAGAGCAACATACCTCATTCAGTTCTATCATGCCAAACTCTCCCCAGATGCCTCCAAGGTGGCCATTCTTGAGACACCTTCTGGCAATCTCAACGCTGGAGACCAGATCAAAATCAGCTTCGATACCTCAAAGGCAGGAACTGGTACACTAACGGCCTCTTGTGAAGGAAATGAAGTTGGAGAGGTTGCTGTATCGGTGAGTAAGACTTCAAGACAAAATTTTGATGTCATGTTTGTCCCACCAGAAGAAAATGTTTACACTATCAGCGTCCTGTGGGCAGACAGCCACATTCGAGGGTCTCCATTCGCAGTCAACCTCAAACAAAAGGACAAGCCTGATGCTTCGAAGTGCAAAATTGTCAGCCCACATACGACAACCAGCCTTGGGAGCAAAATAGTCGGTCTACCTAACCCAGTTGTATACACACTGAACAAAGAGGTTTCATTTGAAGTTGACACGGCACAGGCAGGTAAGGGAAGCCTCACTGTCACAGCAATCTCACAGGAAGGAGAAAGCATGACTCCTCACATTGAGCCCATCCCAGAAAGACCTCATGTTTTCAAGGTAAGGTACACCCCGACTACTTCTGGCACTCACACCTTTGACCTTCTGTGGGCTAACAAAGCCATCCCCAGCTCTCCACTGAGCTTTGAGGTTATTGATGCAAGTCTAGTGCCATTAGGAATCCCCATCGTGATAAACATGACAGCCTACTGCAGAAAGAGGCACTTGAAAGTGTATGCAATTCACCATGAAAAAAATGCCCATCACAAAATGAAAATTGACAAGCTGGACAAGTCTCACTTCCATCTGACCTTCAAACCCAAAGATGAGGGTCTGTACCGCATCCATGTGTTGCACCAGGACAAAGAATTCCCAGGCAGCCCACTACATGTACAATGCAGTAAAGAAATCAAACCAACCAGCAAGGAAGACGGTCATATTGAGTTTGTCGTGGATGCTTTGCTGGCAGGCCTTGATGATGGTGACTCTGGTGATGTGAAATATTCCACCATAATGACCGCAGTCGCCAGTACCATTGCACCAATGTCTGCACCTTCTCCTGAAAGTGTGACACTGACGGCTCAAGTTCGAGATGGCAGTTATTCACCTGGAGAACTATCTTCCTCCAGCATTAGCGAGAATACATCAATGTCTGCACCTGCCTCTCCTGAAAGGGTGACACTGACACAAGCCCAAGACGGCAGCTGTTCTCCTGGAGAACTAACTTCCCCAAAGATTAGTCCAATGTCTGTACCTAGGCC
Source organism: Axinella damicornis (assembly GCA_963931865.1). NCBI lineage: Eukaryota > Metazoa > Porifera > Demospongiae > Axinellida > Axinellidae > Axinella > Axinella damicornis. The sequence goes on along the minus strand of OZ007509.1, from coordinate 19,825,264 downwards.
TGCTTCTCCTGAAGTTGAAATCGAAATTGTGACACTGACTCAGGCTCAAGATAGCAGTTATTCTCCTAGAGAACTAACTTCTTCAAAGATAAGTCCAACATCGGTACCTGCTTCTCCTGAATTTGTGACACTGGCTCAAGATGGCAGCTATTCTCCTAGAGAACTAACTTCTCCAAAGGTTAGTCCAATGTCTATACTTGCTTCTCCTGAAAGTGTGACACCGACTAAAGTTCAAGATGGCAGTTATTCTCCTGGAGAACTAATTAGTGAGAAAGTGTCTTCGACAGACCTTCTAGCTCCCACAGGAGGGACGAATTTACAAGGAGAGTTTGTTGGTCTCAAACTTGAGAATGAAAACTTCCGAGTTGGGTTGCCCTATTCTTTCAAGCTCCACTGTGAAGATCTGGGGAAGGAGGCTCCAGAGATCACCTGCAAACCTCCATCTGGTGCAGAGATCAACCTCTCACCAGCTCCAGGTGAAAACTCCCACTGGGTAGAGATTGTACCAAAGAAAGCTGGCAAATACGAGCTTTCAGTGAAGTTCAATGGCAAGCACATCCTTGGCAGTCCTTTCAGCGTTCAGTTCAGTTCCCGGTCAGATGCTTCAAAGTGTGTTCTGGAAGACAGCCCACCCGAGTGTCAGAAGATGTCTACAGGGTCTCCATTTGCAGTTGAAAAGGACAAGCCTGATGCTTCAATGTGCAAAATTGTCAGCCCACTTACCACAACCAGCCTTGGGAGCAAGATAGTTGGTATACCTAACTCAGCTGTATATGCACTGAACAAAGAGATTTCATTTGAAATTGACACATCACAGGCAGGAAAAGGACACTTCACTGTCACAGCAATCTCGCAGGAAGGAGTAGGCACAACTCCTCACATTGAGCCCATCCCAGAAAGACCTCGTGTTTTCAAGGTAAGGTACACCCCGACTACCCCTGGCACTCACACCTTTGACCTTCTGTGGGCTAACGAAGCTATCCCCAGCTCTCCACTGAGCTTTGAGGTTATTGATGCAAGTCTAGTGCCATTAGGAATCCCCATCGTGATAAACATGACAGCCTTCTGCAGAAAGAGGCACTTGAAAGTGTATGCAATTCACCATGAGAAAAACACCAAGCACGAAATGAAAATCGATAAGCTGGACAAGTCTCACTTCCATCTGACCTTCAAACCCAATGATGAGGGACTGTACCACGTCCATGTGTTGCACCAGGACAAAGAATTCCCAGGCAGCCCACTACATGTACGCTGCAGTAAAGAAATCAAACCAACCAGCAAGGAAGACGGTCATATTGAGTTTGTCGTGGATGCTTTGCTGGCAGGCCTTGATGAAGGTGACTTTGGTGTTATGACTCATTCCACCGTAGTGACTGCAATCGCCAGCACCGTTGCGCTAGTGTCTGCACCTGCTTCTCTTGAAAGTGCGACACTGACTCAAGTTCTTGGAGAACTAACTTCCCGAAACATTAGTGAGAAAGCATCTCCAACAGAACTAGCTCCCACAGGAAAGACAGATTTCGAAAGGGTTGCTGGTCTCAACCTTGAGAATGAAAAGTTCCGAGTTGGGTTGCCCTATTCTTTCAAGCTCCACTGTGAAGATCTGGGGAAGGAGGCTCCAGAGATTGCCTGCAAACCTCCATCTGGTGCAGAGATCAACCTCTCACCAGCTCCAGGAGAAAACTCCCACTGGGTAGAGATTGTACCAAAGAAAGCTGGCAAACACGAACTATCAGTGAAGTTCAATGGCAAGCACATCCTCGGCAGTCCTTTCAACGTTCAGTTCAGTTCCCGGTCAGATGCTTCAAAGTGTGTTCTGGAAGACAGCCCACCCGAGTGTCAGAAGATGTCTGCAGGTGCAGAAAACATCATTTTCTGTGTTTCAAACAAAGGTGCTGGTAAAGGAAAACTGACAGCAGTTGTCAAAAGCAACACAACGAAGGAGACCCTTCCGGTCTCCATAACCCGGCCCTTGAAGCATCACTACCATGTTGAATTCACTCCGTCAGAAGGACTAGATTACACCCTCACAATCAAGTACGATGACTTCAACATCCCAGGCTCCCCATTCAAGCTTGTTCTTGGTGACGCCACCAAATGTCGCATGGAGGGTGAAGGTACCGTTGAGGCCTGGTTGAACGAGCAGAATCGATTCACAGTCAATGCACAAGATGCAGGCCCAGGGCAACTCGAAGTAGCTGTGGAGGGAGACAGTGAGATTGTTGAACCAGACATATCAATGCCTGCAGAGGCAGTATTCGAGGTAGGCTACCAGCCCTCAAGACGTGGCATGTACAATGTCTCTGTGAAGTGGGGAAAGCTCAATATTCCTGGAAGTCCATTCCAGATCAAGTGTTGCAAACGAATCCTAGCATCTGAGATTCACATTACAAATCCGTCTGCAGGAGCCTACATTGGCAAGCCATTGAAACTGAGATTGGTAGCCAAAGGAAATGAAATTGATCAGGAAGAGAAGTTCACCGTGTTTGTCCGCTCCAGTGATGGTGAAGAGTTTCCAGGGATGGTTGAGAGGGGTGAGAGTGGCTCCTGTCTCTGTACAATAGACCCTCCTCCCAGAGTGGGTGTGTATGAGTTGCACGTACTGTGGACTGGAGAACATATTCCTGGAAGCCCATTCGATTTGGAAGTGGCACAACAACCAGAACCCAGTGATTTCATAGTTGGGGCTGCTAAATTGGAGGGTGGAGCAATGGTGGTTCGAGTCAACGGTCCAAAATGTGCATTCAGGTGTGGAGAGTTGACTGCATCAGTTGAGAATCCAGCAACCACAGAAGTACTACCGGTTACTGCAGTACAGCTGTCCCATGAGGAATGCAACATCACGTTCAATCCTCATAAATGTGGGGAGTACCTTCTCAGCATCCTGTACGATGGCAATCACGTTGATGGCTCTCCATTTAGACTCATTGCAACAAATGCCTCTCTGTGCTATATCAAAGGGAAGGGCTTAACAGCAGCACAAGTTGGAAGGGAAAACAAGTTTATTGTGTGTACGGACGATGCAGGGCCCGGAGAGCTCAAGGTGGACGTGGAAGGACATGAAGGGGATGATGAATTCAAAGTATTGATTTCTGCAGCAAGCGAGACCCGCTATGACGTGAACTACACTCCTCCAGCACCAGGCAGGTACAAGGTATCGGTTCAGTGGGACAACAATCACATCCCAGGAAGCCCCTTCGAGGTCCTCTGTGTGGATGCCACTAGGTACAGTGTGGTGAAACCACCAGACAAGATCTCACTGGGCAAAGTGATTAGGGTTGGAGTAAAAGTGGTTGATCACATGCCTCCGGTTTATGAGAAGCTTGACATTTTTGCTTGCTCAAAGGATAATCATACCTTTGAAGGGGAAATCAGAGAAAGCAGTGATGGAAACTATACCTGTACCGTTATGCCACCCGAGTTGGGAATGTACCGAGTTCATGTACATTCTAATGGCCTCGATATCCCAGGAAGTCCTTTCAAAACAAAAGTGATGGCAGCACCTGTCCCTGAGAATGTCAGAGCATATGGTGAAGGCCTTGCAGATGGAGTAATTGGTCAAGAGCGATTATTCACAGCTCGAGTATCAGATGCCGGCTATGGGTACCTTTGTTTTCGGGTCGAAGGACCGAAGAAAGGGTTTTACATTAGCTTGGATCGTCGTAATGAGGATGGCCTCATCTTTGCAAGATATACCCCCATCCATGCTGGTGACTACACCATCAGCCTCCTGTGGTCAGGAGTACACATTCCCGGGAGCCCCTTTCACGTCACTATTGATTCTTGCAATGCTCGCTTTTTGAAAATGTTGTACTCCTTTGTCCTGTAATGTTCCCACATAATCAACTCTTGTGTCATCACTGTGCACAGATCATCAGTCATCAGAGATCAGTGACATGAGGGGGATTTGTTGTGAATGAATTGGCATTTGATCAATGTTGTGTTGTCATGTTTAAGTAGTCCATGAATTTATTTATTTTCCCTTAAGTTCACTATCCACCCTTTTCTCATACTCATTTGTTATACCTAAAATTTGTTTGGCTTGCAATAATTTACCAGATTACATTACACATGCCAGTACTGTGTCTGTCATTAGATCATAGCTATTGTATCACCAGGAGCGCATAATGAGGAAGCGTATATCACGGTATCATTATGTTCGATATAATAATTAGCCTTTGGCTATTATATCCTTATGCACTTTTTTTTGCATAAACTTTCAGAGACTATGAACTAGCTGGATCAACCTCAATCTTCAAGGTCAGTAATCATAAGCTTACATCATGATCTGATGCAGTCTCGGCCCCAGACCCAAACCAACCCCAGCGTGGATCACTGGGGTTGGTTTGGGTCTGGGACCAAGACTAGATCAGATGCAGATGTCATGCACAGTGAGATTGTTGTCTATCATGTACTCAAGATGAATCAGTGAAGTTTCCTAGTGACACTCCAAAGCCAGCAACGAACATTACAGTGATTGTGTGTGACTATAACTCTATACTTATGTGGTATACGATGCACACTCCTAGTGTGTAACAGTGTGTATAGAGTTGAGTGACTACAAGCTAGCAGATTGTACAGTGAGAACTCATTCTGTCATAGCACAACAGGCACAACTGAACCAGGCCAATTAACTATACTGCCTTCAGTTGATACAACAGCTCAAGAAATTCAACTTATGGTTGGCTCTAGTGGTCATGCAGCAAAGAGTGCTTGACCAGAAATGAATCCTCTCAGTACAGTAATGAAGCTTTCTCAGTGCAAGTCACACGAATGAAGCTTTCTCAGTGCAAGTTACAGGAATTAATGAAGCTTCTCAGTACAAGTATCAGTAATGAAGTTTCTCAGTACAAGTCACAGTAATGAAGCTTCTCAGTACAAGTATCAGTAATGAAGTTTCTCAGTACAGTAATGAAGCTTAATTCTCAGTACAAGTCACTGGAATGAACTGGTGTAATTCAAGTCAAGAAAGGGGTTAAGACAATTTCCAGGAAAATGTTTCGGATAACATGTAGCTACAAGTCAAACAAACACAAATGTACAGGTAAGTAGCTGGAAGTATTGGGTTTCAGTTCAGATTCTTCACTCTCATCCTCATTGGCAGGGTCTTCCCCACAACATTCCTTGCATGGAGCAAGCACAACAGTTGGACAAACGATTAGCTACCATCTCTCCCAAGATTGCAATCCGCTGAAGACATATTTTCAGTTGCTATGATCTACAGAGGTATGCAAGATTAGTAGTGTTGCCAACAAATACTTGAGTTCAATGCCTATTGCTAGCAGGTCACTTGACAAAACCCCCCTGCAAAGCTCTGTAAATCTATATAGCTGAGAGTACACTAACCCACCACCTGGCATTTGTTGCAGTAATGACAGCTTACTGGCTTCAGCTAGAAATTGTAATTGGTGCCATTGGGCATAGCGCATTAAAATTAATTCCCCTCGGCCTCCGGTCTACATTCCATTTCAGTTTACGTTTCCATCGTTCTTGGTTTCACTACTTAACCCCCAAAACAGTTCAACTTACTGAGCAACCATTTATTTCCTGGACTTTATGGATACAGTGTGTCTAGTTACACGAACAGCAACAGGAAACAGGAACATGTCACATCCTGCATGACTGGAACTTAATTATTCAATTTGGATAACTTCATAAATTAAACTGGCTTCAGTTGTAGTTACCTAGTTATGCTAATGATGGAAATGAAGCCTCTGCAGTACATACAAGTCACATGAATTGGCTTCATCCATGGTTACCAGAAATGAAGCCTCTCGGTACAAGTCACTGAATCTGAATCTGAATCTCATGGGATTCTGCGCAGGCAGAACTGCCGATGACACTCAGAGGGCACAGCCCCAACAGAACAAACACACGTACACAACAAATAACAGGAATGAAGTGGCTCAGTAGAATTGGCTCATGCAACTTGTTGAAACTAAATTTTATGCCACCCTATTGCAGGTAATTCACAACCGAGGGGTATTTTGGAACACCCCACCCCGATTGCAAAGGCACAGTAAAGGGCTATAACTGGTATGCTGGTACACTAGCTTAGTACCTGCTGAGTTTATATTCAACTTGGGGGGGAAGAAGCTAGTTTAGTGGTCAAGCTACGTACGAATACATCAAATCGTCATTGCAGTCGATTCATGCGTTTATGACCGCGCTTACATACAGTTAAATCGTCGCCGCCCAGACAGTCAGGAATTTTGGCAGTTCCTTGGAGCATCCAGCTGTTGGCAACATCAATGAACTATTTCAGTCAGGAGAAGACTTCAATAATTATAGCTAGTAGGTGTTCTGAATCTCCCCCCCCCCCCCCCCCCCCCCCGTTCAACGCATTTCCCTTACAGTACTATGCACACGCCCATATATGCCTATGAGTGCTGACTACCTCCTACAACTTGCAAACCTACAGCACTGCAGCAGCCAAGAACAAGGGGTTCAATAAACGCTCCCCAGGGTTGACCCGCACTGAAGAGAAAATAGCATCCAGTACTATTTCATCCCATGTAGCTAACACACATTAATAGGGATCTCTGTTGCAGCTGTTTGGCATGTATGACATCATACTTGATACTGCTGAACTTTTGCTGATGCACAATGAGGATTGATCAAGTTCTTCCGCAGAGCTTTTCAAATTGCTTTAATTTCCAGTGACTATTATTGGTGTTGCCAACCATTATAGCTACTTGAGTTTATCGCTAGCAGGTTACCGGACAAACCCTGCAAAGCTCTGTAAGTCTCTGTACTAACTCACCACCTACCATATAAAATTGGGCGCCATTGCGTAGCGCATTTCCCCTCGGCCTTGGGCGTGCGCCTCCGGTCTCATATTTCCATTTCCGTTTCCGTTTCTACCAACTTCCTAGTTCGCGGTACCCCAAAAGTGTTGCGCAACAGGACGATGGTTATGGTAATTTCAAGAACAGCAACAGGACGATGGTTATGGTAATTTCAAGAACAGCAACAGGAAACCTGTCACATTCTAACTTAATTTGCATGCGTATTATAAATAGGGTAGAGCTTGGCTTTCAACACATCAACTACTGGAGATCAGCTGCTCTCAGTGCCCTACATATAAAGTGTCAGTCATGCCTGAAGAAAGGACGAGTGATGATAGTGGGATTGATGAAACCATGTATGAGGAAACAGAGATCGAAGCAGGTGGTGAAGAATGGGTTGCAGTGCAGAGAACTCTTGCAAACTGGATGAACTGCAAGCTAGCGGGTAGTGCTAAACTCGAGCTCCACCCAAAAGTCATGGATCTTCGTATCCCCAGCAAAGTGACTAAAGGCAATGCTTCTCATGGAAAACTAAATACTTTCCCCAGCGTTAGCCGGAAAGGAGCTACCACAGGAAAAACAAACTTCAAATGGGGAAACATACGAGGAGCAGTCACTGGCCTCAACCTTGAGAATGAAAAGTTCCGAGTTGGGTTGCCCCATTCTTTCAAGCTCCACTGTGAAGATCTGGGGAAGGAGGCTCCAGAGATCACCTGCAAACCTCCATCTGGTGCAGAGATCAACCTCTCACCAGCTCCAGGAGAAAACTCCCACTGGGTAGAGATTGCACCAAAGAAAGCTGGCAAATACGAACTATCAGTGAAGTTCAATGGCAAGCACATCCTCGGCAGTCCTTTCAACGTTCAGTTCAGTTCCCGGTCAGATGCTTCAAAGTGTGTTCTGGAAGACAGCCCACCCGAGTGTCAGAAGATGTCTGCAGGTGCAGAAAACGTCATTTTCTGTATTTCAAACAAGGGTGCTGGTAAAGGAAAACTGACAGCAGTTGTCAAAAGCAACACAATGAAGGAAACCCTTCCGGTCTCCATAACTCGGCCCTTGAAGCATCATTACCATGTTGAATTCACCCCATCAGAAGGACTAGACTACACCCTCACAATCAAGTATGACAACGTAAACATCCCAGGCTCCCCATTCAAGCTTGTTCTTGGTGATGCCACCAAATGTCGCATGGAGGGTGAAGGTACCGTTGAGGCCTGGTTGAACGAGCAGAATCGATTCACAGTCAATGCACAAGATGCAGGCCCAGGGCAACTCGAAGTAGTTGTGGAGGGAGACAGTGAGATTGTTGAACCAGACATATCAATGCCTGCAGAGGCCATATTCGAGGTAGGCTACCAGCCCTCAAGACGTGGTATGTACAATGTCTCTGTGAAGTGGGGAAACCTCGATATTCCTGGCAGTCCATTCCAGGTCAAGTGTCGCAAGCGAATCCTAGCATCTGAAATTCTCATTACAAATCCATCTGCAGGGGCCTACATTGGCAAACCATTGAAACTGGGGTTGATATCAGAGGAAAATGAAATTGATCAGGAAGAGAAGTTCACTGTGTTCGTCCGCTCCAGTGATGGTGCAGAGTTTCCTGGGATGGTTGAGAGGGGTGAGAGTGGCTCCTGTCTCTGTACAATAGACCCTCCTCCCAGAGTGGGTGTGTATGAGTTGCACGTACTGTGGACTGGAGAACATATTCCTGGAAGCCCGTTTGATTTGGAAGTAGCACAACAACCAGAACCAAGTGATTTTGTTGTATATTGGCAGCATGTAGCATGCGGTATGTGAACAGTTGTGATCACACATTCCCCAGTCTTCTGTCTGTATCCATCATTGTGTACACTTAGTACGTTCCACGTATGATGTTTGTATCCTGTGTATTCCTGTGCATAAGCATAATCAGTGATTGTACAAAACAGATTTGTATTATCATCATTGCTGTGTGTCACCCCATTGATTGATTGTTGGAGCCACAATACTACAATTTCACTGTTGGGGCTGATGAAATGCATGAATGGAGGATGGAACCATTGCAGTTTGGGTCTATGGTTAAAATGTGCATTCAGGTGTGGAGAATCAAATGCAGTAGACAATTCAGCAACCATGGAAGAACTACCGGTTAACCGAACTACCAGTACAGCTGTCCCATGAATTAGAGTGCAACATTGAGTTCAATCCTCATAAATGTGGAGAATACCTAGCTTCTCAGCATCCTGCAGCTGTACAATGACAATCGGTTCATTGCAACATGTGCTATACCAGAGGGAAGCACGAGTTGGAAGGGAGAACAATTTTTTTGTGTGTACTGAAAATGCAGGAACTGGGGAACTTCTGGTGGACATGGGAATTGTCATGGCAAGGTATACACATACAGTGTGGTAAATGCACCAAGAAAAAAAGGAAAGATCTCACTTGGAAAAACATTGGAGTTTGGAGTTGATCGCAAGTCTCCAGCTTATGATATTTTTGCTCACTTGAAGGGTAACAATAACTTTTAAAGGGAAATTATATCTGTACCATGCTGTCATCTGAGTTAATACCAAATTCATGTACATTGTAATGGCCTCAATATCCCTGAGGCCATCCCGATCACGATGATCCATGCTCGGATGTGAAACCCTTTCTTTGGTCCTTTGACCAGAACATCATGCAGCATCCTGTACACATTCCCGGGAGCCCCTTTCACGTCACTATTGATTCTTGCAATGCTCGCTTTTTGAAAATGTTGTACTCCTTTGTCCTGTAATGTTCCCACATAATCAACTCTTGTGTCATCACTGTGCACAGACCAGCAGTCATCAGAGATCAGTGACATGAGGAGGATTTGTTGTGTGCATTTAGACTATAAGGTAGTCCATGGTTTATTATTTTGTGCGTAGAAAATACCGCATTAAGTTTATTGTCAACCCTTTGGTTATACTAATGCATTCCTACTCTCATTGTTATCCACATGGCACAATGATAATTAGCTATTGTCATGACCATTAGTGTATGAAGTGTAGGCACTCACATCAGATGCAGATGTCATGCACAGCTAGTGAGATTGTGCTCAGAGTGAATCAGTGAAGTTGCCTAGTGACACACCAAAGTCAGCAATGGACAGTGATCATGTGTGGCCTTTAACATTACTCTGGCTTCAGCAGTAGGTACCTTCCTTATGCAAATGATCCAACAGCTGCAGTATTATTATGGAAATGAAGCCTCGATCTGCAGTACAAGTCACAGGAATTAATTTCGCTTGATCCAACATTATTATAAATGAAGCTTCTCAGTGTATTATACAAGTCCCAGGAATAAAGCCTCGATCTGCAGTACAAGTCTCAGGAATAAAGCTTTTCTCAGTACAAGTCACAGGAATGAAGCCTCAGCAGTACAAGTCACTGGAATTAATAATTTTGGCTTGATCCAACATTACCATAAAGGAAACCTCTCAGTACAAGTTACAAGAAACAGTGCCAAAAGTAGTTGATATAATTTCTGGGAGAAGTAGCTAGCTTCCAGAAATAGCAAGTCAATCACATCATTAAAAAGAGAAGGGTTGTTTTATCCAGGCTGTGGTCGCCATAGTTGCATCTCACTGATCTCAGTGCCTCCTCCACTGTGGTGATTATAAGGAATGTACCCACAACTACAAATGTTGTGTAGCTTGGTTTCATAATTATAGGTACGTGACTTAGCTAAGTTGCTTACTCATCTGCATGTCTGTTGGAGGGGGCTCATGGAAAAGCAGGACTTGGACACGGACACGGACACGGACATGGACACGGACACGGACATGGACTGGACTCACCCAAAATTCCGTAAAATGCCTTTTTCAGTGGAGGACAGAAGCTAAACATTCACTAGAGTTGCTGCATACTGTGGCATAGCCTGCCTTAGGGTCTTTCCTAGAGTCGGTAGAGGTCAAAGGTCACGTGCATATTTAATGAGCTGCAAGAAAAGATTAGAAGAGCATTTATTTACTGCAGAAACCAAACTCCAGCCTTTTACTGAAGCATAGACAACAGAAATAATATTCCTCGACGATGACTGACGCTCATTGTTGAAGCTTATGTAATATGCACGTGACCTTTGACCTTTACCGACTCTAGGAAAGACCCTAAGGCAGGCTATGCCACAGTATACAGCAACTCTAGTGAATGTTTAGCTTCTGTCCTCCACTGAAAAAGGCATTTTACGGAATTTTGGGTGAGTCCAGTCCATGTCCGTGTCCGTGTCCATGTCCATGTCCGTGTCCGTGTCCGTGTCCGTGTCCAAGTCCTGCTTTTCCATGAGCCCTGTTGGAGGACCTATAGTGGTCAAGCAGTGTAAATGATCTGCTTGAATGCACACTGTGTGGAAGTGCCCTGCTAGCTGCATGCACTTCTATAGTATTCCTATACTTCTCCTAGTTACCTGGAACTCAAGAAACCTGACCCAGGCTATCTCAATAGGCCTATTAGGTTTTCGGATTCCTGTATCTGTTAGCTACGAATAGGATCAAAGTAGGCTGCACTTGTGTGCTCATTCTTTGATGGATCACCACAGTGGAGGAGGCACTGAAGTGCAACTGAGGCAACATGCAACCGAGGCGACATGCAACCCATTTTACAGTGCATGCATGCAAATTAAAGTTAAGTGCATGTATGTTACTGCGTGGTTTCAATTCAGATTCTTAGAATTTTCTGTTGCTATGAACCGTAGGCTATAAGGCTTGATCTGATTGGTTGTTTGCACAGCAGGTTCATTATTTTCCTGGAATTTGTGGGTAGCTATATATGGCTCTAACTTAATTATTAAATTTGCATGCACTTTATAAATAGGGTTGGCTTTCAGCACATCAACTAGACTAGCTACCATACATAAGAGTCAGCCATGTCTGAAGAAGGGAAGAGTGACGATAGTGGGATTGAAGAAACCATGGATGTGAAAGCAGCAGAGGTTGAAGCAGGAGGTGAAGAATGGGTAGCAGTGCAGAGGAGGACTTTTACAAACTGGATGAACCACAAGCTAGTGGGTAGTGGATGCCAAGTCACTGACCTTGAGACTGACCTCAGAGATGGGGTACTTCTCATCAAACTGCTGGAGGTCCTGTCCCACAAGGAGATTCAGTGAGTCATCTGAGAGAGATAGCAACACGCATTTTATTTGGCAGTTGATGGCATGTTTGGGAATTCGGAATCCAAGCCATTGCCCCAGCCCTAATCATTACCCACTTTGTTATACCACCTTGCAAACTGAAAAGATGGGAATGGTTTAGTATGTGAATATCCCTCCAAGAGGTTTGCATGAACTGCATGACATTGTATTTATTTAAAGATGATCCTTTTTTCAATTGCAGGCACCACTTCAATCCAACCCCATCTACCCAACAAAGCCAGAATGCTTTTGCCCCTTTCATGACAGATGAAGAGCAACTGTCAATAGTCAGTATAGGTGAGCCTACCAATAGTTAGCTACTGTATAGCTAAATCACAACAGCCAACCAGTAGCTAACACTATCGAGTTGAGAAGCTATCCTTCACAACCATGCGCACATGCACAAGGATAGCTATACTGCTCCTTCATTGTGTCTGCACTAAGTCCACCATTGAGCAGCTCTCTGGTGGGGGAGCAGCTCTCTGGTGGGGGAGCAGCTCTCTGGCGGGGGAGCAGCTCTCTGGCGGGGCAGCAGCTCTCTGGTGGGGGAGCAGCTCTCTGGCAAGGGAGCAGCTCTCTGGTGAGGGAGCTAGCAGCTCTCTGGTGGGGGAGCAGCTCTCTGGCGGGGGAGCAGCTCTCTGGTGGGGGAGCAGCTCTCTGGTGGGGGAGCAGCTCTCTGGCAGGGGAGCAGCTCTCTGGCGGGGGAGCAGCTCTCTGGTGGGGGAACAGCTCTCTGGTGGGGGAGCAGCTCTCTGGCAGGGGAGCAGCTCTCTGGTGGGGGAGCAGCTCTCTGGCGGGGGAGCAGCTCTCTGGTGAGGGAGCTAGCAGCTCTCTGGTGGGGGAGCAGCGCTCTGGCAGGGGAGCAGCTCTCTGGTGGGGGAGCAGCTCTCTGGTTGGGGAGCAGCTCTCTGGCAGGGGAGCAGCTCTCTGGTGAGGGAGCTAGCAGCTCTCTAGTGGGGGAGCAGCTCTCTGGCGGGGGAGCAGCTCTCTGGTGGGGGAGCAGCTCTCTGGTGGGGGAGCAGCTCTCTGGTGGGGGAGCAGCTCTCTGGCGGGGGAGCAGCTCTCTGGCGGGGGAGCAGCTCTCTGGCGGGGGAGCAGCTCTCTGGCGGGGGAGCAGCTCTCTGGCGGGGGAGCAGCTCTCTGGCGGGGGAGCAGCTCTCTGGCGGGGGAGCAGCTCTCTGGCGGGGGAGCAGCTCTCTGGCGGGGGAGCAGCTCTCTGGCGGGTGAGCAGCTCTCTGGCGGGGAAGCAGCTCTCTGGCGGGGGAGCAGCTCTCTGGCGGGGGAGCAGCTCTCTGGCGGGGAGCAGCTCTCTGGCAGGGGAACAGCTCTCTGGCGGGGGAGCAGTTGCACTTGCATGCAAGTAAGTTTAAACACTGGCCTAGTGCAGTTGTCTAGAGTGTCTTGAATCTGAATTGTGGAGCACTCGAACCTAGCCAATCCGATGATGATCTGACCAGGACCTGCAGAACCAACTATACACACCCCTCCCCACATCTGTACCTTACGTCCACCTGACATCACTATGATGGAAAGTTTTCACTTTTTTTCATCGCTCTTCCACTTACGTGTATTATTGTCAGCACAAACTGAAACTGGCAAAGAGGCTACAACAATTTGAAGCTACTGGAATACATGTGAAATCAGTAATCTGGGAAGAAACCTATATAGGTTTCTTGCCTTGAATATGCATGAGTAGCTTGGGGCAAGATTAGCTACCTAATAGGGAATGAGCACTTATAAGTGAAAACATGCTGTATTCTGGGAAGAAACCTACATAGGCCTAGTCAGTGCTGCCAAAACAAATTCCTAGCTGACACAATTGTTTGTGTTGTGACTGTGGAGCTGAGCTAAGCCCTACCATGGGTGCAATGTGTGAACACATCGAGTAAAAATTAGGCACATCAAATGTGGGAAATTGCCAAAATTGTGTAAAAATGGATTAAACTTCATACACTCTGTTAATTCGCCTATAACTTTTAAAATTCAAAGCCTTCTAAAACACATTTGCAAGGACCCTACTTTGGGGGATGCCGACTGGGATTTGTGTGTAATCTTATTTGATGTGTTGACATGTATAATAAGCACACTGCATTGGATTCCACTTGGACCAGGGAACCAACCCTCACTGTAATTCTGCAGAGGATATACGTATATGTTGACCTTTCAGAAACTGGGCTTAGATCTAGTCAGTTTTAGTGGGCGTGTGTAAAAAAAATAACAATTAAATCCAGGATAGTCAAAATTCTTGCTTTATTAGTGCTAGTGTTGTCCTGCAGACTTGGTTCCAATAGAAACCCATACCTGCGGTTTGATGGGTCAGAGTGTTGGCGGAGAGGGCGTCAAAATTGAGGGTAGAGATTACTGTACAGATAGACGGTAGTTTAAACAGGTCATAGTTGCATCTCAGTGTGAGTAGCTAGTTGTAATGTGCAACAACTACACACATGGTTGTTGTGTAGCTTCACTTCTAACGTTTCTTACTTGAGAGCATGTGATTTAGCTTACTATTGTGTATACCCATGTGTATGTCTGAAATAGGAGAACCTGTACATTTTTTGGCATTGAAGCACTCCTACTCCCCCCCCAGTTACCTGGAACTAAGCTTGACCTAGCCTAATGGGTTTTCCGATATAATTATGATATCATCAAAGTAGAAGTACTTGTGTGCTCATGATTACAGTGCATGGAGGAGGCACTTAGGTGACCAGAGTCTGGTCCAAGCTACTCTCCTTTTACAGTGAGCTATAGCAAACAGAGGAAGAAGTTTGGTGCAACTTGTGTAGACGTGGATGTTATATAATTACCCAATTGGCCATTGACTTGGTTCGGAGATTCGTTAATGGATAGACCTATACTTTAAAACACACTTTGTGATTCATGACTACTCAATTCCCTGTTAAGGGTGCATAACTGGTTGGTCTTAAATTGCATGAGTCGAGGATGTATGAATCAGGAGTACTGGGTTGTATATCAGTGATATGCCACCTGCTGGTGGTCGTGTGTTTATTGGGATGAGGGCTGGCCATGGATGGTTATAAATACATAGAGATTTTAACAGAGTGCTGTTGCCATCAATTCAACAAGATCTCTCCATCAATTATACCACAGGCACAAGTGATATTCTGGAGCAAAACTTGAAGCAGATTCTCAGCCTACTTTGGCACCTCATCCTGCAGTACCAGGTAGGTGAGACAACCAAAACACTTGTGCTTGACTGGATCAATGCCACTCTCCCAGACAAGGACATCTCCAACTTCACAACTGATTGGAACAACGGTACCAATCTCTCTGCCCTTGTCGACTACTGCAAGCCTGGTCTCATTCCAAACCATGCCACTCTCGATCCAAGCAACGCCATTGAGAATATCAGCAATGCAATGGCTCTAGCTGAAAATCAGCTGGGTATTCCCAAACTCATGCAGCCAGATGATCTTGCGGCAGAAAGCCCAGATGAGCGATCAGTAATGACCTACCTCTCATACTTCTGTGGCCCCGCCTCCCCGGGACAGGAGGCCCTACTCTCATGGATCCAGAAGCAAATCCCGAGCCAGAATGTCACAAACTTCACCACAGATTGGGTCAGTGGTGAAGCTCTCGGGATGCTGGTTAATGTAGTATCAGCCAGTGCCTTCCCCGCCTATGACCAGTACAAGCATACGAGCAAGGAAGACGAAGTAGAGAATTGTAGAACTAGTATGGCTGCAGCTGAAGAGCTCCTTGGAATAGAGTCAACACTCAAAGCTGAGGAGTTTGCCAACCCAGAGCTCAACCCACTGTCTAGAACAACGTACCTCATTCAATTCTATCTCCATCCAAAAGTCATGGATCTTCACATCCCAAGCAAAGCAGGAAGTGGCGAGATGGCCTGGCTAGACGAAGGTGATGTGTACACGCTTGAGGTGGACATTGCTGAGACACCAGTGCGAGGTTCTCCTTTTGTAACCCCCCTGGAGGACACACCTGATGCTTCAAAGTGCATAGTTGGTCTACCTAATTCAGCTGTATATGCACTGAACAAAGGGATTTCATTTGAAGTTGACACGGCACAGGCAGGTAAGGGAAGCCTCACTGTCACAGCAATCTCACAGGAAGGAGAAAGCATGACTCCTCACATTGAGCCCATCCCAGAAAGACCTCGTGTTTTCAAGGTAAGGTACACCCCGACTACCCCTGGCACTCACAACTTTGACCTTCTGTGGGCAAACGAAGCCATCCCAAGCTCTCCACTGATCTTTGAGATTATTGTTCCTTCTCCTGAAAGTGTGACACCGATTGAAGTTCAAGATGGCAGTTATTCTTCTGGAGAACCAAACGTTGGTGACAAAGCGTCTCCAACAGATCTAGCTCCCACAGGGAAGATGAACTTCAAAATCAGAAAGCTACGAGGAGCAGTCACTGGTCTCAACCTTGAGAATGAAAAGTTTCAAGTTGGGTTGCCCCACTCATTCAAGCTCCACTGTGAAGAGCTGGGGAAGGAGGCTCCAGAGATCACCTGCAAACCTCCATCTGGTGCAGAGATCAACCTCTCACCAGCTCCAGGAGAAAACTCCCACTGGGTAGAGATTGTACCAAAGAAAGCTGGCAAATATGAACTATCAGTTAAGTTCAATGGCAAGCACATCCTTGGCAGTCCTTTCAACGTTCAGTTCAGTTCCCGGTCAGATGCTTCAAAGTGTGTTCTGGAAGACAGCCCACCCGAGTGTCAGAAGATGTCTGCAGGTGCAGAAAACATCATTTTCTGTGTTTCAAACAAGGGTGCTGGTAAAGGAAAACTGACAGCAGTTGTCAAAAGCAACACAACGAAGCAGACCCTTCCAGTCTCCATAACTCGGCCCTTGAAGCATCACTACCATGTTGAATTCACTCCGTCAGAAGGAACAGACTACACCCTCACCATCAAGTATGATGACGTCAACATCCTAGGCTCCCCATTCAAGCTTTTTCTTGGTGATGCCTCCAAATGTCGTTTGGAGGGTGATGGTACCGTTGAGGCCTGGTTGAACGAGCAGAATCGATTCATAGTCAATGCTCAAGATGCAGGCCCAGGGCAACTCGAAGTAGTTGTGGAGGGAAAGAGTGAGATTGTTGAACCAGACATATCAATGCCTGCAGAGGCCATATTCGAGGTAGGCTACCAGCCCTCAAAAAGTGGCATGTACAGTGTCTCTGTGAAGTGGGCAAAGTTCAACATTCCTGGCAGTCCATTCCAGGTCAAGTGTCGCAAACGAATCCTAGCATCTGAAATTCACATCACAAATCCATCTGCAGGGGCCTACATTGGCAAGCCATTGAAACTGAGATTGGTAGCCGAAGAAAATGAAATTGATCAGGAAGAGAAGTTCACTGTGTTCCTCCGCTCTAGTGAGGGTGAAGAGTTTCCAGGGATGGTTGAGAGGGGTGAGAGTGGCTCCTGTGTCTGTACAATAGACCCTCCTCCCAGAGTGGGTGTGTATGAGTTGCACATGCTGTGGACTGGAGAACATATTCCTGGAAGCCCATTCGATTTGGAAGTGGCACAACAACCAGAACCCAGTGATTTCATAGTTGGGGCTGCTAAATTGGAGGGTGGAGAAATGGTGGTTCGAGTCAACGGTCCAAAATGTGCATTCAGGTGTGGAGAGTTGACTGCATCAGTTGAGAATCCAGCAAACACAGAAGTACTACCCGTTACTGCAGTACAGCTGTCCCATGAGGAATACAACATCGCGTTCAATCCTCATAAATGTGGGGAGTACCTTCTCAGCATCCTGTACGATGACAATCACGTTGATGGCTCTCCATTTAGACTCATTGCAACAAATGCCTCTCTGTGCTATATCAAAGGGAAGGGCTTAACAGCAGCACAAGTTGGAAGGGAAAACAAGTTTATTGTGTGTACGGACGATGCAGGGCCCGGAGAGCTCAAGGTGGACGTGGAAGGACATGAAGGGGATGATGAATTCAAAGTATTGATTTCTGCAGCAAGCGAGACCCACTATGACGTGAACTACACTCCTCCAGCACCAGGCAGGTACAAGGTATCGGTTCAGTGGGACAACAATCACATCCCAGGAAGCCCCTTCGAGGTCCTCTGTGTGGATGCCACTAGGTACAGTGTGGTGAAACCACCAGACAAGATCTCACTGGGCAAAGTGATTAGGGTTGGAGTAAAAGTGGTTGATCACATGCCTCCGGTTTATGAGAAGCTTGACATTTTTGCTTGCTCAAAGGATAATCATACCTTTGAAGGGGAAATCAGAGAAAGCAGTGATGGAAACTATACCTGTACCGTTATGCCACCCGAGTTGGGAATGTACCGAGTTCATGTACATTCTAATGGCCTCGATATCCCAGGAAGTCCTTTCAAAACAAAAGTGATGGCAGCACCTGTCCCTGAGAATGTCAGAGCGTATGGTGAAGGCCTTGCAGATGGAGTAATTGGTCAAGAGCGGTTATTCACAGCTCGAGTATCAGATGCCGGCTATGGGTACCTTTGTTTTCGGGTCGAAGGACCAAAGAAAGGGTTTTACATTAGCTTGGATCGTCGTAATGAGGATGGCCTCATCTTTGCAAGATATACCCCCATCCATGCTGGTGACTACACCATCAGCCTCCTGTGGTCAGGAGTACACATTCCCGGGAGCCCCTTTCACGTCACTATTGATTCTTGCAATGCTCGCTTTTTGAAAATGTTGTACTCCTTTACCCTGTAATGTTCCCACATAATCAACTCTTGTGTCATCACTGTGCACAGATCATCAGTCATCAGAGATCAGTGACATGAGGGGGATTTGTTGTGAATGAATTGGCATTTGATCAATGTTGTGTTGTCATGTTTAAGTAGCCCATGAATTAATTTCTTTTCCCTTAAGTTCACTATCCACCCTTTTCTCATACTCATTTGTTATACCTAAAATTTGTTTGGCTTGCAATAATTTACCAGATTACATTACACATGCCAGTACTGTGTCTGTCATTAGATCATAGCTATTGTATCACCAGGAACGCATAATGAGGAAGCGTATATCACGGTATCTTTATGTTCGATATAATAATTAGCCTGTGGCTATTATATCCTTATGCACTTTTTTGCATAAACTTTCAGAGACTATGAACTAGCTGGATCAACCTCAATCTTCAAGGTCAGTAATCGTAAGCTTACATCATGATCTGATGCAGTCTCGGCCCCAGACCCAAACCAACCCCAGCGCGGATCACTGGGGTTGGTTTGGGTCTGGGACCAAGACTAGATCAGATGCAGATGTCATGCACAGTTAGTGAGATTGTTGTCTATCATGTACTCAAGATAAATCAGTGAAGTTTCCTAGTGACACTCCAAAGCCAGCAACGAACATTACAATGATTGTGTGTGACTATAACTCTATACTTATGTGGTGTACGATGCACACTCCTAGTGTGTAACAGTGTGTATAGAGTTCAGTGACTACAAGCTTGCAGATTGTACAGTGAGAACTCATTCTGCCATAGCACAACAGGCACAACTGAACCAGGCCAATTAACTATACTGCCTTCAGTTGATACAACAGCTCAAGAAATTCAGCTTATGGTTGGCTCTAGTGGTCATGCAGCAAATAGTGCTTGACCAGAAATGAATCCTCTCAGTACAGTAATGAAGCTTTCTCAGTGCAAGTCACATGAATGAAGCTTTCTCAGTGCAAGTTACAGGAATTAATGAAGCTTCTCAGTACAAGCATCAGTAATGAAGTTTCTCAGTACAAGTCACAGTAATAAAGCTTCTCAGTACAAGTATATATCAGTAATGAAGTTTCTCAGTACAGTAATGAAGCTTAATTCTCAGTACAAGTCACTGGAATGAACTGGTGTAATTCAAGTCAAGAAAGGGGTTAAGACAATTTCCAGGAAAATGTTTCAGATAACATGTAGCTACAAGTCAAACAAACTCAAATGTACAGGTAAGTAGCTGGAAGTATTGGGTTTCAGTTCAGATTCTTCACTCTCATCCTCATTGGCAGGGTCTTCCCCACAACAGTCCTTGCATGGAGCAAGCACAACAGTTGGACAAACGATTAGCTACCATCTCTCCCAAGATTGCAATCCGCTGAAGACATATTTTCAGTTGCTATGATCTAGAGGTATGCAAGATTAGTAGTGTTGCCAACAAATACTTGAGTTCAATGCCTAGTGCTAGCAGGTCACTTGACAAAACCCCCCTGCAAAGCTCTGTAAATCTATATAGCTGAGAGTACACTAACCCACCACCTGGCATTTGTTGCAGTAATGACAGCTTACTGGCTTCAGCTAGAAATTGTAATTGGTGCCATTGGGCATAGCGCATTAAAATTAATTCCCCTCGGCCTCCGGTCTACATTCCATTTCAGTTTACGTTTCCGTCGTTCTTGGTTTCACTACTTAACCCCAAAAAGAGTTTAACTTACTGAGCAACCATTTTATTTCCTGGACTTTATGGATACAGTGTGTCTAGTTACACAACAGCAACAGGAAACAGGAACATGTCACATCCTGCATGACTCAAACATAACAATTTGCATAGCTTCATAAATTAAACTGGCTTCAGTTGTAGTTACCTAGTTATGCTAATGATGGTATTACTGGAAATGAAGCCTCTGCAGTCACATGAATTGGCTTCATCCATGGTTACCAGGAATGAAGCCTCTCGGTACAAGTCACTGAATCTGAATCTGAAACTCATGGGATTCTGCGCAGGCAGAACTGCTGATGACACTCAGAGGGCACAGCCCCAACACGTACACAACAAATAACAGGAATGAAGTGGCTCAGTAGAATTGGCTCAATAGCTACAATTTTACGCTACCCTATTGCAGGTAATTCGGAACACAACCGAGGGGGTATTTTGGAATACCCCACCATTATTGCAAAGGCACAGTAGAGGGCTACAACTGATATGCTGGTACACTAGCTTAGTACCTACTCAGTTTATATTCAACTTGGGGGGGGGGGGAAGAAGCTAGTTTAGTGGTCAAGCTACGTACGTATACATCAAATCGTCGTTGCAGTCGATTCATGCATTTATGACTGCGCTTACATACAGTTATACGAAAACAATCGTCGCCGCCCAGACAGTCAGGACTTTGGCAGTTCCTTGGAGCATCCAGCTGTTGGCAACATCAATGAACTATTCCAGTCAGAAGACTTCAATACAGCTAGTAGGTGTTCTGAATTCCCCCCGTTCCAAAATACCGGCATTTCCCTTACAGTACTATGCACACGCCCATAGGCCTATGAGTGCTGACTACCTCCTACAACTTGCAAACCTACAGCACTGCAGCAGCCAAGAACAAGGGGATCAATAAACGCTCCCCAGGGTTGACCCGCACTGAAGAGAAAATAGCATCCAGTACTATTTCATCCCATGTAGCTAACACACATTAATAGAGATCTCTGTTGCAGCTGTTTGGCATGTAGCTATGACATCATACTTGATACTGCTGAACTTTTGCTAATGCACAATGAGGTTCAGTGAGGTTTGATCAAGTTCTTTCGCAGAGCTTTGCACATTGCTTTAATGTCTCTATTGGTGGTGTTACCCGGGACAAACCCTGCAAAGCTCTGTAAGTCTCTGTACTAACTCACCACCCGACATAAAGTTGGCGCCATTGCTAGCGCATTTCCCCTCCGCCCGCGCCTTGCGCCTCCGGTGTCTTACGTATTTCCATTTCCATTTCCGTTTCCGTTTCCACCGTTCCTGGTTCACGATCACCGGTATAGCTACCGGTAATTACCCCTTAAACCCCAAAAGTGTTGCGCAACAGTACGATGGTTATAGAACAGCAACAGGAAACATGTCACATCCTGCATGGCTCTAACTTAATTTGCATGCGTATTATAAATAGGGTAGAGCTTGGCTTTCAACACATCAACTACTGGAGATCAGCTGCTCTCAGTGCCATATGTATAAAGTGTTAGTCATGCCTGAAGCAAGGACGAGTGACGATAGTGGGATTGATGAAACCATGTATGAGGAAACAGAGATCGAAGCAGGTGGTGAAGAATGGGTAGCGGTGCAGAGAACTCTTACAAACTGGATGAACTGCAAGCTAGCGGGTAGCGCAAAACTCCACCCAAAAGTCATGGATCTTTGCATCCCCAGCAAAGTGACTAAAGGCAATGCTTCTCATGGAAAACTAAATACTTTCCCCAGCGTTAGCCGGAAAGGAGCTACCACAGGAAAAACACACTTCAAATGGGGAAACATACGAGGAGCAGTCACTGGTCTCAACCTTGAGAATGAAAAGTTTCGAGTTGGGTTGCCCCATTCTTTCAAGCTCCACTGTGAAGATCTGGGGAAGGAGGCTCCAGAGATCACCTGCAAACCCCCATCTGGTGCAGAGATCAACCTCTCACCAGCTCCAGGAGAAAACTCCCACTGGGTAGAGATTGCACCTAAGAAAGCTGGCAAATACGAACTATCGGTGAAGTTCAATGGCAAGCACATCCTTGGCAGTCCTTTCAACGTTCAGTTCAGTTCCCGGTCAGATGCTTCAAAGTGTGTTCTGGAAGACAGCCCACCCGAGTGTCAGAAGATGTCTGCAGGTGCAGAAAACATCATTTTCTGTGTTTCAAACAAGGGTGCTGGTAAAGGAAAACTGACAGCATTTGTCAAAAGCAACACAACGAAGCAGACCCTTCCAGTCTCCATAACTCGGCCCTTGAAGCATCACTACCATGTTGAATTCACTCCTTCAGAAGGAACAGACTACACCCTCACCATCAAGTATGATGACGTCAACATCCTAGGCTCCCCATTCAAGCTCGTTCTTGGTGACGCCACCAAATGTCGCATGGAAGGTGAAGGTACCGTTCAGGCCTGGTTGAACGAGCAGAATCGATTCACAGTCAATGCACAAGATGCAGGCCCAGGGCAACTCAAAGTGATTGTGGAAGGAGAGGGTGAGATTGTTGAACCAGACATATCAATACCTGCAGAGGCCATATTTGAGGTAGGCTATCAGCCCTCAAGAAGTGGCATGTACAATGTCTCTGTGAAGTGGGGAAACCTCAATATTCCCGGCAGTCCATTCCAGGTCAAGTGTTGCAAACAAATCCTACCATCTGAAATTCTCATTACAAATCCATCTGCAGGTGCCTACGTTGGCAAGCCATTGAAACTGGGGTTGATATCAGAGGAAAATGAAATTGATCAGGAAGAGAAGTTCACTGTGTTCGTCCGCTCCAGTGAGGGTGAGGAGTTTCCAGGGATGGTTGAGAGGGGTGATAGTGGCTCCTGTCTCTGTACAATAGACCCTCCTCCCAGAGTGGGTGTGTATGAGTTGCACGTACTGTGGACTGGAGAACATATTCCTGGAAGCCCGTTTGATTTGGAAGTAGCACAACAACCAGAACCCAGTGATTTTGTTGTATATTGGCAGTATGTAGCATGCGGTATGTGAACAGTTGTGATCACACATTCCCCAGTCTTCTGTCTGTATCCATCATTGTGTACACTTAGTACGTTCCACGTATGATGTTTGTGGCCTGTGTATTCCTGTGCATAAGCATAATCAGTGATTGTACAAAACAGATTTGTATTATCATCATTGCTGTGTGACACCCCATTGATTGATTGTTGGAGCCACAATTTCACTGTTGGGGCTGATGAAATGCATGAATGGAGGATGGAGCCATTCCAGTTTGGGTCTATGGTTGAAAATGTGCATTCAGGTGTGGAGAATCAAATGCAGTAGACAATTCAGCAACCATGGAAGAACTACCAGTACAGCTGTCCCATGAGGAATGCAACATTGAGTTCAATCCTCATAAATGTGGAGAATACCTAGCTTCTCAGCATCCTGCAGCTGTACAATGACAATCAGTTCATTGCAACATGTGCTATACCAGAGGGAAGCACAAGTTGGAAGGGAGAACAATTTTTTTGTGTGTACTGAAAATGCAGGAACTGGGGAACTTCTGGTGGACATGGGAAATTGTAGAAGTATTGCAAGGTATACACATACAGTGTGGTAAATGCACCAAGAAAAAAAGAAAAGATCTCACTTGGAAAAACATTGGAGTTTGGAGTTGATCGCAAGTCTCCAGCTTATGATATTTTTGCTCACTTGAAGGGTAACAATAACTATTAAAGGGAAACTATATCTGTACCATGCTGTCATCTGAGTTGGGAAATACCAAATTCATGTACATTGTAATGGCCTCAATATCCCTGAGGCCATCCCGATCACGATGATCCATGCTCGGATGTGAAACCCTTTCTTTGGTCCTTTGACCAGAACATCATGCAGCCTCCTGTGGCTAGGGGTACACATTCCCGGGAGCCCCTTTCACGTCACTATTGATTCTTGCAATGCTCGCTTTTTGAAAATGTTGTACTCCTTTGTCCTGTAATGTTCCCACATAATCAACTCTTGTGTCATCACTGTGCACAGATCATCAGTCATCAGAGATCAGTGACATGAGGAGGATTTGTTGTGTGCATTTAGACTATAAGGTAGTCCATGGTTTATTATTTTGTGCGTAGAAAATACCGCATTAAGTTTACTGTCAACCCTTTGGTTATACTAATGCATTCCTACTCTCATTGTTATCCACATGGCAACACAATGATAATTAGCTATTGTCATGACCGTCAGTGTATGAAGTGTAGGCACTCACATCAGATGCAGATGTCATGCACAGTTGGTGAGATTGTTGTCTATGTGCTCAGAATGAATCAGTGAAGTTGCCTAGTGACACACCAAAGTCAGCAATGGACAGTGATCATGTGTGGCCTTTAACATTACTCTGGCTTCAGCAGTAGGTACCTTCCTTATGCAAATGATCCAACAGCTGCAGTATTATTATGGAAATGAAGCCTCGATCTGCAGTACAAGTCACAGGAAGCCTCAGTAGTACAAGTCACAGGAATTAATTTTGCTTGATCCAACATTATCATAAATGAAGCTTCTCAGTGTATTATACAAGTCCCAGGAATAAAGCCTCGATCTGCAGTACAAGTCTCAGGAATAAAGCTTCTCAGTAGAAGCCACTGGAATTAATCAAGTTTGGCTTGATCCAACATTACCATAAAGGAAACCTCTCAGTACAAGTTACAAGAAACAGTGCCAAAAGTAGTTGAGATAATTTCCGGAAGAAGTAGCTTCCAGAAATAGCAAGTCAATCACATCATGTAAAAAGGGAAGGGTTGTTTTACCCAGGCTGTGGTCATCTCACTGATCTCAGTGCCTCCTCCACGGTGATGATTAAGGAATGTACCCACAACTACGTGTAGCTTGGTTTCATAATTATAGGTACGTGACTTAGCTAAGTTGCTTACTCATCTGCATGTCTGTTGGAGGACCTATAGTGGTCAAGCAGTGTAAATGATCTGCTTGAATGCACACTGTGTGGAAGTGTACTGCTAGCTGCATGCATGCACTTCTATAGTATTCCTATACTTCTCCTAGTTACCTGGAACTCAAGAAACCTGACCCAGGCTATCTCAATAGGCCTATTAGGTTTTCGGATTCCTATCTGTTAGCTATAAAGTACGAATAGGATCAAAGTAGGCTGCACTTGTGTGCTCATTCTTTGATGGATCACCACAGTGGAGGAGGCACTGAGGTACAACCGAAGCGACATGCAACCCTTCTCATTTTACAGTTCATGCATGCAAATTAAAGTTAAGTGCATGTATGTTACTGCACGGGTTTCAATTCAGATTCTTCAAATTTTCTGTTGCTATGAACCGTAGGCTATAAGGCTTGATCTGATTGGTTGTTTGCACAGCAGGTTCATTATTTTCCTGGAATTTGTGGGTAGCTGTATATGGCTCTAACTTAATTATTAAATTTGCATGCACTTTATAAATAGGGTTGGCTTTCAGCACATCAACTAGACTAGCTACCATACATAAGAGTCAGCCATGTCTGAAGAAGGGAAGAGTGACGATAGTGGGATTGAAGAAACCATGGATGTGAAAGCAGAGGTTGAAGCAGGAGGTGAAGAATGGGTAGCAGTGCAGAGGAGGACTTTTACAAACTGGATGAACCACAAGCTAGCGGGTAGTGGATGCCAAGTCACTGACCTTGAGACTGACCTCAGAGATGGGGTACTTCTCATCAAACTGCTGGAGGTCCTGTCCCACAAGGAGATTCAGTGAGAGCTAGCAACACACATTCTATTTGGCTATTGATGGCATGTTTGGGAATTCGGAATCCAAGCCATTGCCCCAGCCCTAATCATTACCCACTTTGTTATACCACCTTGCAAACTGAAAAGATGGGAATGGTTTAGTATGTGAATATCCCTCCAAGAGGTTTGCATGAACTGCATGACATTGTATTTATTTAAAGATGATCCTTTTTTCAATTGCAGGCACCACTTCAATCCAACCCCATCTACCCAACAAAGCCAGAATGCTTTTGCCCCTTTCATGACAGATGAAGAGCAACTGTCAATAGTCAGTATAGGTGAGCCTACCAATAGTTAGCTACTGTATAGCTAAATCACAACAGCCAACCAGTAGCTAACTCTATCGAGTTGAGAAGCTATCCTTCACAACCATGCGCACATGCACAAGGATAGCTATACTGCTCCTTCATTGTGTCTGCACTAAGTCCACCATTGAGCAGCTCTCTGGTGGGGGAGCAGCTCTCTGGTGGGGGAGCAGCTCTCTGGTGGGGGAGCAGCTCTCTGGCGGGGGAGCAGCTCTCTGGCGGGGGAGCAGCTCTCTGGCGGGGGAGCAGCTCTCTGGCGGGGGAGCAGCTCTCTGGCGGGGGAGCAGCTCTCTGGTGGGGGAGCAGCTCTCTGGTGGGGGAGCAGCTCTCTGGTGGGGGAGCAGCTCTCTGGTGGGGGAGCAGCTCTCTGGCGGGGGAGCAGCTCTCTGGTGAGGGAGCTAGCAGCTCTCTGGTGGGGGAGCAGCTCTCTGGCAGGGGAGCAGCTCTCTGGTGGGGGAGCAGCTCTCTGGCGGGGGAGCAGCTCTCTGGTGGGGGAGCAGCTCTCTGGCGGGGAGCAGCTCTCTGGCAGGGGAGCAGCTCTCTGGCGGGGGAGCAGTTGCACTTGCATGCAAGTAAGTTTAAACACTGGCCTAGTGCAGTTGTCTAGAGTGTCTTGAATCTGAATTGTGGAGCACTCGAACCTAGCCAATCCGATGATGATCTGACCAGGACCTGCAGAACCAACTATACACACCCCTCCCCACATCTGTACCTTACGTCCACCTGACATCACTATGATGGAAAGTTTTCACTTTTTTTCATCGCTCTTCCACTTCCATTTACGTGTATTATTGTCAGCGCAAACTGAAACTGGCAAAGAGGCTACAACAATTTGAAGCTACTGGAATACATGTGAAATCAGTAATCTGGGAAGAAACCTATATAGGTTTCTTGCCTTGAATATGCATGAGTAGCTTGGGGCAAGATTAGCTACCTAATAGGGAATGAGCACTTATAAGTGAAAACGTGCTGTATTCTGGGAAGAAACCTACATAGGCCTAGTCAGTGCTGCCAAAACAAATTCCTAGCTGACACAATTGTTTGTGTTGTGACTGTGGAGCTGAGCTAAGCCCTACCATGGGTGCAATGTGTGAACACATCGAGTAACTAGAGTTGTTCATAGAACACATACCCCGCGCTGAACGTCTATAAGCTTACAGGCCAGGATGCATGCAGTGCAGCTACAATTGATGTGACATCTCTGCCGATGCGCATACTGTTTTCGTGTATGACCATATCCAAGGTGTGGGAGTGACCGCTTACCGTATATATAATATTGTGAAGCTGGAGAGGTGGGGCCAAATGTTACGAATAATAGGAAATAGCTGGAAAAACAATAGCCACGACGCCCGTGAAGTACATAGATCGTGAGAAAACACTTTCCTAGCGGTCATCTCGAAGCATGAAGTTTCCAAATGCACTGCGTGTCTTGTTCTTGATGGGACTCTGAGGTCACGAAGAGGTGGAGCCAATGTTATGAATAGTTATGAAAAGTAGGAAATAGCCGAAATACAGCGAAACGGAGCGCCTTGACTTCAGTCAGGTACACATAGAGCAGTATTTTGCTATTTGCTATTGTTTGACTCCATTTGGATGTTTTTTGAGGGTCTATGTGGCGAGATTTCAATTTTTTCCGGGTGACAGACAGACGACTG
Organism: Axinella damicornis; assembly: GCA_963931865.1. NCBI lineage: Eukaryota > Metazoa > Porifera > Demospongiae > Axinellida > Axinellidae > Axinella > Axinella damicornis. Next base: position 19,797,262 of record OZ007509.1, on the reverse strand, counting down.
ACAGACGACTGACAGACGGACAAAACCGATTGCTTAACCCCGCTTCGCGCATGCGCGCGCGGGGTAAAAATTAGGCACATCAAATGTGGGAAATTGCCAAAATTGTGTAAAAATGGATTAAACTTCATACACCCTGTTAATTTGCCTATAACTTTTTAAATTCAAAGCCTTCTAAAACACATTTGCAAGGACCCTACTTTGGGGGATGCCGACTGGGATTTGTGTGTAATATTAATATTTGATGTGTTGACATGTATAATAAGCACACTGCATTGGATTCCACTTGGACCAGGGAACCAACCCTCACTGTAATTCTGCAGAGGGTATATGTATATGTTGACCTTTCAGAAACTGGGCTTAGATCTAGTCAGTTTTAGTGGGCGTGTGTAAAAAATTAAATCCAGGATAGTCAAAATTCTTGCTTTATTAGTGCTAGTGTTGTCCTGCAGACTTGGTTCCAATAGAAACCCATACCTGCGGTTTGATGGGTCAGAGTGTTGGCGGAGAGGGCGTAAATTTTCATTTAGCAAAGGGCGTCAAAATTGAGGGTAGAGATTACTGTGCAGATAGACGGTAGTTTAAACAGGTCATAGTTGCATCTCAGTGTGAGTAGCTAGTTGTAATGTGCAACAACTACACACATGGTTGTTGTGTAGCTTCACTTCTAACGTTTCTTACTTGAGAGCGTGTGATTTAGCTTACTATTGTGTATACCCACGTGTATGTCTGAAATAGGAGAACCTACAGTGTAAATGATCTGCTTGAATGCACATTTTTTGGCATTGAAGCACTCCTACTCCCCCCCCAGTTACCTGGAACTAAGCTTGACCTAGCCTAATGGGTTTTCCGATATAATTATGATATCATCAAAGTAGAAGTACTTGTGTGCTCATGATTACAGTGCATGGAGGAGGCACTTAGGTGACCAGAGTCTGGTCCAAGCTACTCTCCTTTTACAGTGAGCTATAGCAAACAGAGGAAGAAGTTTGGTGCAACTTGTGTAGACGTGGATGTTATATAATTACCCAATTGGCCATTGACTTGGTTCGGAGATTCGTTAATGGATAGACCTATACTTTAAAACACACTTTGTGATTCATGACTACTCAATTCCCTGTTAAGGGTGCATAACTGGTTGGTCTTAAATTGCATGAGTCGAGGATGTATGAATCAGGAGTACTGGGTTGGATATGCCACCTGCTGGTGGTCGTGTGTTTATTGGGATAAGGGCTGGCCATGGATGGTTATAAATACATAGAGATTTTAACAGAGTGCTGTTGCCATCAATTCAACAAGATCTCTCCATCAATTATACCACAGGCACAAGTGATATTCTGGAGCAAAACTTGAAGCAGATTCTCAGCCTACTTTGGCACCTCATCCTGCAGTACCAGGTAGGTGAGACAACCAAAACACTTGTGCTTGACTGGATCAATGCCACTCTCCCAGACAAGGACATCTCCAATTTCACAACTGATTGGAACAATGGTACCAATCTCTCTGCCCTTGTCGACTACTGCAAGCCTGGTCTCATTCCAAACCATGCCACTCTCGATCCAAGCAATGCCATTGAGAATATCAGCAATGCAATGGCTCTAGCTGAAAATCAGCTGGGTATTCCCAAACTCATGCAGCCAGATGATCTTGCGGCAGAAAGCCCAGATGAGCGATCAGTGATGATCTACCTCTCATACTTCTGTGGCCCCGCCTCCCCGGGACAGGAGGCCCTACTCTCATGGATCCAGAAGCAAATCCCGAGCAAGAATGTCACAAACTTCACCACAGATTGGGTCAGTGGTGAAGCTCTCGGGATGCTGGTTAATGTGGTATCAGCCAGTGCCTTCCCCGCCTATGACCAGTACAAGCATACGAGCAAGGAAGACGAAGTAGAGAATTGCAGAACTAGCATGGCTGCAGCTGAAGAGCTCCTTGGAATAGAGTCAACACTCAAAGCTGAGGAGTTTGCCAACCCAGAGCTCAACCCACTGTCTAGAACAACGTACCTCATTCAATTCTATCATGCCAAACTCCATCCAAAAGTCATGGATCTTCACATCCCAAGCAAAGCAGGAAGTGGCGAGATGGCCTGGCTAGACAAAGGTGATGTGTACACGCTTGAGGTGGACATTGCTGAGACACCAGTGCGAGGTTCTCCTTTTGTAACCCCCCTGGAGGACACACCTGATGCTTCAAAGTGCATAGTTGGTCTACCTAATTCAGCTGTATATGCACTGAACAAAGCGATTTCATTTGAAGTTGACACGGCACAGGCAGGTAAGGGAAGCCTCACTGTCACAGCAATCTCACAGGAAGGAGAAAGCATGACTCCTCACATTGAGCCCATCCCAGAAAGACCTCGCGTTTTCAAGGTAAGGTACACCCCGACTACCCCTGGCACTCACACCTTTGATATTCTGTGGGCAAACGAAACCATCCCAAGCTCTCCACTGATCTTTGAGATTATTGTTCCTTCTCCTGAAAGTGTGACACCGACTGAAGTTCAAGATGGCAGTTATTCTCCTGGAGAACCAAACGTTGGTGACAAAGCGCCTCCAACAGATCTAGCTCCCACAGGGAAGATGAACTTCAAAAGGAGAAAGCTACGAGGAGCAGTCACTGGTCTCAACCTTGAGAATGAAAAGTTTCAAGTTGGGTTGCCCCACTCATTCAAGCTCCACTGTGAAGAGCTGGGGAAGGAGGCTCCAGAGATCACCTGTAAACCTCTGTCTGGTGCAGAGATCAACCTCTCACCAGCTCCAGGAGAAAACTCCCACTGGGTAGAGATTGTACCAAAGAAAGCTGGCAAATACGAACTATCAGTTAAGTTCAATGGCAAGCACATCCTTGGCAGTCCTTTCAACGTTCAGTTCAGTTCCCGGTCAGATGCTTCAAAGTGTGTTCTGAAAGACAGCCCACCCGAGTGTCAGAAGATGTCTACAGGGTCTCCATTTGCAGTCAACCTCATTGAAAAGGACAAGCCTGATGCTTCAAAGTGCAAAATTGTCAGCCCACTTACCCCAACCAGCCTTGAGAGTAAGATAGTTGGTGTACCCGACTCAGCCGTCTATGCACTGAACAAAGAGGTTTCGTTTGAAGTTGACACGGCACAGGCAGGTAAGGGAAGCCTCACTGTCACAGCAATCTCGCAGGAAGGAGTAGGCACGATTCCTCACATTGAGCCCATCCCAGAAAGACCTCATGTTTTCAAGGTAAGGTACACCCCGACTACTTCTGGCACTCACACCTTTGACCTTCTGTGGGCTAACAAAGCCATCCCCAGCTCTCCACTGAGCTTTGAGGTTATTGATGCAAAGCTAGTGCCATTAGGAATCCCCATCGTGACAAACATGACAGCCCACTGCAGAAAGAGGCACTTGAAAGTGTATGCAATTCACCATGAGACAAACACCAAGCACGAAATGAAAATCGATAAGCTGGAGAAGTCTCACTTCCATCTGACCTTCAAAGCCAATGATGAGGGTCTGTACCACGTCCATGTGTTGCACCAGGACAAAGAACTTCCAGGCAGCCCACTACATGTACAATGCAGTAAAGCAATCAAACCCATAAGCATGGAAGATGGTCATATTGACTTTCACGTGGATCCCTTGCTGGTTGACCTTGATGATGGTGGTTCTGCCGATATGAAGCATTCTATCATAATGACTGCCATTGCCAGCACCATTGACCCGCTGTCTGTACCCGTTTTATCCAAAAGTGTGACACCGACAAAAGGTGATAATGGCAATGCTTCTCATGGAGAGCTAAACACTTTCCCCAGCGCTAGCCGGAAAGGAGCTACCACAGGAAAAACAAACTTCAAATGGGGAAACATACGAGGAGCAGTCACTGGTCTCAACCTTCAGAATGAGAAGTTCCGAGTTGGGTTGCCCCATTCTTTCAAGCTCCACTGTGAAGATCTGGGGAAGGAGGCTCCAGAGATCACCTGCAAACCCCCATCTGGTGCAGAGATCAACCTCTCACCAGCTCCAGGAGAAAACTCCCACTGGGTAGAGATTGCACCTAAGAAAGCTGGCGAATACGAACTATCAGTGAAGTTCAATGGCAAGCACATCCTTGGCAGTCCTTTCAACGTTCAGTTCAGTTCCCGGTCAGATGCTTCAAAGTGTGTTCTGGAAGACAGCCCACCCGAGTGTCAGAAGATGTCTGCAGGTGCAGAAAACATCATTTTCTGTGTTTCAAACAAGGGTGCTGGTAAAGGAAAACTGACAGCAGTTGTCAAAAGCAACACAACGAAGCAGACCCTTCCAGTCTCCATAACTCGGCCCTTGAAGCATCACTACCATGTTGAATTCACTCCGTCAGAAGGAACAGACTACACCCTCACCATCAAGTATGATGATGTCAACATCCTAGGCTCCCCATTCAAGCTTTTTCTTGGTGATGCCTCCAAATGTCGTTTGGAGGGTGATGGTACCGTTGAGGCCTGGTTGAACGAGCAGAATCGATTCATAGTCAATGCTCAAGATGCAGGCCCAGGGCAACTCGAAGTAGTTGTGGAGGGAAAGAGTGAGATTGTTGAACCAGACATATCAATGCCTGCAGAGGCCATATTCGAGGTAGGCTACCAGCCCTCAAAAAGTGGCATGTACAGTGTCTCTGTGAAGTGGGCAAAGTTCAACATTCCTGGCAGTCCATTCCAGGTCAAGTGTCGCAAACGAATCCTAGCATCTGAAATTCACATCACAAATCCATCTGCAGGGGCCTACATTGGCAAACCATTGAAACTGGGATTGGTAGCCGAAGAAAATGAAATTGATCAGGAAGAGAAGTTCACTGTGTTCCTCCGCTCCAGTGATGGTGAAGAGTTTCTAGGGATGGTTGAGAGGGGTGGTAGTGGCTCCTGTGTCTGTACAATAGACCCTCCTCCCAGAGTGGGTGTGTATGAGTTGCACATGCTGTGGACTGGAGAACATATTCCTGGAAGCCCATTCGATTTGGAAGTGGCACAACAACCAGAACCCAGTGATTTCATAGTTGGGGCTGCTAAATTGGAGGGTGGAGAAATGGTGGTTCGAGTCAACGGTCCAAAATGTGCATTCAGGTGTGGAGAGTTGACTGCATCAGTTGAGAATCCAGCAACCACAGAAGTACTACCCGTTACTGCAGTACAGCTGTCCCATGAGGAATACAACATCGCGTTCAATCCTCATAAATGTGGGGAGTACCTTCTCAGCATCCTGTACGATGACAATCACGTTGATGGCTCTCCATTTAGACTCATTGCAACAAATGCCTCTCTGTGCTATATCAAAGGGAAGGGCTTAACAGCAGCACAAGTTGGAAGGGAAAACAAGTTTATTGTGTGTACGGACGATGCAGGGCCCGGAGAGCTCAAGGTGGACGTGGAAGGACATGAAGGGGATGATGAATTCAAAGTATTGATTTCTGCAGCAAGCGAGACCCGCTATGACGTGAACTACACTCCTCCAGCACCAGGCAGGTACAAGGTATCGGTTCAGTGGGACAACAATCACATCCCAGGAAGCCCCTTCGAGGTCCTCTGTGTGGATGCCACTAGGTACAGTGTGGTGAAACCACCAGACAATATCTCACTGGGCAAAGTGATTAGGGTTGGAGTAAAAGTGGTTGATCACATGCCTCCGGTTTATGAGAAGCTTGACATTTTTGCTTGCTCAAAGGATAATCATACCTTTGAAGGGGAAATCAGAGAAAGCAGTGATGGAAACTATACCTGTACCGTTATGCCACCCGAGTTGGGAATGTACCGAGTTCATGTACATTCTAATGGCCTCGATATCCCAGGAAGTCCTTTCAAAACAAAAGTGATGGCAGCACCTGTCCCTGAGAATGTCAGAGCGTATGGTGAAGGCCTTGCAGATGGAGTAATTGGTCAAGAGCGATTATTCACAGCTCGAGTATCAGATGCCGGCTATGGGTACCTTTGTTTTCGGGTCGAAGGACCAAAGAAAGGGTTTTACATTAGCTTGGATCGTCGTAATGAGGATGGCCTCATCTTTGCAAGATATACCCCCATCCATGCTGGTGACTACACCATCAGCCTCCTGTGGTCAGGAGTACACATTCCCGGGAGCCCCTTTCACGTCACTATTGATTCTTGCAATGCTCGCTTTTTGAAAATGTTGTACTCCTTTACCCTGTAATGTTCCCACATAATCAACTCTTGTGTCATCACTGTGCACAGATCATCAGTCATCAGAGTGGTCTGACATGAGGAGGATTTGTTGTGAATGAATTGGCATTTGATCAATGTTGTGTTGTCATGTTTAAGTAGTCCATGAATTAATTTATTTTCCCTTAAGTTCACTATCCACCCTTTTCTCATACTCATTTGTTATACCTAATTGGCTTGCAATAATTTACCAGATTACATTACACATGCCAGTACTGTGTCTGTCATTAGATCATAGCTATTGTATCACGGTATCTTTATGTTCGATATAATAATTAGCCTGTGGCTATTATATCCTTATGCACTTTTTTTGCATAAACTTTCAGAGACTATGAACTAGCTGGATCAACCTCAATCTTCAAGGTCAGTAATCATAAGCTTACATCATGATCTGATGCAGTCTCGGCCCCAGACCCAAACCAACCCCAGCGCGGATCACTGGGGTTGGTTTGGGTCTGGGACCAAGACTAGATCAGATGCAGATGTCATGCACAGTGAGATTGTTGTCTATCATGTAGCTACTCAAGATGAATCAGTGAAGTTTCCTAGTGACACTCCAAAGCCAGCAACGAACATTACAGTGATTGTGTGTGACAATAACTCTATACTTATGTGGTATACGATGCACACTCCTAGTGTGTAACAGTGTGTATAGAGTTGAGTGACTACAAGCTTGCAGATTGTACAGTGAGAACTCATTCTACCATCGCACAACAGGCAACTGAACCAGGCCAATTAACTATACTGCCTTCAGTTGTACGTTCATACAACAGCTCAAGAAATTCAACTTATGGTTGGCTCTAGTGGTCATGCAGCAAAGAGTGCTTGACCAGAAATGAATCCTCTCAGTACAGTAATGAAGCTTTCTCAGTGCAAGTCACATGAATGAAGCTTTCTCAGTGCAAGTTACAGGAATTAATGAAGCTTCTCAGTACAAGTATCAGTAATGAAGTTTCTCAGTACAAGTATCAGTAATGAAGCTTCTCAGTACAAGTATCCGTAATGAAGTTTCTCAGTACAGTAATGAAGCTTAATTCTCAGTACAAGTCACTGGAATGAACTGGTGTAATTCAAGTCAAGAAAGGGGTTAAGACAATTTCCAGGAAAATGTTTCAGATAACATGCAGCTACAAGTCAAACAAACACAAATGTACAGGTAAGTAGCTGGAAGTATTGGGTTTCAGTTCAGATTCTTCACTCTCATCCTCATTGGCAGGGTCTTCCCCACAACATTCCTTGCATGGAGCAAGCACAACAGTTGGACAAACGATTAGCTACCATCTCTCCCAAGATTGCAATCCGCTGAAGACATATTTTCAGTTGCTATGATCTAGAGGTATGCAAGATTAGTAGTGTTGCCAACAAATACTTGAGTTCAATGCCTAGTGCTAGCAGGTCACTTGACAAAACCCCCCTGCAAAGCTCTGTAAATCTATATAGCTGAGAGTACACTAACCCACCACCTGGCATTTGTTGCAGTAATGACAGCTTACTGGCTTCAGCTAGAAATTGTAATTGGTGCCATTGGGCATAGCGCATTAAAATTAATTCCCCTCGGCCTCCGGTCTACATTCCATTTCAGTTTACGTTTCCGTCGTTCTTGGTTTCACTACTTAACCCCAAAAAGAGTTTAACTTACTGAGCAACCATTTTATTTCCTGGACTTTATGGATACAGTGTGTCTAGTTACACAACAGCAACAGGAAACAGGAACATGTCACATCCTGCATGACTCAAACATAACAATTTGCATAGCTTCATAAATTAAACTGGCTTCAGTTGTAGTTACCTAGTTATGCTAATGATGGTATTACTGGAAATGAAGCCTCTGCAGTCACATGAATTGGCTTCATCCATGGTTACCAGGAATGAAGCCTCTCGGTACAAGTCACTGAATCTGAATCTGAAACTCATGGGATTCTGCGCAGGCAGAACTGCTGATGACACTCAGAGGGCACAGCCCCAACACGTACACAACAAATAACAGGAATGAAGTGGCTCAGTAGAATTGGCTCAATAGCTACAATTTTACGCTACCCTATTGCAGGTAATTCGGAACACAACCGAGGGGGTATTTTGGAATACCCCACCATTATTGCAAAGGCACAGTAGAGGGCTACAACTGATATGCTGGTACACTAGCTTAGTACCTACTCAGTTTATATTCAACTTGGGGGGGGGGGGAAGAAGCTAGTTTAGTGGTCAAGCTACGTACGTATACATCAAATCGTCGTTGCAGTCGATTCATGCATTTATGACTGCGCTTACATACAGTTATACGAAAACAATCGTCGCCGCCCAGACAGTCAGGACTTTGGCAGTTCCTTGGAGCATCCAGCTGTTGGCAACATCAATGAACTATTCCAGTCAGAAGACTTCAATACAGCTAGTAGGTGTTCTGAATTCCCCCCGTTCCAAAATACCGGCATTTCCCTTACAGTACTATGCACACGCCCATAGGCCTATGAGTGCTGACTACCTCCTACAACTTGCAAACCTACAGCACTGCAGCAGCCAAGAACAAGGGGATCAATAAACGCTCCCCAGGGTTGACCCGCACTGAAGAGAAAATAGCATCCAGTACTATTTCATCCCATGTAGCTAACACACATTAATAGAGATCTCTGTTGCAGCTGTTTGGCATGTAGCTATGACATCATACTTGATACTGCTGAACTTTTGCTAATGCACAATGAGGTTCAGTGAGGTTTGATCAAGTTCTTTCGCAGAGCTTTGCACATTGCTTTAATGTCTCTATTGGTGGTGTTACCCGGGACAAACCCTGCAAAGCTCTGTAAGTCTCTGTACTAACTCACCACCCGACATAAAGTTGGCGCCATTGCCAGCGCATTTCCCCTCCGCCCGCGCCTTGCGCCTCCGGTGTCTTACGTATTTCCATTTCCATTTCCGTTTCCGTTTCCACCGTTCCTGGTTCACGATCACCGGTATAGCCACCGGTAATTACCCCTTAAACCCCAAAAGTGTTGCGCAACAGTGCGATGGTTATAGAACAGCAACGGGAAACATGTCACATCCTGCATGGCTCTAACTTAATTTGCATGCGTATTATAAATAGGGTAGAGCTTGGCTTTCAACACATCAACTACTGGAGATCAGCTGCTCTCAGTGCCATACGTATAAAGTGTTAGTCATGCCTGAAGCAAGGACGAGTGACGATAGTGGGATTGATGAAACCATGTATGAGGAAACAGAGATCGAAGCAGGTGGTGAAGAATGGGTAGCGGTGCAGAGAACTCTTACAAACTGGATGAACTGCAAGCTAGCGGGTAGCGCAAAACTCCACCCAAAAGTCATGGATCTTTGCATCCCCAGCAAAGTGACTAAAGGCAATGCTTCTCATGAAAAACTAAATACTTTCCCCAGCGTTAGCCGGAAAGGAGCTACCACAGGAAAAACACACTTCAAATGGGGAAACATACGAGGAGCAGTCACTGGTCTCAACCTTGAGAATGAAAAGTTTCGAGTTGGGTTTCCCCATTCTTTCAAGCTCCACTGTGAAGATCTGGGGAAGGAGGCTCCAGAGATCACCTGCAAACCTCCATCTGGTGCAGAAATCAACCTCTCACCAGCTCCAGGAGAAAACTCCCACTGGGTAGAGATTGCACCAAAGAAAGCTGGCAAATACGAACTATCAGTGAAGTTCAATGGCAAGCACATCCTTGGCAGTCCTTTCAATGTTCAGTTCAGTTCCCGGTCAGATGCTTCAAAGTGTGTTCTGGAAGACAGCCCACCCGAGTGTCAGAAGATGTCTGCAGGTGCAGAAAACGTCATTTTCTGTGTTTCAAACAAGGGTGCTGGTAAAGGAAAACTGACAGCAGTTGTCAAAAGCAACACAACGAAGCAGACCCTTCCAGTCTCAATAACTCGGCCCTTGAAGCATCATTACCATGTTGAATTCACCCCATCAGAAGGACTAGATTACACACTGACCATCACGTACGATGACTTCAACATCCCAGGCTCCCCATTCAAGCTCGTTCTTGGTGACGCCACCAAATGTCGCATGGAAGGTGAAGGTACCGTTCAGGCCTGGTTGAACGAGCAGAATCGATTCACAGTCAATGCACAAGATGCAGGCCCAGGGCAACTCAAAGTGATTGTGGAAGGAGAGGGTGAGATTGTTGAACCAGACATATCAATACCTGCAGAGGCCATATTTGAGGTAGGCTATCAGCCCTCAAGAAGTGGCATGTACAATGTTTCTGTGAAGTGGGGAAACCTCAATATTCCCGGCAGTCCATTCCAGGTCAAGTGTTGCAAACAAATCCTACCATCTGAAATTCTCATTACAAATCCATCTGCAGGTGCCTACGTTGGCAAGCCATTGAAACTGGGGTTGATATCAGAGGAAAATGAAATTGATCAGGAAGAGAAGTTCACTGTGTTCGTCCGCTCCAGTGAGGGTGAGGAGTTTCCAGGGATGGTTGAGAGGGGTGATAGTGGCTCCTGTCTCTGTACAATAGACCCTCCTCCCAGAGTGGGTGTGTATGAGTTGCACGTGCTGTGGACTGGAGAACATATTCCTGGAAGCCCATTTGATTTGGAAGTAGCACAACAACCAGAACCAAGTGATTTTGTTGTATATTGGCAGCATGTAGCATGCAGTATGTGAACAGTTGTGATCACACATTCCCCAGTCTTCTGTCTGTATCCATCATTGTGTACACTTAGTACGTTCCACGTATGATGTTTGTATCCTGTGTATTCCTGTGCATAAGCATAATCAGTGATTGTACAATACAGATTTGTATTATCATCATTGCTGTGTGTCACCCCATTGATTGATTGTTGGAGCCACAATACTACAATTTCACTGTTGGGGCTGATGAAATGCATGAATGGAGGATGGAGCCATTGCAGTTTGGGTCTATGGTTAAAAATGTGCATTCAGGTGTGGAGAATCAAATGCAGTAGACAATTCAGCAACCATGGAAGAACCACCAGTACAGCTGTCCCATGAATTAGAATGCAACATTGAGTTCAATCCTCATAAATGTGGAGAACACCTAGCTTCTCAGCATCCTGCAGCTGTACAATGACAATCGGTTCATTGCAACATGTGCTATACCAGAGGGAAGCACAAGTTGGAAGGGAGAACAATTTTTTTGTGTGTACTGAAAATGCAGGAACTGGGGAACTTCTGGTGGACATGGGAAATTGTAGAAGTATTGCAAGGTATACACATACAGTGTGGTAAATGCACCAAGAAAAAAAGGAAAGATCTCACTTGGAAAAACATTGGAGTTTGGAGTTGATCGCAAGTCTCCAGCTTATGATATTTTTGCTCACTTGAAGGGTAACAATAACTTTTAAAGGGAAATTATATCTGTACCATGCTGTCATCTGAGTTAATACCAAATTCATGTACATTGTAATGGCCTCAATATCCCTGAGGCCATCCCGATCACGATGATCCATGCTCGGATGTGAAACCCTTTCTTTGGTCCTTTGACCAGAACATCATGCAGCATCCTGTGGCTAGGGGTACACATTCCCGGGAGCCCCTTTCACGTCACTATTGATTCTTGCAATGCTCGCTTTTTGAAAATGTTGTACTCCTTTGTCCTGTAATGTTCCCACATAATCAACTCTTGTGTCATCACTGTGCACAGATCATCAGTCATCAGAGATCAGTGACACGAGGAGGATTTGTTGTGTGCATTTAGACTATAAGGTAGTCCATGGTTTATTATTTTGTGCGTAGAAAATACCGCATTAAGTTTACCGTCAACCCTTTGGTCATACTAATGCATTCCTACTCTCATTGTTATCCACATGGCAACACAATAATAATTAGCTATTGTCATGACCGTCAGTGTATGAAGTATAGGCACTCACATCAGATGCAGATGTCATGCACAGTTGGTGAGATTGTTGTCTATGTGCTCAGAATGAATCAGTGAAGTTGCCTAGTGACACACCAAAGCCAGCAATGGACAGCGATCATGTGTGGCCTTTAACATTACTCTGGCTTCAGCAGTAGGTACCTTCCTTATGCAAATGATCCAACAGCTGCAGTATTATTATGGAAATGAAGCCTCGATCTGCGCAATGCAGTACAAGTCACAGGAATTAATTTCGCTTGATCCAACATTATCATAAATGAAGCTTCTCAGTGTATTATACAAGGTCCCAGGAATAAAGCCTCGATCTGCAGTACAAGTCTCAGGAATAAAGCTTCTCAGTACAAGCCACTGGAATTAATCAAGTTTGGCTTGATCCAACATTACCATAAAGGAAACCTCTCAGTACAAGTTACAAGAAACAGTGCCAAAAGTAGTTGAGATAATTTCCGGAAGAAGTAGCTTCCAGAAATAGCAAGTCAATCACATCATGTAACTAGAGGTGTTCATAGAACACATACCCCGCGCTGAACGTCAGGATGCATGCGGTGCAGCTACAATCGACGTGACATCTCTGCCGATGTGCATCGAACAGGGCGGCTATTGCGTTAGCCTCGTTCCCAGGCCCCTGGGAACGAGGCTACTATCGCATATACTGTGGCCGGCCATATCCAAGGTGTGGGAGTGACCGCTTACCGTATATACAACATAATTATATTGTGAAGCTGGAGAGGTGGGGCCAAACGTTACGAATGATAGGAAATAGCTGGAAAAACAGCCGAAACAATAGCCACGATGTCTGTGAAGTACATAGATCGTGAGAAAACACTGTTTCCTAGCGGTCATCTCGAAGCATGAAGTTTCCAAATGCACTGCGTGTCTTGTTCTTGATGGGACTCTGAGGTCACGAAGAGGTGGAGCCAATGTTATGAATAGTTATGAAAAGTAGGAATTAGCCGAAATACAGCGAAACGGAGCGCCTTGACTTCAGTCAGGTACATATAGAGCAGTTTTTTGCTATTTGCTATTGTTTGACTCCATTTCGATGGTTTATGAGGGTCTATGTGGCGAGATTTCAATTTTTTTCGCGTGACAGACAGACGACAGACGACTGACTGACTGACTGACTGACTGACGGACAAAACCGATTGCTTAACCCCGCTTCGCGCATGCGCGCGCGGGGTAAAAAGAGAAGGGTTGTTTTATCCAGGCTGTGCACATGTGGTCACCATAGTTGCATCTCACTGATCTCAGTGCCTCCTCCACTGTGATGATTAAGGAATGTACCCACAACTACGTGTAGCTTGGTTTCATAATTATAGGTACGTGACTTAGCTAAGTTGCTTACTCATCTGCATGTCTGTTGGAGGACCTATAGTGGTCAAGCAGTGTAAATGATCTGCTTGAATGCACATTGTGTGGAAGTGCACTGCTGCATGCATGCACTTCTATAGTATTCCTATACTTCTCCTAGTTACCTGGAACTCAAGAAACCTGACCCAGGCTATCTCAATAGGCCTATTAGGTTTTTGGATTCCTATCTGTTAGCTATACATGTACTAATAGGATCAAAGTAGGCTGCACTTATGTGCTCATTCTTTGATGGATCACCACAGTGGAGGAGGCACTGAGATGCAACTGAGGTGACATGCAACCCTTCTCATTTTACAGTGCATGCATGCAAATTAAAGTTAAGTGCATGTATGTTACTGCACGGGTTTCAATTCAGATTCTTAGAATTTTCTGTTGCTATGAACCGTAGGCTATAAGGCTTGATCTGATTGGTTGTTTGCACAGCAGGTTCATTATTTTCCTGGAATTTGTGGGTAGCTATATATGGCTATTATTAAATTTGCATGCACTTTATAAATAGGGTTGGCTTTCAGCACATCAACTAGACTATACCGTACATAAGAGTCAGCCATGTCTGAAGAAGGGAAGAGTGACGATAGTGGGATTGAAGAAACCATGGATGTGAAAGCAGAGTTTGAAGCAGGAGGTGAAGAATGGGTAGCAGTGCAGAGGAGGACTTTTACAAACTGGATGAACCACAAGCTAGCGGGTAGTGGATGCCAAGTCACTGACCTTGAGACTGACCTCAGAGATGGGGTACTTCTCATCAAACTGCTGGAGGTCCTGTCCCACAAGGAGATTCAGTGAGTCATCTGAGAGAGATAGCAACACGCATTTTATTTGGCAGTTGATGGCATGTTTGGGATTTCGGAATCCAAGCCATTGCCCCAGCCCTAATCATTACCCACTTTGTTATACCACCTTGCAAACTGAAAAGATGGGAATGAGTATGTGAATATCCCTCCAAGAGGTTTGCATGAACTGCATGTATTTAAAGATGATCCTTTTTTCAATTGCAGGCACCACTTCAATCCAACACCATCTACCCAACAAAGCCAGAATGTCAGTACTGCTTTTGCCCCTTTTATGACAGATGAAGAGCAACTGTCAATAGTCAGTATAGGTGAGCCTAGGGTTTTGTTAAACCAATAGTTAGCTACTGTATAGCTAAATCACAACAGCCAACCAGTAGCTAACTCTATCGAGTTGAGAAGCTATCCTTCACAACCATGCACACATGCACAAGGATAGCTATACTGCTCCTTCATTGTGTCTGCACTAAGTCCACCATTGAGCACCTCTCTGGCAGGGGAGCAGCTCTCTGGTGGGAGAGCAGCTCTCTGGTGGGGGAGCAGCTCTCTGGCGGGGGAGCAGCTCTCTGGCGGGGAAGCAGCTCTCTGGTGGGGGAGGAGCTCTCTGGTGGGGGAGCAGCTCTCTGGCGGGGGAGCAGCTCTCTGGCGGGGGAACAGCTCTCTGGCAGGGGAGCAGCTCTCTGGCGGGGGAGCAGCTCTCTGGCGGGGGAGCAGATCTCTGGTGGGGGAGCAGCTCTCTGGCAGGGGAGCAGCTCTCTGGCGGGGGAGCAGCTCTCTGGCGGGGGAGCAGCTCTCTGGCAAGGGAGCAGCTCTCTGGTGGGGGAGCAGCTCTCTGGCGGGGGAGCAGCTCTCTGGCAAGGGAGCAGCTCTCTGGCGGGGGAGCAGCTCTCTGGCGGGGGAGCAGTTGCACTTGCATGCAAGTAAGTTTAAACACTGGCCGAGTGCAGTTGTCTAGAGTGTCTTGAATCTGAATTGTGGAGCACTCGAACCTAGCCAATCGGATGATGATCTGACCAGGACCTGCAGAACCAACTATACACACCCCTCCCCACGTCTGTACCTTACGTCCACCTGACATCACTATGATGGAATGTTTTCAGGCCTTCCCTTTTTTTCATCGCTCTTCCACTTCCACTTATGTGTATTATTGTCAGCACAAACTGAAGCTGGCAAAGAGGCTACAACGATTGGATGCTACTGGAATACCTGTGAAATCAGTAATCTGGGAAACCTATATAGGTTTCTTTCCTTGAATATGGTGTTAAATATGCATGAGTAGCTTGGGGCAAGATTAGCTACCTAATAGGGAATGAGCACTTATAAGTGAAACTGTGCTGTATTCTGGGAAGAAACCTACATAGGCCTAGTCAGTGCTGCCAAAACAATTCCTAGCTGACACAATTGTTTGTGTTGTGACTGTGGAGCTGAGCTAAGCCCTACCATGGGTGCAATGTGTGAACACATCGAGTAAAAATTAGGCACATCAAATGTGGGAAATTGCCAAGATTGTGTAAAAATGGATTAAAATTCATACACCCAGTTAATTTGCCTATAACTTAAAGCCTTCTAAAACACATTTGCAAGGACCCTACTTTGGGAGATGCCGACTGGGATTTGTGTGTAATATTAATATTCTTATTTGATGTGTTGACATGTATAATAAGCACACTGCATTGGACTCCACTTGGAACAGGGAACCAACCCTCACTTATGCGTATATGTTGACCTTTCAGAAACTGGGCTTAGATTTAGTCGGTTTTAGTGGGCATGTGTAAAAATAACAATTAAATCCAGGTGGGTTTTTTTTAGTGCTAGTGTTGTCCTGCAGACTTGGTTCCAATAGACAACCCATACCTACGGTAACATGAATTCCTGTTTTATGTTGATGGGTCAGAGTGTCGGCTGATCCTCAGAGAGGGTGTAAATTTCAAAGGGCGTCAAAATTGAGGTTACAAATAGAGGGTTGTTTAAACAGGTCATAGTTGCATCTCAGCGCATCCCCTGTGAGTAGCTAGTTGTAATGTGCAACAACTACACACATGATTGTTGTGCTTCACTTCTAACGTTTCTTACTTGAGAGCATGTGATTTAGCTTACTATTGTGTATACCCACGAGTATGTCTGAAATAGGAGAACCTACAGTGTAAATGATCTGCTTGAATGCACATTTTTTGGCATTGAAGCACTCCTACTCCCCCCCCCCCCCCCCCCCCCCCCCCCCCCCCCCCCCCCCCCCCCAGTTACCTGGAACTAAACTTGACCTAGCCTAATGGGTTTTCCGATATAATTATGATATGATCAAAGTAGAAGTACTTGTGTGCTCATGATTACAGTGCATGGAGGAGGCACTTAGGTGACCAGAGTCTGGTCCAAGCTACTCTCCTTTTACAGTGAGCTATAGCAAACAGAGGAAGAAGTTTGGTGCAACTTGTGTAGACGTGGATGTTATATAATTACCCAATTGGCCATTGACTTGGTTCGGAGATTCGTTAATGGATAGACCTATACTTTAAAACACACTTTGTGATTCATGACTACTCAATTCCCTGTTAAGGGTGCATAACTGGTTGGTCTTAAATTGCATGAGTCGAGGATGTATGAATCAGGAGTACTGGGTTGTATATCAGTGATATGCCACCTGCTGGTGGTCGTGTGTTTATTGGGATAAGGGCTGGCCATGGATGGTTATAAATACATAGAGATTTTAACAGATTGCTGTTGCCATCAATTCAACAAGATCTCTCCATCAATTATACCACAGGCACAAGTGATATTCTGGAGCAAAACTTGAAGCAGATTCTCAGCCTACTGTGGCACCTCATCCTGCGGTACCAGGTAGGTGAGACAACCAAAACACTTGTGCTCGACTGGATCAATGCCACTCTCCCAGACAAGGACATCTCCAATTTCACAACTGATTGGAACAATGGTACCAATCTCTCTGCCCTTGTCGACTACTGCAAGCCTGGTCTCATTCCAAACCATGCCACTCTCGATCCAAGCAATGCCATTGAGAATATCAGCAATGCAATGGCTCTAGCTGAAAATCAGCTGGGTATTCCCAAACTCATGCAGCCAGATGATCTTGCGGCAGAAAGCCCAGATGAGCGGTCGGTGATGACCTACCTCTCAAACTTCTGTAGCCCCGCCTCCCCGGGACAGGAGGCCCTACTCTCATGGATCCAGAAGCAAATCCTGAACCAGAATGTCACAAACTTCACCACAGATTGGGTCAATGGTGAAGCTCTCGGGATGCTGGTTAATGTGCTATCAGCCAGTGCCTTCCCCGCCTATGACAAGTACAAGCATACGAGCAAGGAAGATGAAGTAGAGAATTGCAGAACTAGCATGGCTGCAGCTGAAGAGCTCCTTGGAATAGAGTCAACACTCAAAGCTGAGGAGTTTGCCAACCCAGAGCTCAACCCACTGTCTAGAACAACGTACCTCATTCAATTCTATCATGCCAAACTCCATCCAAAAGTCATGGATCTTCACATCCCAAGCAAAACAGGAAGTGGCGAGATGGCCTGGCTAGACAAAGGTGATGTGTACACGCTTGAGGTGGACATTGCTGAGACACCAGTGCGAGGTTCTCCTTTTGTAACCCCCCTGGAGGACACACCTGATGCTTCAAAGTGCATAGTTGGTCTACCTAATTCAGCTGTATATGCACTGAACAAAGCGATTTCATTTGAAGTTGACACGGCACAGGCAGGTAAGGGAAGCCTCACTGTCACAGCAATCTCACAGGAAGGAGAAAGCATGACTCCTCACATTGAGCCCATCCCAGAAAGACCTCGCGTTTTCAAGGTAAGGTACACCCCGACTACCCCTGGCACTCACACCTTTGATATTCTGTGGGCAAACGAAACTATCCCAAGCTCTCCACTGATCTTTGAGATTATTGTTCCTTCTCCTGAAAGTGTGACACCGACTGAAGTTCAAGATGGCAGTTATTCTCCTGGAGAACCAAACGTTGGTGACAAAGCGCCTCCAACAGATCTAGCTCCCACAGGGAAGATGAACTTCAAAAGGAGAAAGCTACGAGGAGCAGTCACTGGTCTCAACCTTGAGAATGAAAAGTTTCAAGTTGGGTTGCCCCACTCATTCAAGCTCCACTGTGAAGATCTGGGGAAGGAGGCTCCAGAGATCACCTGCAAACCCCCATCTGGTGCAGAGATCAACCTCTCACCAGCTCCAGGAGAAAACTCCCACTGGGTAGAGATTGTACCAAAGAAAGCTGGCAAATACGAACTATCAGTTAAGTTCAATGGCAAGCACATCCTTGGCAGTCCTTTCAACGTTCAGTTCAGTTCCCGGTCAGATGCTTCAAAGTGTGTTCTGGAAGACAGCCCACCCGAGTGTCAGAAGATGTCTACAGGGTCTCCATTTGCAGTCAACCTCATTGAAAAGGACAAGCCTGATGCTTTAAAGTGCAAAATTGTCAGCCCACTTACCCCAACCAGCCTTGAGAGGAAGATAGTTGGTGTACCTGACTCAGCCGTCTATGCAGTGAACAAAGAGGTTTCATTTGAAGTTGACACGGCACAGGCAGGTAAGGGAAGCCTCACTGTCACAGCAATCTCACAGGAAGGAGAAAGCATGACTACTCACATTGAGCCCATCCCAGAAAGACCTCATGTTTTCAAGGTAAGGTACACCCCGACTACCCCTGGCACTCACACCTTTGACCTTCTGTGGGCTAACAAAGCCATCCCCAGCTCTCCACTGAGCTTTGAGGTTATTGATGCAAAGCTAGTGCCATTAGGAATCCCCATTGTGACGAACATGACAGCCCACTGCAGAAAGAGGCACTTGAAAGTGTATGCAATTCACCATGAGAAAAACACCCAGCACGAAATGAAAATCGATAAGCTGGAGAAGTCTCACTTCCATCTGACCTTCAAACCCAATGATGAGGGACTGTACCACGTCCATGTGTTGCACCAGGACAAAGAACTTCCAGGCAGCCCACTACATGTACAATGCAGTAAAGCAATCAAACCCATAAGCATGGAAGATGGTCATATTGACTTTCACGTGGATCCCTTGCTGGTTGACCTTGATGATGGTGGTTCTGCCGATATGAAGCATTCTACCATAATGACTGCCATTGCCAGCACCATTGACCCGCTGTCTGTACCCGTTTTATCCAAAAGTGTGACACCGACAAAAGGTGATAATGGCAATGCTTCTCATGGAGAACTAAATACTTTCCCCAGCGTTAGCCGGAAAGGAGCTACCACAGGAAAAACACACTTCAAATGGGGAAACATACGAGGAGCAGTCACTGGTCTCAACCTTCAGAATGAGAAGTTCCGAGTTGGGTTGCCCCATTCTTTCAAACTCCACTGTGAAGATCTGGGGAAGGAGGCTCCAGAGATCACCTGCAAACCCCCATCTGGTGCAGAGATCAACCTCTCACCAGCTCCAGGAGAAAACTCCCACTGGGTAGAGATTGCACCTAAGGAAGCTGGCGAATATGAACTATCAGTGAAGTTCAATGGCAAGCACATCCTTGGCAGTCCTTTCAACGTTCAGTTCAGTTCCCGGTCAGATGCTTCAAAATGTGTTCTGGAAGACAGCCCACCTGAGTGTCAGAAGATGTCTGCAGGTGCAGAAAGCGTCATTTTCTGTGTTTCAAACAAGGGTGCTGGTAAAGGAAAACTGACAGCAGTTGTCAAAAGCAACACAACGAAGGAGACCCTTCCAGTCTCCATAACTCGGCCCTTGAAGCATCACTACCATGTTGAATTCACTCCGTCAGAAGGAACAGACTACACCCTCACCATCAAGTATGATGACGTCAACATCCTAGGCTCCCCATTCAAACTTTTTCTTGGTGATGCCTCCAAGTGTCGCATGGAGGGTGAAGGTACCGTTGAGGCCTGGTTGAACGAGCAGAATCGATTCATAGTCAATGCACAAGATGCAGGCCCAGGGCAACTCGAAGTGATTGTGGAAGGAGAGGGTGAGATTGATGAACCAGACATATCAATGCCTGCAGAGGCCATATTCGAGGTAGGCTACCAGCCCTCAAAAAGTGGCATGTACAGTGTCTCTGTGAAGTGGGCAAAGTTCAACATTCCTGGCAGTCCATTCCAGGTCAAGTGTCGCAAACGAATCCTAGCATCTGAAATTCACATTACTAATTCATCTGCAGGGGCCTACATTGGCAAACCATTGAAACTGAGATTGGTAGCCAAAGGAAATGAAATTGATCAGGAAGAGAAGTTCACCGTGTTTGTCCGCTCCAGTGAGGGTGAGGAGTTTCCAGGGATGGTTGAGAGGGGTGAGAGTGGCTCCTGTGCCTGTACAATAGACCCTCCTCCCAGAGTGGGTGTGTATGAGTTGCACATGCTGTGGACTGGAGAACATATTCCTGGAAGCCCATTCGATTTGGAAGTAGCACAACAACCAGAACCCAGTGATTTCACAATTGGGGCTGCTGAATTGGAGGGTGGAGCAATTGCGGTTCGAGTCAACGGTCCAAAATGTGCATTCAGATGTGGAGAGTTGACTGCATCAGTTGAGAATCCAGCAACCACAGAAGTACTACCCGTTACTGCAGTACAGCTGTCCCATGAGGAATACAACATCACGTTCAATCCTCATAAATGTGGGGAGTACCTTCTCAGCATCCTGTACGATGACAATCACATTCATGGGTCTCCTTTTAGGCTCATTGCAACAGACGCCTCGCTGTGCTATACCAGAGGGAAGGGCTTGACGGCAGCACAAGTTGGAAGGGAGAACAAGTTTATTGTGTGCACAGAAAATGCAGGGACTGGGGAACTTCTGGTGGACATGGAAAGGGACGAGCAAATCGAAGAAGTACTGATTTCTGCAGCAAGTGAGACCCGTTATGAAGTCACCTACAATCCTCCAGCACTAGGTAGGTACAATGTATCAGTTCAGTGGGACAACAAACACATCCCAGGAAGCCCCTTTGAGGTCCTCTGCGTGGATGCCACTAGGTACAGTGTGGTAAATCCACCAGGAAAGATCTCACTTGGAAAACCGATAAAGGTTGGAGTACAAGTCGCAGCAGGTCACAAGCCTCCAGCTTATGAGAAGCTTGACATATTTGCTCGCTCGAAGGATAACCACACTTTTAAAGGAGAAGTCAGAGAAGGCAGTGATGGGTATTGTATCTGTACCGTTCTACCACCTGAGTTGGGGAAATACCAAATTCACGTACGTTGTAATGGCCTCAATATCTCTGGAAGTCCTTTCAAAACAAAAGTGATGCCAGCACCTGTCCCTGAGAATGTCAGAGCGTACGGTGAAGGTCTTGCAAATGGAGTAATTGGTCAAGAGCAGTTATTCACAATTCAGGTATCAGATGCCGGCTATGGATACCTTCGTTTTCGGGCCGAAGGACCGAAGGAAGGGTTTCACATTAGCATGAACCGTCGTGAAGAGGATGGCCTCATCTTTGCAAGATATACCCCCATCCATGCTGGTGACTACACCATCAGCCTCCTGTGGTCAGGAGTGCACATTCCCGGGAGCCCCTTTCACATCACTATTGACTCTTGCAATCTTAACCCCTCGATTCTATGAGATAACCAGCTCATTAATACTCTCAACTGTTGTGTCATCACTGTTCACAGATCATGAGACATAGTAATGCTCTGACGTGAGGGAGAGTCCATTGTTGTATGTATTTGTGTAAGATTTATTTCCACATAAAACATGAGAGATTTTAACAATCGGTACACTACCGATATGTGTAAGTCCAAATCCCAGGCATTTTTTAACAAATCGTTTGTATCACAATTACTAACATTCCTTCATCTGAAAGCAGCAATTTTTGTTGTACATATAATCATAATTTACACATGATATTTCTCAGCTATATGCATGGGTGCAAAGGTCATGGGTGCAAAGTTCATTCACAGGCTTGTTACCAATGATTTTGTCATGGAAACTAGTGCATGCAGAGTTTAACAGCTCTTCAGGCATTCACATCAATTGTGATGTCACAGTGAATTATGTACTCACACTATGTAGCTACAGCTATAGCTAGCTACCTAATTTCAAATCCAATCGTTGCCTAGCGACTGACCAAAGCCAGCAATACCAAACATGGCCACAGTTATGTGCATGTTAGTAATGACATCATCATCATAATTATCCCTCTGTGTGATATGAGTAGCAGGCATACTCCCGTGTGTAGGAGTTGAGTGACTAGAGGATAATCAACATTCTACTACTAGCACAACAAGAGTAGCTACTGTGAATAGCCGGAACCAGCTGAAGTCACATTCAGTTGTAGTTCAAGTTGGTAGCCAGTGCAAGCTGTGTTACAGTCAGCTATAGGCTTTCCGTGTTCTGCAACACATCAGCTCAATTGTGACTGTGAGCCATGTCTGAAGAAGGGAAGAGTGAGGGGAGTGGGGATGAGGAAGCCATGGATGTGGAAACAGAGGTTGAAACAGGAGGTGAAGAATGGGTAGCAGTGCAGAGGAGGACTTTTACAAACTGGATGAACCACAAGCTAGTGGGTAGTGGATGCCAAGTCACTGACCTTGAGACTGACCTCAGAGAGGGGGTACTGCTCATCAAACTTCTGGAGGTCCTGTCCCACAAGGAGATTCAGTGAGTCCTCAATCTTTCTGCGTGTCTTCAGAGGAATCTTTCTCCATGTCTTCTGAGGATAGCTGCACTAATAATAAGCCCAGCCAGAGCCCTATTACACTTCCAGGATGAGGTAGCTATAGTATACGTTCTCAGGCCTTCCATCAAGCTTTTATTGTTCTTGTCAAAAAGTGAACTAGTTGGAGCTGTCATTGATCAGGTACACTTGTCAGGCTGTGTTGCACAACAAATGAGTGGCAGCTACATGCCCAGCAGTAGCCACAGCTCTGCCTGTTATTTTGCAGTAGTGCACATTCATCTTGTCAGGCTCTTGCGAGCCCCTATTGAAGCTAGCTACCCGGAAATATTCAAGGGACTGTTTTCTTAGCTCATGAGCACTACACTATTACTACCAGCATCTGCCACCATTCAAGCCTGACTGGAACATTTTGGTGAATCTCCTGCCAACTGATGAGCTCTCAAAGGTGTGCATGAAATCGTACCTAAATTGATATGCACAGAAAAGATAGCTATCACATTTAAGACAGTGCTTTAATTTTACTATTGCAGGTGCCATGTCAATCCAACCCAACCTTCCGAACAAGGCGAGAATGTCAGCACCGCTTTTGCTTTCATGGTAGATGAGGAGCAGCTGCCAATAGCCAATATGGGTGAGCCCTGGTAATAGTATACATTTCCAAAGGCAAATAGCGGAAATTATCAGTCACATACTCACTTAGTAGTCACCACGGCCAGCATTATCGTACTTGAGGTGAAGTATTAATGCTGTGGGCCTTCCATTTTGGGGTATGGCAGGAGCTACCCTCCATGATATGCAAGAACTGTGCCAGTGGTTTGTATAACAAGAGGATGTTATACAAACTATACTCCAGTCAGTATAAGTGGTTGACATTCCATGCACAAAGAATATTCATTCCTTGTTATGGTGCATTGATAATTGCATTCCTACATAAAATATGAAGTGAAGGTTGAGTAAACAATGGTGGGAGTGCTCGTGTCGGGGAGTCTTAAAGCTCAAACTTGTCAGTTTGGGGGTGAAATTTCAAATTGGGGGGGGGGGGGGGGGGGGGGGGGGGGGGGACATCCTGCAGATTCCAGTTTTGATAATAAACCATCCATTTGATATTTGCTTCTGCTATTGCGGGCATGCATCGATGACAATTGAGGACTTAAAGTAATGAAAATCAAGTAAGGAACAAAGCAACACAAAAAGTCCATGTAAGCCTGCCCTAAATTCTATCCTGTACTCTGTGCCCTGTGTGGGAGTGCACAGAACCACTAGTTAAGGATGTACCATAGTGAGCATGCGGCTGCACGTACAGGACTTCAAAAGACCATAGTCTATGACTCTTGACTCCGACATGAGACTAAGGGAATATCGATTTCACTATGTAGTATGATACTTGCGAACCACTGAAGCAAACAAATTTAACCTGTTGAGGATTTTACTCCTACACGACGTCAATGTATAGCATTTGTAACTGGAATAAGCACTCCCCTTGTTTTTGCATTGTGCACTTGCTGTATACACAACCGTACTGAGCTTGTATAATTGTCATGCTGATAACATTATATATATATATATATGCTGTTGTCATCAGCTCAACAAAATCTCTCAATCAAATGTACCGCAGGCCCAAGTGACATTCTGGAGCAAAACTTGGAGCAGATTCTCAGCCTACTGTGGCACCTCATCCTGCGGTACCAGGTAGGTGAGACAACCAAAACACTCATGCTCGACTGGATCAAAGCCACTCTCCCAGACAAAAACATCTCCAACTTCACAACCGATTGGAACAACGGTATCAATCTCTCCGCCCTTGTCGACTACTGCAAGCCTGGCCTCATTCCAAACCATGCCACTCTCGAACCAAGTAACGCCATTGAGAATATCAGCAATGCAATGGCTCTAGCTGAAGAGCAGTTGGGTATTCCCAAACTCATGCAGCCAGATGATCTTGCGGCAGAAAGCCCAGATGAGCGATCGGTGATGACGTACCTCTCTTACTTCTGTGGCCCCGCCTCCCCAGGACAAGAGGCCCTACTCTCATGGATCCAGAAGCAAATCCCGAGCCAGAATGTCACAAACTTCACCACAGATTGGGTCAATAGTGAAACTCTTGGGATGCTGGTTGATGTGGTATCAGCCAGTGCCTTCCCCGCCTATGACCAGTACAAGCATACGAGCACAGAAGACGAAGTGGAGAATTGCAGAACTAGCATGGATGCAGCTGAAGAGCTCCTTGGGATAGAATCAACACTTGAAGCTGAGGAGTTTACCAACCCAGAGCTCAACCCACTGTCTAGAGCAACGTACCTCATTCAATTCTATCATGCCAAACTCCATCCAAAAGTCATGGATCTTCACATCCCAAGCAAAGCAGGAAGTGGCGAGATGGTCTGGCTAGACCTAGTGTGCCCTGAAGAGAGCAGTGAAACGGTCCAGGGACTTGTAAATGGTAGCAAAGTTGGCAATGTTCCAGCTGAAACCACGACTCTGGCTCCGAACATGTACCGAATCACGTTTGAAGCCAAAGAAGAGGATACGTATTCCCTTGCAGTTTTTATCAATGAGAATAATATCAAAGGCTCTCCTTTTCATGTTGACCTTACCCCCTACAATGTCCAGCTTACCGACACCACCACCACTAAGAAGGTAGGTCTTCCAGTGTCCCTGATCTTCAACACTTCAGAAGCAGGAAGGGGTGAAATCACTGCACAGGCCGTAGGAGAGATGACAGGCCACATTACACACCAGATTAGATCAACATGTACTGCTACCTATGAAGTATCCTTCATCCCCGTGAAAGGTGACGTATACACCCTTGAAGTGAGCTTCAATGAGAGACCAATACAAGGCTCTCCTTTTGTGTTCCCTCTGGAGTCAATAGCTCAGCCCAACAATGTGAAGTGTGGTGAACCCGAGTTCAGCGAACCACATGTTCCAGCGCACCTCGACGTTGACGCCAGTAACGCTGGCACTGGCAAGCTGACTGCCAAATGCAGGGGAGAAACGTCAGGAGAAATGGATGTTGAGTTCACGGGCAGCCATGATAACCCAAACGGCCTCACATTCACTCCAACAGCAGAAGACGTATACACCCTTTCCATCTATTTCGATGACACAGAAGTGAATGGATCGCCATTCTTTATGGACTTGCGCAACATCCCCCCAGATGCCTCCAAGGTGACCATTCTTGAGCAACCTTCTGGCAATCTGAATGATGGAGACCAGATCAAACTCTGCTTTGACACCTCAGAGGCTGGCACCGGTACGCTAACAGCATCTTGCAAGGGGGAAAATGTTGGAGATATTCCCTTGACGGTAAAGGAATACCCGATTAACAAGCACAATGTTGTATTTACACCGCCAGAAGAAGACACCTATAGTATTGGTATCCTGTGGGCAGAGAATCACATTCCAGGGTCTCCATTTTCAACTACCCTCATTCCAAAAGGCAAACCAGATGCTTCAAAATGCAGACTGGTCAGTCCACCAATCAAAAGCAGCCTCGTCAATGAAGAGGTTTCCTTCGAAATTGATACAGCAGAAGCAGGAAGAGGGAGCCTCAATGTCACAGCAGTCTCACGGGAAGGAACAGCTGCAATCCCTCATGTTAAGCCGATTCCTGAAAGGCGTCAAGTTTTGAAGGTTGGTTACATTCCAGCTACTCCGGGCACTCACACTCTCAACCTACTCTGGGCCAATGAACCCATCCCAAGCTCACCACTGAAGTTCAAAGTTACAGACATACATGTTGTGCCATTTGGAATCCCCGTCCTCATAAACATGACAGCCAACTGCAGGAAGGGGCACTTGAAGGCATTTGCTGTCCACAAAGAGCAAGACAGCCAGCATGATGTCCCAGTCAAGCAGCTGCACAAAGGTCAATTCCACCTCACCCTGAAACCCAAGGATGAAGGGTTGTACCGTCTCCACATACTGCACCAAGACAAGGAAATCTCTGGAAGCCCACTTGCTGTGAGCTACAGCAAAGCCGTCAGAGCAGCAAACAAAGCAGAAGGTCACATTGACTTTGCTGTGGATGATAATGATATCCGCAGTGGTACGAAACATTCCGAACCGGCTCGAAAAGAAAAGAGGAGAGGAGGCAAAGGAACCAAAGGAGTTATGGGCCTTGAGCTTGATGATGAGGAGTTTCGAGTTGAGGTGTCCCGTACGTTCAAGCTCCACTGCAAGGATCTCGGAAGGGGGTCTCCAGAGGTCACCTGCAAACCAGAAACCGGTGCTGACATCAGTGTCACATGTGTCAAAGGTGATAAGAACTCGTATTTGCTAGAAATTGAACCAAAGGAAGCGGGTAAGCACGAGTTAACAGTCAAGTTTGGGGGGAAGCACATCATTGGCAGTCCTTTCAAAATTGAGTTCAGCCCTCGTTCAGATGCTTCAAAGTGTGTCCTACTAGACACGCCCCCTGAATGCCAGAAGATGTCTGTAAGCGTCGAGGATGTCATATTCTGCATCTCAAACAAGGGTGCTGGGAAGGGGAAACTAATGGCGGTGGTGAAGAGTTGTGACACAAAGGAAACCCTTCCTATCTTCATGACCCATCCGTACAGCAACCATTACCATGTCGAATTCAACCCCTCAATGGGACTAGACTACACCATCATCATCAAGTACGACCATGTCCACATTCCAGGCTCTCCTTTCAAGATTGCCCTCAGTGACTCCACCAGGGTTCGCATGGAGGGTGAAGGCACCATTGAGGCCTGGTTGAATGAGCAGAATCGATTCCTAGTCAATGAGAAAAAAGCTGGTGCAGCCCAACTCAAAGTATCCATAGAGGGGGAAGGAGAGGAACTAGAACCGTGTATTACAGAAGTAGCGGAGAAAGTGTTTCAGATAACCTACAAGCCCACAAAGCAAGGCTTTTACAGCATCTCTGTGAAGTGGGGAAACCTGGATATCCCTGGAAGTCCTTGCAGGGTGAAGTGTCGCAAACGAATCTTCCCAGAAGATCTCCACATCACCAATCCATCTGGAGGGGCGTACGTTGATAAGCCACTCAAGCTGAAGTTGGTGGCAGAAGGCACTGAAATAGAAGCAGGGGAAGAGAAGAGGTTAACCGTGCTTGTCAATTCCAGCAGAAGCGAAGAGTTTCCAGGGACAGTTGAGAGAATTGATGATGGTACTTGCATCTGTACTATACACGCTCCCCATACATGCACAGTAGGTCCATACAAGCTGCACATAAAGTGGATGGGTGAGGACATAGTGGGAAGCTCATATGATCTGGAGATTGCACAACAACCACAACCCCATAACTTCACGGTTGAGAATGTGGAATCTGAGTGTGGAGGGCTTGCTGTTCAAGTCCACTGTCCCAAGTTCGCTCTCAGGTGTGGAGAGATGAAAGCATCAGTTGAGATTGAAGGAAGTAGAGAACAACTTCCAGTTACCGCAACCCAGCTCTCACAAGAAGAGTACAAAGTTGATTTCAATCCACGTAAGTGTGGAGTGTACCTTCTCAGCATCCTGTACGATGATGATCACATCCAGGGTTCCCCTTACAGGCTAGTTGCAACCGATCCGTCACGCTGCTACGCAAAGGGAAAGGGCCTGAAGGCAGCAAAAGTAGGAGAGGAAAACATGTTCACTGTCTATGCAGAGAACGCAGGCCCTGGAGAGCTCACAGTGGACATACAAGGGGACGAAGGGATCCTTGAACCATTAATCTCTGCAGCAACAGAGTCCCAATATGAAGTCACCTACAATCCCCCAAAGCTAGGTACTTACAGGATATCGGTTCAGTGGGACAAACAGCACCTCCATGGAAGCCCCTTCGTTGTCCTCTGTGTCAATGCGGCTCGATACAGTGTCGTAAATCCACCACAAAGAGTCTACTGCGGAAAACCAATAACAGTCCGAGTGAAAGCAGTTAACCGCAAGACACCAGCGTGGGAGGCACTGGAAATACTTGCCTGCTCGAAAAACCACACATATAAAGGAGAGGTCCAAAAGGATGGCAGCAGGAATTATATCTGCAGTGTTACACCATCTGCAATGGGGAAGTACCTAATCCACGTGCGTTGCAACGGCCTCAATGTAATAGGAAGTCCCTTTAAGACGAAGGTTGTGGCACCACCCACTCCTGAAAACATCCAAGCATATGGCGAAGGTCTTGCGGATGGAATAATTGGACAAGAGCAATTCTTCATCATACAACTATCGGACACTGGTTATGGTCACCTTGGACTTCAAGTTAAAGGACCAAAGAAGGGGTTTAACATCAATTTAGGTCGTCCTGATAAGAATAATTGCATTCATGCCCACTACACCCCTATCTGCGCTGGTGATTACATGATCAGTGTCCTGTGGTCAGGAGTACATGTTCCCGGTAGCCCATTCCACGTCACCATTGCTGATCCTGCACACGAAGAGTGAGTAACTGGAGGGTGTGTTTGCAACTTTAATGACAGATTCTGCATGGGTAGACTAAATTATGTGAGTCCAATATAGCCTGATTCCTAGGCCTTTGGAGCTAGGTTCCAACCTTGCCTTGGGTAAGTCAACACTATAGCTAACAGCATTCAGCCTATAGCCATTTGAGACTAGAAGCCTCTTTCAATATGAGGCCAACAGATAGCAAAGACTATGGGGAGGGAAATATTTAATTATGTAAGTATAACTAACTATTAATTTTGAGAAGACTCTTGCTAATTCTTAATTGTTGTCTCTCCAGTAGCAAACCGGATGAAGTTTGAATTTCTGCAAGTAACTTGATTGATAAAACCTCATTATTGTTGTGTCCATGCAGCCACGCACAACCTCCTGCACCAATTATCAGCTATATACCATTAAATATTTTACTGAATATTATTCTTGCCATTACAAAGTGCATATGAGTAAGATGATGATTGTCTCTGTCATCATCAAGTCAATATCAGACAGAGTTCAGAGGTATTGGCACGATTCAGCTGGTACTGCAGCTGGTACTGCAGCTAGTACTGCAGCTGGTACTGCAGCTGGTACTGCAGCTGGTACTGCAGCTGGTACTGCAGCTGGTACTGCAGCTGGTACTACAGAGCTGGTACTACAGAGCTGGTACCACAGAGCTGGTACTGCAGCTGGTACTGCAGCTGGTACCGCAGCTGGTACCGCGGCTGGTACTGCAGCTGGTACTGCAGCTGGTACTGCAGCTGGTACTGCAGCTGGTACTGCAGCTGGTACTGCAGCTGGTACTACAGAGCTGGTACCACAGAGCTGGTACTGCAGCTGGTACTGCAGCTGGTACTGCAGCTGGTACTGCAGCTGGTACTGCAGCTGGTACTGCAGCTGGTACTGCAGCAACGGTTTGCACTCTTGGTTGATACAGCCCTTCTCTCCCAGCGCTAGCGTAGCAGCAATACCCCTGTTGGATGATTTTATCTAACTCCCAGCTCATTCAAAAGTGGTAAACACCACCATGTTACAGACTGTGTGGCAGTGCTTCATTTACAGCCGTATCCCCACTTTTTCTCCTTGTTTACTCAAACCAAGAAATACTTCAGCCCATCCCAACTGCACGCATTTGCAGATGAATTTAGCTACAGGGCATTATACAAGGACCGAATTAGTAATCTTTGTGGTTCTATCAGCTTCGCTATTTGAACCCACAACATACCTTGTCACATCCATCTTTGTGTACATCCTGACAGTACTGAAACAGTTACATCAAGGAAAGGGAGTACAGAGCTTCTTTTCATCTCCTTTGTACCATTATCTATAGCCGCTAATTATTTCGATACTACACGCATGCAGCTCTAGGGGCATTTGCTGCTCATTGTTCACACCACTGTAGGTCATGCAGTACTCTATAGAAGTATGTGACAGTTTCTTCATCACAAACAACCACACCATTTGGCCAGTAGCTAGCTACTCAATAGTGTCCACACTCACACGCTGAACTCTTGTCAGGACCAGGTACATAGCCCAGTGCACGACACAGTTCCATTCACTTGCTGTGTTGAGTCTGTAACACAGTACAACTGACCTGAACCACTAGCTTGCAGTGCAATCTGCTTCACATCTCAGATAGTTCAATGGTAACTGCAAATAATATATTGGTAGTGCAAATTACAATTCCATTTTCACATGACATTCCAGTAGCTTGTTAGTACATAAAATGTAGAGTGGTATCACTACACAACCCTCTTCCTGGAGGCAATAAGAGTGTCAAACATCCTAGGAGCTACAAACGTCCCTTGTTTATCAAGCAGAAAGAACAGTGGATAGTCTCTGACTTTGAGAGCCAGCTGGGCCCTAGTTGATGATCGCTCTCCAGTGCAAGTAATATCCCCGAGAGGAACTTGGAGCTTTCTTACGGAGCCAAATGGAGTGAAGGTGTGTATTTGTGCAGCACTTGAACGCTGAATGAAGTAGAGTCTGTGTACACACCTCAGCGGATACATGTTGGCAGTTATGACAAAGAACACACCAGCACTCAGGGAAAGAAGAGACATTGCAATTCGCCACTTCGGTGATGTAAACCAGGAGCTGTGGGCCTTTTCATCCGTCTGGCCAGCAGTAGTGCTCACTTCGATCTCATGGTCACGTTTTGTTGGTTGCTTATCTCTACCATTGAATTCTGTGAGTGCAAAATATGACAAATAGGCCCAGAAGAACAGTTGGACTCCAGATACAATGGCAATCAGCTTGAAATACTTTGGCTTGGCTTTTGTGTTTACATACAACAGAACTTCAGTTGCCGCTGCCTGAGTGCTTGCATGTTCTGACTTCAGAGCAATAGGTACACAGCTCTTCAGTTTCCTGTATGTATGTATGTTGTAGTAAATGACAAGACTACTGTCAAGAGATAGAAATCACACTGATGTCACCATGGGGTACATGATGAGTGTACAGATTGGGCCCTGAAAGTCCTAAGCATAGCGACAATTTCACAGACTCATCCACTCTTTACATTCAATCTCGCTCTCTATTATTACAAGTGGAAACCGCACTACTGGTAGCCGGTGTAACTCACACGCAGCGCAAGCTGGTATTACAGCTCATTCCAATATGTCACGTGATGACCATGCTCAGCAAGCAATGGCAGCCAAAGGAAAGACAAAAAAACTATCACAACTTCGCCAGCACTGTGAGTTTCGACACATAAGCATCAGTGAATGATGGCGATCACACCGGTATGGTCAGAAACTTTTCCGGGCCTTTCATAAAAGGGCTGTACTGGCAACGAAAGTCAAAGAGAGCGCTTGAGCAATGGCTGCCTACAGGAAGACAAAAGCGCTTGTATCTCTAGCTACCACCAAGGTGAGTTTAAGCGTTTAGTTTGTACGTTTCGGTCAGTGCATGATAGCGATCACAATGGTGTAGTCAGAATCTTTGTAGGCCATTCGTAAGTACTCAAACATTAATTATTTACGCAGCACAATTTTTTCCCATACCATGTGGTAAACGATTACATCACACCTGCATTTATTCATGAGTTGTCCAACTGAAGAAAGCTTCTTGGATTGGACGCATTTCATTTGTGGAAGTTACGAATAAGCTCAATACTTATCTCTATTCACAAATGACCTACCAGGGTTCGGCCTGCATATTGGAGCTGGGAGCTGATGAACCCTGTGTGGTGCATACTATCACCACTGAGCTTGTATTGAAATGGCGACTGGCGCCAAGGACAGAGTGCATGAGAGTGTAGCATAATCTTATGAGTAAAATGTCACAATGCAACCGGCTGGTCTATAGCATAGTTGCAGGTGAAAATACAGCGCATTATGGAATGACCCCTGACAACAACAGCTGTGTTTCACATGGCCGAGTGGCCATTGCGATGAAAGTCCATGGGCACCACTAGTCTCGGTACCACATGGAAAGTCAGTCTGCACTTCTTAGACTTCTAACAGAATGAAATGACTAAGTTTAGAACTACCTGGGGGAGTGCAAGGAAAGGGCGGACAAGGTGGCATGGATACATCTCCTACGCACTTGGAAAGTTGCAACAGCAGCCATTAAGTATCCGTAGTATCTACGGAAGTGTACAAGTATAGTGGGCGGAAGTAGGCGGAGGAGAACGGACACAGCTGTCGTGGTGTTGTGAGTTTGTATGTGTGAATTGAGTTATAGGGGACGATGTCTCAGCTGTTTGTTGGGAGGCTCCCTCGCGGCACGAGGGCCAGAGACTTGGAGGACATCTTCTACAAGTACGGGAAGATGACCAGGTGTGACGTGAAACAAGGTGAGCTAGATCGCAACTTTTTGCCAGATAAAATGGCGGCTGTATTGATAGATCATCTTTGTCTTTCTTTCCCTGTTGTATGCAGGCATCAAGATGGGTGAGTTACAGCTTGAATCCCTACTTGAAACAGCTTTGCAATCTCCAGTTTTTGTATGACTGTCATGTATAATTTTCACACCCTGT
Source organism: Axinella damicornis (assembly GCA_963931865.1). Lineage (NCBI taxonomy): Eukaryota > Metazoa > Porifera > Demospongiae > Axinellida > Axinellidae > Axinella > Axinella damicornis. Next base: position 19,764,069 of record OZ007509.1, on the reverse strand, counting down.
TCAGCTTATGGATTTCTTGAGTACGAGGATAGACGAGATGCTGAGGTAAGGAAGGACCTGTGGGTCTGTCTTGTGTGATTGTCTGGTTTGTACTCTCCCATGGATAATGTGTATGCTGTTCTGCTTTCTCTGTTCATCTATTATGTACCACTTGTGACAGGCACTTTGCTTCCACCCGCCACTGTCCTCACCGTCCAAACCCCTACTTGTGATCCCTCCCCCCTCCTCCCTATTCTTCATACCCACATCTACCGAGAGCGGTTCCTACCCTCCTGACCAAACGCTACCTTATAAGGGCTGATCCTCCTCACTAGACGAGTAGTGTGCCATGCAGCGTTAACACCATCAGTCGATCACTAAACGTGTCTCTAGCCCAACCAGCTGCCGCCTAGCCCTCTCTACCGGTGGATGCTACCTAAAGATCATTCCTAGCCACTTTTCTCCACCAAACCTGCCCAGACATGCTCAGTGTATGCCACACAAACCACTGAAAGTGGTTACACACCAATATGATTGAATCGTACTGGATGTTCATTTGGTCTTCAAGCACATACTTTCATCTTATACAGTGGAACCCTGCTGTCATAGACCCCTGAAATTTTAAATGTCCCAAGCATACCTTCCCCGTGTAAATTCACCCATGAAATGATGCCTCTCTTATCAGCTCACTTTGTGGTCCCATGGTGTCTGAAACCTAGTCTCTTGCCTAGACCCTTCAGCACATGCAAAGAGGGTCTGGTGACATGCCTAAATCCTTGTGCTTGCTTCAGAATTTGACAGAGACAGTGGAAGCAGCAATAATGTGGTAGTGAAAGGATGTGGACGAGTCAAGTGCCTTTGCAAAACCGTGACTTTGTATGTGCTGTGTGCCTTCAGGGCCTTTCCCTACAGCCAGAAGTCCGTGCTGTACTGGCAGTCATTGTCTGGCCATACGCTTAGTCGCCATAGACCTTCAAAAACGCATTGAATGGCTTCCTGGGGTTCAACTTCTGTCTTTACATATACAAGGGTTCGGTGCTTCTGCAAGCGCAAGGCTTTGGGCTTGTGTCACCAGACTCTTCCGTTGTTGGTTGGGTCATGAGACTTGTGAACAGAGGGTTCCACTGTACCCGTATAATGTCATCATCTGGTGTAAGACGAGGGCCTGAGGTGGTGGTAAACGCACCTCTCTCACTCTAGGATGCCATTCGTGGTGAACATGGCCGGGACTTTATGGGTGCAAACATTGTCGTGGAGTGGGCTAGAGGGCCAAAGGTGAGGTGAAAGTGGTTGTCAACCAACTCTAATGCACGAGTACTTGGTGTGTAGGAGCGAGTTAGCTTCCCCCCTTGTTCGCCTATACGTGAGTAATTCGGCGCCGGACAGCTCTCTGTCAGAGCTGCTGCTCCCCGATTGCATGCGTCCCGGCTTCAGCTGCTGCTCGCCAATTGCCTCGATCCACTTCAACTGCTGCTCCCGGTTTTCGTCCGCTTCAGCTGCTGCTCGCCACTTGTGTCTGCTTCAGCTGCTCAGCTCCCCGATTACGTCCGTTTCAACTGCTCCCCGATTGTGTCCGCTTTGGCTGTTGCTCCTCGATTGCGTCCGCCTCAACTGCTGCTCCGGCTTCACCTGCAGCTCCCAGATTGCGTCCGCTTTGACTGCTGCTCACCGATATTGCTAGAAGCTTCCAGCTAGCCCATGCCCAATGTTGCATGAAGTTCGAGGTTCAATGGTACGAAGGTTGCGTGTCACTAGTCTAGTCCCGCCCCACGAACATCCCACTTCCGTTACACACACACACACAGACAGACAAACACATGGTATAAATCTTAATGTATTGATAGTGATGACATACTGCAGGACTATAGTGATGACATACTGCAGGACTGCAAGGATTTCTGCAGTGGAACAAATCCAAGTAGTGCATGATACCGCCCCATCAACCCTATTGAAGGTCTGGGTTCACCGGACTGGGAGTCACATATGGCAGTTTTCTGATGTCTGCTATAGTAGCATGTGAACTTCTCACAGATAGCATGCCAATGGCTAAGCATAAAAGGTACTAGCCTCTACCCCCCCCCCCCCCCCCCCCCCCCCCCCCCCCCCACCACACACACACACACACACACACACACACACACACACACACACACACACACACACACTAACAGTATGACTACCGTAAGGATCGTGATCGCAAGGATGATAACTACAGCAGGGACAGAGACTCTGACCGAGGTTTGTATGTCAAGTCTCTTGTGTATTGAGTGGCAGTGAGTTGACCCCCTCCACCTTGTACTGCAATTAATGTACCTGGGTTGATACAGTGTTTTGTGTCCTTTTTGTCCCCAGATTATGATCGCCGACGCTCCCGCTCTCGTTCAAGAGATTACGACAGGAGACGTTCCCGCTCCAGATCTCGTGACCGTGATTACGACAGGAGGCGTTCCCGCTCCAGATCCCGCGACCGTGACTACCGCAGGCGATCACGAAGCAGAGACAGATACTGAACTGGTGGTGTGGTGTTCAGAACCTTGGCTGCATTGGGCAACTCATGAATACCCATCCTTTATTACATACACACCTGTTTTGTTATTTGTCACGATGCTCATCATGTGGCATGACCTACATTAGTCTCGGTCCCAGACCCAACCAACCCCAGCACGGATCGCTTTTAGTATCCGCACGTTATACTGTAAGCGATACACGCGCTGGATAAACAGTCTGGGAATGAGACTAGACCTACATGTACTTCACTCTGTAGGAATACGTTTTGAAGGCCAGTGGTGTCGGGATGCACATCACACCATGGCATGGCCTACTCTAGGAATACGTTTTGAAGGCCAGTGGTGTCGGGATGCACATCACACCATGCCTACTCTAGGAATACATTTCAAGGCCAGTGGTGCCTAGCCCTGTTCACAGGTTCTCAGTCTCGAGCCTGGGAACGAGGCTAAGTGGTGCCTAACACAAAGCTATAGTAGATCATGCATGATATGACAGGAAGTGAAGTTAGTGACACCACGTCGTACCATGTGAACAAACTCATCCTTGTATACATGTAGCCCTCTGTGTTTGCCATGCTGCGAGTCTAACCTGGGGTGTTCAGACTAAAGGTGCCACACCGTCTTATGGCAACAAGACCTGGATTTTTGAAGTTTTTGGTTGCATGAAGAGTAGCATGGGCCTAGGAACGAGGCTAAGTAAACAAGGTGTTCAAAACTGCCATAATCATAGTATGATGTAATCAGCTGCTGTTAATGTTCAAACACTGACAGCACACTTGATAATCGACAGTTGAGCAATACAGAATGAGTAATAATGCATGGTGTATAAATCATAATGGGCTATTATGATTAGATGCATGGGAGTAGTACATTTGGGGGATGACTGGACTACCAGGCAGTTTGGAACTAGATGCCTCCTCTCCATTGATGATTGTCTCCACTTTGCTCCTTTGTGAGAGGAGATCTAGAGTGGAAGTCATTGCTAAACAGGGATCGATTGAAGTCCACTTCAGGTTCAACTACATCACATGCAGGAAATTTCCTCTATTGGGCAAGTCGTGTACATTATCAAATGATTCTGTATAAACATACCAGCAGAAACTGGTAAGCAGCGACACTTGTATAAGAGAATGACTCCACACCCTTCCCATTGCCTGGGCAAGATGGCGGCCAGTGGAGTACGTTGCCTGCTGCTCACAAGTTTTGCACCTCCTTTCATCCAGACACATTGCACCACTCCCTAGCAGCGAGCTGGTCAGTCTAGCCGCTAGCCCCTCTCCGCCAGCTGGTAGGCTTTCTTCCTGGGAGAGGTTGCCTGTGATGCATGGTATGGTTGATGGTTGAATAATAATATCCGATGACATGGCTATCCAGATCATGCAAGACAGCCATGAAGAGAGGTGCGGCTAACTGTGCCATTGCCTTGAGGGTCGAGTGATCTTTACTGCAAGCAATAATCATTGCTGTATTCTATACATACCTGTGTCTTGTTATAATAATTAGTCTAGTGGAGGGAATGTAATGTGATCATAATGTAATATCATTATAGTGTGTGTGTAGCAGGGGCTCTGGGACATGCTTTCAGAAGAGTTTCAGACCATGAAGTTGACCATGCAGGCCGCTGACAGCTGCCCTGAGACTGTGACATATTTTAAGTGGCAAATATTTTACATGGGTATGCTCAGTCCTGAATCTGGCCTTTTGTTATGTAGCTAGCTAGAACAAGCTGATCAACTAACTCCAGTGTTTTGCATGCATGACATTCCTACGTTCAATAGCCCTCGAACACCAGGCCAAAACAGCTGGTCAAACTAGCATAAGAATGCCCTCATCTACTTATTGTCACATATTCATGAGATTATATATAGCTAGTTCACAGATCATATGACAACAGGTCAAGCATCCACCCCATTTTCTCTGCAGTGTTTGTGAAGCACAAAGATGGCCACAGGAGGTGCAACTGGTGCTCTGAGGAGGTTTGAACTTGATGGAGTTCATGATACGGGTAGAGAGGTGGGGCATGGGTCGTATGCGGTGGTTAAAGAGCTCGAGTTTCATAGGTTGAAGTGTGTGGGCAAGAAGATCCATGACATCTTGTTTAACTCAGCCACACCCAATGAACAAGCAGCCATGCTGGAGCGCTTTGCAGGTGAATGTGAGCTCCTCGGTGGACTACACCACCCGTGTATTGTACAGTTCCTCGGTGTGTGCTTCGAGCAGGGCTCCCCACTGCCTGTGCTGGTGATGGAGTACCTCCACACCACCCTTTCCGCCTGTCTAGAGAGGTATGGTGTCCTACCCAAGGAGATCAGCTATGGAATATTGCGTGACGTGGCCCTGGGTTTACTCCACTTGCATGAGCATTCTCCACCGATAGTCCACCGCGATCTCTCCGCCAATAACATTCTCCTCACGTCCAACATCAACGCCAAACTCTCAGACCTGGGAGTGGCAAAGATCCTCAACCTGACCCCTGCCCGAATGACCCAGACGACACAGACGAAAGCTCCTGGCACCCCCTGCTACATGCCACCAGAGGCTCTCATAGCAAAACCAAAGTACACCTCCAAAATCGACATCTACTCCTATGGAGTCCTGATCATCCACATCTTCTGTGGAAGGTGGCCATTTCCTGACAATGCGTTCCGTCCTGATCCACAAAACCCTGATGCAATCATCCCTGTCTCTGAAGTTGAGCGCCGGGTGGAATACCTCCAGGAGATTGGCAACGACCATCCCCTGATGGGGTTGATTCACCAGTGCCTCAGCAACATGCCGGCTCGGAGACCTGAGGCACGTGAAGTCGTCAGCACCATTATGTCCAGAAGGCTTCCAGCTGTCCCCAACATGATTGAGCTACTTCGCAATGCTAAAACAATCAGGTCTGAAAACCAGTCTTTGAGGTCTGAAGTCAACACCCTGCAATCACAAATCCAAAGGCTGTCAACTACTCAGCCTCACCAACTGCCACCGTCACAATCAACGTCACAGGTCAGAGTGGTATACAATCAGCTACTGCACCCCTTACTTAGCATATGTCCTCTATTAGGTGCATATTAGCATACCTCCTCTATCAGGTGCATATTAGCATACGTCCTCTATTAGGTGCATATTAGCATACGTCCTCTATTAGGTGCATATTAGCATACGTCCTCTATTAGGTGCATATTTGTTTAACATCTACAGTCATAAGCAGTGCATGTACTGATTAACCAGTGTTTACTGTATGACAAGATACCAATAGTGAGCCGCAAAACAGCATTCAGTACGGTATGGCTAAGCGATGTTGTTCTGTGTGTAAAGGACGTGGCTCAATAATTGGTGAGCTATGCTTGACTATGAGAAATATAAAAGAGAAGTATTTTGGTGAACTGCTAGGCAGTATCATTCTATCTGCATGTGTGGTTTGGTGGTTAGTAGCTTCTTTGGCCTAGCTAAATTTCCTTGCCCATACCTAAATAGAAAATGCTCCGTGATCTCTGATATGCACACCACACAAACCGTTTGTGCCAATCACCGCCCTCCAGCCTCTTGAGTTGACATGTACATCACTTCCCTCCCTCCAGCCCCAGCTCCTCCACCCCCGGGCCAGGCTGCAGTGGACGAGGTGTGCCGATATACCAGTGGAGATGTCCGACGCACAGGCTGTGGTGATGGGGGAGAAGGTCTACGTGGGAGGGGGAGCTACTGCGAAACCTGATGACGCAAATCATGTCTTCCAGTACAACACATCCCAGGATGAGTGGAGCCGCCTCCCTCCCCACCATGTGTGCCGCTTTGCCTTGGCTCAGTTCACAGGAAACATGATCACAGTGGGGGGTTGGATTTTAGGCAGTGGTCCCACTAATAAAGTGTATCGCTTCAAAGAAGAATCCCAGGAGTGGGAGGAGTTCCTCCAGCCCATGCCAACTGCTAGATTCACACATTCAGTTGCCACCACCCAGTCCGCCATCGTCGCCATTGGGGGAGCTACCGATCTCCAGGATAGCAAGAATGTGGTCTGTGCCACTGTGGAGGTGTACAGCAGTGAAACATCTCAGTGGTACACTGCCGACCCCCTGCCTGCACCTTACTACCTCACATCCTCCGTCACTATCGCTGACACCTGCTACCTACTGGGGGGAAATGATGCTGACGACAAGTCTGTAACCACTGTGCTGTATGCTTCTCTTGCCTCCCTCGTTCAGAAAGCCATCTCACCTACTCACCAGTCAGCTAGCCCCACATCCGTCTGGAAGACCCTCCCTGACACCCCTCTGAAAGTGCCTGCTGCAGCTAGCCTGAGTGAAAACCTGTTAGCCGTGGGAGGTCACGGTAACAAAACTACCTTCCCAGCCGTCAATGTTTTCCTCTCCCTCACCAACTCCTGGGTCAGGATCACGACTGGAGACCTGCCAGAGCCACGGTATTCCTGCACTGCAGTACAGCTATCGTCCAACACCACGATGGTCATCGGAGGGAAGGATGACCAGATCAAGAGAACAAAGGCTGTCTTCATAGGAGCAATCACTGTCTAGGACAGTAGCGCTGATGTCTCTCTTACTTGTCTCATGTCAAGTCTGAGCTCAAGGAACCAAAACCACTTTAAACTTTTACTGCTGAATACTCAACACCTGTACTTATATTAGTACAATACTCACTCAATCCTGTGTCTTGTCACTAGCAGAGGGAATGTAATGTGTGTATGCATGATCATATTATAGTAGTGTGTGTGGCACATCCACTAGGGAGCTCTGGAACCTGAAATTGATCCTAGCACCGGAAAGTCACTGACAGCTACCCTGCTCCATATTCAACAGAGGGAGGTGTGGTTGGCAAATAGTTCACCTGGGTATGATTGGTTCTAATCTAGCCGCCAGCCCCGCCTCTCTGACCAGCTGGGCGGAGAGGGGCTGGCGGCTAGACTGGATTGGTCCTGAAGCATTCACTGTGTATATAGAACAAGCTGGTTAATCAAGTATTCCTTTTCACCTACTTATTGGGTCACTGATTATATTCATGAGACAGATCACATTACAACAGACCACATCCACATTAATTAACCTCTACAGTGTGCAAAAATGGCTCTGAGGAGGCTCTCGTTCCCATTACCTCCAGTCATTGGATACTTGAGTATGTGCCATTCGCCATTTGATTCTAAACCGTTTCGTGCATTATAATGCATAATTAATTGCCAGATTACGGCATCAGTAAATATTATGATGTTGAAGTATAATGTTTCATATGTTGTATTGCATGCACCAGATTACAGTATGGGGGTACAGATCGACACGCTCAACTACAACAAGTGTGGGGCTCCCTCACACTCGCCCAATAACCTCTGATGTGACTTACGGGACACATAGTGCACACAGCCACACACTTTCCCCAGTTGCCCTCTTCCCACTCTCTCCTTCCACACCTACCTCTGTGAGGAGTGTGGAGGGGTGTAGTTGGTGGGGGTGGGGAGGAGGACTTGAACTTCTGTAGTTTTCTCTTCTGTCTCTCCTGCTCCATGTACAGTCTCACGGTACTTTGATGGCCGTTCGTCATCCCGGGAGGTGCGTGTGGGGACATGAGTGAGTGTGTTGTGCTGACTGATGACTACATCGCACATGCTGCCAACATTGCAATCAAGTTGCTGCATGTGTAGCACTGTGGACAGCATGGAAAGTTGTGCTATGTAAACATAAACATAAACCTTGCATATATATAGTCAATCAAGAACCCAAGGATACATACAGGCCTATAGTGAGAGCACTGTGTGCTTGACCAGCCTCCTTGTCCCAGTGTGTGTGTGTGTATGTGTGTATGTGTGTATGTGTGTGTGTATGTGTGTAGTGTGTGTGTGTGTGTGTGTGTGTGTGTGTGTGTGTGTGTGTGTGTGTGTATGTGTGGTATGTGTGTGTGTGTGTGTGTGTGTGTGTGTGTGTGTGTGTGTGTGTGTGTGTGTGTGTATGTGTGTAGTGTGTGTGTGTGTGTGTGTGTGTATGTGTGTAGTGTGTGTGTGTGTGTGTGTGTATGTGTGTAGTGTGTGTGTGTGTGTGTGTGTGTGTGTGTCAGGCCTTCTCACCCCATGCAGCGTTTGTCGCTTGCAGTGTGTGTGCACGTGAGTGGGGGTGTATAAGCACTCCGGTGTTTAGCATGGGTGTGTGCATTTGTGTGAGTGGGAAATAACTGAATTGAATCTGAAAACATTCTAAAAACCATCTGATGTCATGACATGCTTTGAAAACCATTGGAAAGTTCTCAGCAGGTTTATCTGAATTTCTTCTGAAAGTTTTATCTCCCTCTGAATGCAAATTGGCAGCCTATCTGAAAATGCTCTGATAAAATCCACTACCATCTGATTTTGCTCTGACTCGGATATCAGAATCTGATTTTCATCTGAATGGGAAGGATCTGAATATGCTTGGAAAAGTGATAACATCTCTGATGTTGAACACTTGGACCTAACAGCACAAGTTTTTGGTATCTGATTTCATTCTGAAATACTACTAAGTTCAAAGTACAAGTACATCTGATTTTACCCTAACATGTTTCAATGGGTTATTAAGTTAACCCATTGCGTACTCAATTTTGCAAGATTTGAATTTTGATGATTAGACAAGATCGACACGTTCTGACTGAGCTGAACTGTGAACGGCTAGTTCTAGGGGCGAATGACGGTAGGTACAGTTGTTAGTGTTCGTACAGAAGCGGAGAGAAGTGGACAGGATCATATTTGAGAGACTACGCACCTATGAAACGCAGGGTAAGCATTGGTTAATACTTTGTAGAGCAGCCAGCACTGCTACTTAGAGTAGCATGGCATGTGTAAGTAGGCTATAGCTGCCTGCTCAGTTAGTAAGTCATAACATGTCACTTAATACGTAGCAAAATATCTTGGCTACAGGGCGATCAATGGCAGTGTGCAGGGTAACAGAACAGGGAACAAGAATCAGAAAGAACAAGTGAGAGAAAGTAACTTGGAAATGGTGTGATTAACTTTAATGTTAGCTGCTTGTGTTTGTATGCAGATGGTGGTGTAGCGAGCGAGGCTAATGGTGGTGATGTGTTGTGGACAAGAAAACTGCCTCCCCATCGTGGCAGTAGTGTCGTTTCTCTGCTCTGCTTCGTGGGAAGTGCCAGCAGTCCTCACCAGCCCTCTGAGCTCATGGTTATGGATGGCCAACTCGTTCATGACTACGGTTGTCCCTACCTTCGAGAATGAATTCTCCAATAGAGTGCAAGGTTGGTATGGTTATTTTGCAGTGACTGCCAACATCAAATAGGAACAACCAGTAGTACTTCTCCTTCATTTGAATGCCATGGTATAGCCTTGTTCCCTGGCGCTCGGTAGGGGGAGAAGAGTGCCTGATATCCACTGTTTGTTCATGTGTGGGCTGTTCCATTACGTTCTCTGTATAATTCATCGAGATACGTAAGCTGAAATAACACAGACAAGTATTTGGTAAAATATACCACTGCAGCATCATGCGGAGCCGTGGTTTCCCAGTCTATGGGTGGTGATACGCCACTCTGCCTTCCGGAGTGGACGCGAGGCACGATACAATTCGACTTGGCCATATGTAGCCATGCAAACACATTATGTATGTGCTGCATTGCTCAAGGTTCTTCGTTGGGCACTGCTTTCCGTGTGTCTACCTGATGGCACTGCACGTGACCATATCTCCAAGGCCTTCCCCCACCGTATTTCATACTGTAAGCAAGCAAATACTGGTGGTGAGAATGGCCTGGGAACGAGGCTAATTTGCCACCACTTATCTGATACACTATAACAAGCCACCAATGAAAACTAGAGGTGTTTATAGAACACATACCCTGCACTGAAGGATAAGCATGCAGCTGCAATAGCTAGGGCATCTGATTAGGGGCGAACACGTGCTATTGCGTGAAGGTTGTTCGTCCTTCAGCACCATTCCTGACTTTTCAACCTTACTGAGTGCATACGACACGGCTTGGTTGAAGAGCTGTGTCTTGTCGATATAAACAACTCCAGTGTTTCAGTAATTTTAATACAGTCATGCAACACAGACTAGTATAGCAGTAGTTTCCAAGTTCCCACAAAACCTGGGGAGCCGCAAATGCACAAGCAGTGGATACCAGGCACTCTTCTCCCATACCGAGCACATGGGAATGAGGCTAGCCATGGTTACCGTACTGCTGAAGTTGGTTGTTGAGTCCAACCCCTCCCATGAACTTGTAGAAGGTGACATTGTTTGTGCCAACTCTCACCTTCTGTTGCAAAATTGGTGGCCTACTTTCTCAGTTACTTTTCTCGGGGTTATGGACTAGGAATATGTATCCGCATAATTGCCTCACGCGCACGCCGCGGCCGCATGCAGCCTGGCCACGTGCTTACGAGTATGATAGCTAAGTGTGAATTTGCGAGTGTGGAGCTGAGATAAACATGTCGATTACACTCACTGTTCGACTCCACATGTAGCTGCTCTAGCTCTGCAAGCCCTGAAGGCCTCGCTCGTTTGTACCCTAGTACGTGAGATTATTGTGGAGTTGCGGTATAAACAGATGTCGACTGTTTGACTCCATATGTAGCTGCTCCAGCTCTGCAAGCCCTGGAGCCCTGCGCGCTCATCCACTCATCTGTTTCTCAAGGTTGTTGTTCTCGCACAGTCGAGCCCTCGCAGCAAATAAAACTCAATTGGCCGGCAGGAAACCCGCAACATTCCTATCAACATTCCTGAGCGTGACATATTCCGGTACATACCACGTACGTACATACGTATATAGTGAGCAATAGATCCCCCATTCAGAGCCTCGCGCTAATGCGCTCGGCAATCATGTCGCTGTTCTATCGGTGCTAAGTTAACTTGCCTCCCTATATGAAGTAAATTACCACAAAGCGAGAAAGAAGTACTTTTGGAGAATCCCTTTGTACTATTACATGTCTGTTATGGCCTAGTACAGAGAGATTTTAACCACGAAACCTTTCTCATGTATGTACACTTGCAGAAAGATGACATCTTCACCTAGAAGACCGAAAGCCGCGTCTCACTAAACAAGGTGACAGGGGATACATGAGTTGAGTGCAAGGCAGCAAGGATACATTTCAGTTGTCTGTGGTGAGACTAAGAAACCAAACTTGACTACTGATTCACCTGCAGTTAGATAATGTCATACTGTAGTACTGATGATTTTATGACTGTGATGTTTCAGCACCTCACTGTACTCTGACTACACTGTAGTACAGACTCACTGACTTACTTTTGCAATTGTATCATTGCCATTGTTTGATTGATTGATTTGTGTACGTTTAATTTTGAATTATGAATAATAAGGTTTCAACAGTACATATTTCAGAAGCTATTCAGTCAAAATTTCAGATGCTTTTCATGAGCTTGCTAAAAATATCTGAAATTCTTGCTGAACTTTTCAGAAGGATTTCAGAGCATTTTCAGAAGGATTTCAGAGGATTTTCAGGGGGTTTTCAGAAGGTTATCAGATGCTTTTCAGGGGGATTTCCAATGAAATTTCAGATGGGTTTCAGAGCAGTTTCAGGAGGTTCTCAGATGATTTTCAGGAGGTATTCAGACCTCTGAATCAGATACTCATCAGAATATATTCAGAGCATAATAGTCCTATAGTGGTTGGAGTGTGTGAATAACTATGAATACGCAATATGCACATACTAAAACGTGGATATATTCATGAGATTCCTACGTTCCATAGTAGATAGTTTTACAGATCACATGACAACAGGTCAAACATCCGCCCCATTTTCTCTGCAGTGTTTGTTTGTGAAGCACAAAGATGGCCACAGGAGGTGCAGCTGGCCATGGTGCTCTGAGGAGGTTTGAACTTGATGGAGTTCATGATACGGGTAGGGAGGTGGGGCATGGGTCGTATGCGGTGGTTAAAGAGCTCGAGTTTCGTGGACTGAAATGTGTGGGCAAGAAGATCCATGTCATTTTGTTCAACTCAGCCACACGCCCAGAACAAGCAGCCATGTTGGAGCGCTTTGCGGGTGAATGCGAGCTCCTCGGTGGACTACACCACTCGTGTATCGTACAGTTCCTCGGCGTGTGCTTCGAGCAGGGCTCCCCACTGCCTGTGCTGGTGATGGAGTACCTCCACACCACCCTGTCCACCTGTCTGGAAAGGTATGGTGTCCTACCTAAGGAGATCAGCTATGGAATATTGCGTGACGTGGCTCTGGGCTTGCGGTACTTGCATGAGCATTCTCCACCGATAATTCATCGCGATCTCTCCGCCAACAACGTCCTCCTCACGTCCAACATGAATGCCAAACTCTCAGACCTGGGAGTGGCAAAGATCCTCAACCTGACCCCTGTCCGAATGACCCAGATGACACAGACGAAAGCACCTGGCACCCCCTGCTACATGCCACCAGAGGCTCTCATAGCAAAACCAAAGTACACCTCAAAAATCGACATCTACTCCTATGGAGTCCTGATCATCCACACCCTCTGTGGAAGGTGGCCATTTCCTGAGGAAGCATTTCGTCTTGATCCACGAAACCCTGGTGCAGTCATCCCTGCCTCTGAAGTTGAGCGCAGGGCAGAGTATCTCCAGGAGATTGGCAACGACCATCCCCTGATGGGGCTGATTCGTCAGTGCCTCAGCAACATGCCGGCTCACAGACCTGAGGCTCCAGCCCTCTTGGAACAAGTCAATGCCATCTTGTCTACGCTACCTCCGCAATTTACCAACCGAATTGAGATGCTTCAACACATTCAGGCCATCACTGGCACAAACCAGTCAAAGCAGTCAGAAATTGAACGTCTTACTACTGACACTGAACGAAAACAATCCGAAATAGACTCTCTGAGAGTGGAGGTTGGGAGGCTATCAGTTCGAGACCCTTCACAACCGGCACACAGTCAGCCCAGCCACACTGGACAGCCCGACACACTAAACCAGGTATGAGTACTACACATCACCAGTTACATCATACACTAATACCAGTGCATGTTATAGTTGTCCCTTCCCTCCCTCCAGCCCCAGCTCCTCCACCCCCAGGCCAGGCTGCAGTGGACGAGGTGTACCGATATACCAGTGGAGATGCATACTGCACAGGCTGTAGTGATGGGGGAGAAGGTCTACGTGGGAGGGGGATATACTGAGAAAGTTGGGGACCGCAGACATCACGTCTTCAAGTACAACACACCCAGGGATGAGTGGAGCCGTCTCCCTCCCCACCGTCTGACCAGCTTTGCCATGGCTCACTTCACTGGAAACCTCATCACAGTGGGGGGTGTGGTACCAGGCAGTTTCACTGGTAAGGTGTATCACTTCAAAGAAGAATCCCAGGAGTGGGAGGAGTTCCTCAAGCTCATGCCAAGTGCTAGAGCTGGCCTTTCAGTCGCCACCACCCAGTCCGCCATCATCGCCAGTGGGGGGGTTACTGGTGTCAGGGATGGCAAGGCTGTGGTCTGTGCCACTGTGGAGGTGTACAGCAGTGAAACATCTCAGTGGTACACTGCCGACCCCCTGCCTGCACCTCGTGGAGCCATGACTTCCGTCACCATTGCTGACACCTGCTACCTACTGGGGGGAGGTGACGCTGACAACAATGATGTAACCACTGTCTTGTATGCTTCTCTTGCCTCCCTCGTTCAGAAAGCCACCTCACCTACTCACCAGTCAGCTAGCCCCACATCAGTCTGGAAGACCCTCCCTGACACCCCACTGAGAGCATCAGCTGCAGTTAGCCTGAGTGGAAACCTGCTAGCTGTAGGAGGTCACAATAACGAGACTGCCTTCCCAGAAGTCAGCGTTTTCTTCCCCCTCACCAACTCCTGGGTCAGGATCACGACTGGAGATCTACCAGAGCCACGCTCTTTGTGCACTACAGCACAGCTATCATCCAACACAATGATAGTCATCGGTGGGAAGGTTAACCAGAGGAAGCCTACCAAGACTGTCTTCATAGGAACCATCACTGTCTAGGACAGTAGAGCTGTTATCATTTATTCAACCCTGTGTCTTGCTAGCACTAGTGGAGGATGTATAGTATCCGGTCCGTTTAGACAAGTCTTAACAGTCGGTGAGCAGCTTCAAGTTCACAGTACTCCTCCTTTGATGGGTTCGTCATCCCAGGAGGCTGTGCGTGAGGATGTAAGTGTGAGGGTGGATTATGTGTATGTGAGGCTGGGTGTGTGTGTGACAGTGGGAATGTGTGTGACAGTGGGAATGTGTGTGTGTGCGTGTGTGTGTGTGTGCGTGTGTGTGCGTGTGTGTGCGTGTGTGTGTGCGTGCGTGTGTGTGTGCATGTGTGTGTGTGTGACAGTGGATATGTGTGTGGGTGTGTGTGTGTGGTGGTGGGTATGTGAGCATGCAGTGCTCTTGCGTGCACCAAAGGGTACACTAATAAATTCATGCCAGTCATCTCCCCCTGAGAAGCAACCACGGCCAATCTCTACTCATGGTTGTGGCCCTTTCACTACCTATCGGCCACCACAGCAGGGGCGGATACAGGATTTATGAAAGGGGGGGGCACCGTATATGAAACGCTTCCGGAGGCAGTGCATAGAGGCGCGTAGCGCCGATCAGTCCGCGCGAAGCGCGGAAAAAATTTTCGCCTTCATTTTTCACTTCTCAGGATGGGCTCTCGTGGCACCTTCGCGCTTTGCACTGCAAGTTCCAGGATTGCAGGTCCCAGGGCCGCCATGAGCTTCTTCCTTGCTGATTTCGTTCACGAATGTAATACGTACGTACACGGAGGGGTATACTAGATCGTGGTCTCGTTCCCAAGCCGTTCGGTTTCAGGCAACGCACGATATTGCGAGCTGAGGAGGCCATGGCGCCAGGCCAGGAGTTGCAACGTAGCGGCAGGTAGCTATATAAAAAAAATTTTTTCTCTAGCCAGGGGGGGGGGCACCGGCCCCCCTGGCCCCCCCCCTGGATCCGCCACTGCACAGGTAAGTCTAGATCTCCATCTCAAGCCTGCTTAGTAAGCTAGCATACATTGTTACCAAGAGTGCATCAGTAGACCGCACTCTTGTTGTACCTTCAGCAGTGCCCTTCCATGTAGCTTCTAAGCTTTTCCATTGAGAGATGAGCCAGTGTTAGACTCAGGGTCAAATGGCTTCCATTGACCTCCCATTACACACGCACATACATAAGTATTACCAACGTACATGGGCCTTACCCTATTCTGGAAGGGCATGCACTTTCAGTTGGGTCTGACACAGGGTCCTCGTGCTCATACACTCCTTGTGTCTACATGTGTAGGGTCTCATCTCATGAAGAGGAAATTGGGGTCACTGCCACACCTCTTAGGTTCTCTATCAGGCCACGGACACACGCCTGGGAGGGGAGAGGGAGGAAAGACTTAGAGCGGAGAGGAAGAGGAGGAAGAGGGATGCACTGATAGAACATCTTGTGCATCCGTATGTGCACATGGTGGTGGCTAACAGAAGACCAACACCGACCTCTTCTAGCGTAGTTCAGCTGAAGCGTCCTAAGTAGTGCTCACCAGTGAAAAGATCTCGAGCTCCCTCAGTGTTCAACCAGTGCCTCAGACATTCCAAAATTTAAATGAGGGTGACAAACAGTCATACATGTCATAGTAAATAATTATTCTATTTTCCTCAAGAGCGCATGATGACAATCATCACTGATGGTGTCATCATGTGCTCTAGCATGTCTAGGTACACTCTACAGACACACATGGAGACTTATCACTACATATTGGCCCAAAATGTGATGTAAATGTTTCATGAAGGTAGTGATGGATCGAGGGTGATAACACTAGGAGGGTGAGAGGGTGACCACTGCAGATGAGGCCTGTGAGGGTGTCGCCCTCGTAATGAGGGCGAGTTGGAAGGTCTGGTGCCTGCACTGTACCATGTTAATGTAGCTCATCTGGCTACATGTCCTATCCAATGTTCACCTGTGTGGCGCACAGTGGAGAGTCAGCATGAGACTTGCATGAAATGTCCAGGAGCAGGAGCACGTACACAACCGCGCACACCAAATTTATGTGGATGTGACATAACGTACATGCACATTAATTGGAGCCGAGCTTGAAATTGAGTGCGGTCACAGAAAATTGTGGGAACAGTTGGGAATCAAACCCAAGACATCATAACCTACAATGCCAGCTGATTCTGGAGGGTTCAATTTCACATTCACCACCATCAGAAGTGTATAGAGTTTGTTACCACACAACAGATTATACAGTGTGACTGCCATACAACAATCAGCTAAGAAATCTCATGCAGTGTGCTCAACATGATTAACATCACATTAACATCACATGGATAGTGTAACACATACATACTGACAACAAAATAAAGTTTGTGTGTTATTTCTCTCGTAGTTATTAGTGTAATCGGGCTCTGGTGGGAAGATGAGGAGACGGGAGCGCACTATTGGGCAGTTTCGAGTACTCGTTGCAGGCATGTGATCACACGCAAGGGGTCTTTTAGCTCCTTGATGTCACCTGCTGAACATAACTGGTGTGTGTGTGTGTGTGTGTTTGCGCATGTGTGTGTGTGTGTGTGTGTGTGTGTGTGCACATGTGCAGGGATTGATTGACCTTGGGATCAGTATACCCTTTGTAACACAATGTCATGATCAACTGTTAGCTGAACGACTACCTCTTCCTCGGGAATATTGAGCTTTCTGCAGGCTGCGATGAAGGCGGCAATGTTTATAGTCTGCTTCGCAAGCGACAGTGGCTAAACAGTGAAAAGAGAACAGTGTCTTCATGACGCATCATTATGAGCTGGAATTGCAGGGGCACCCCCTGGAATATATGTACCTGTCCCTCAGTAGGGGTGTGAATGGTGGATATGATTCCCGGGTGCAGGTGGTTCACCAGCTGGCAGACCAGGACTCCGTCCATGACCCACTCCCCGATGTCATCCGACAGCTGCACTCCCATCAGGGACTCGATGCTCTGTGTGCATGTGGAGGGAGTGTGTGTGTGGAGGGAGTGTGTGTAAGCCGGGAGTAGTGAATGCTGTCTTCTAGCTGAGAGTCCATACAATGGCCATATGAACTGACCTCTCCCCTCTCTCCCCCTCTCTACCTGTTTGACGTGCTTGTTTTTCTCGAGGATGCGGTTCATCTGGAACTCCTGTCTCCGGACAGTGTAATTTGGGTCTTTCTGCTTAGAGAGAAATCGGAACACGTCCTTGTCCTTCTTCCGGTTGGGGGAGGTGAGGTGGGGCCACGTACTGCCCACGGGCTGTGAGGAGTCTACATGTATATCGCCTGTGGCAGTGGAGTGTGCATGTGTGCATGGTCCACACAGTGCAATGGGTGTAACAAATAAACTCAAACCAGTATGTCATTGTGTACCATATGTGCACCCCCCCCCCCCCCCCCCCTTTCCCCTGAACCTCACCAGCAGAAGGCAGCCTCCTTTTCGGAGGAGGAGAGCTCTCGAGGTCTTGGATTACCATCACATTGTCTGGCAGTGATGCTTTTCGCCCCTTCTGGCCTTCCACTGTGTGGGTGTGTGTTGTAGGCGTGTGGATAGACGTGTGTTGGAGGCGTGTGGATACACGTGTGTGTATGAAGGGTTATGACTCCACACCACCAATGGAAGATAGACATCATCACATGCAACACGTACCTCCCGTGCCCCATTTCTCTGCCTGCTGCTGTTGAGGTGGTGGGGGGTTGATATCGTGCTCTGGTGAAACAGAAGCGACAAGGTTTTCTGCGGAGGAGAATGTCACTCGCTTCCCTACCCCCACGTCCAGCAAGTCATCCATGGAGTGTGCAAGACGCATGCTGCCGTCCTAGTAGTACGAGAGAAACAAAATCAACCGCTACATTTCGGTGACCTGATCTTGTACGATGGCAGCCTCATTCCCAGGCCAGGTGGTTTTCCCTACTCCAGTGTGGCCTGGGAATGAGGCTAGCATGATAGATGCTTTCCTTACTAACAAAGCATGCACAATGTACATTTGGAGAGCCACTGCAGAAGTCCACACACCACAACCTACTGTCATGTATACGTACAGTGGAATGCTCAATGGCCACCCAGTCCCAGTAAACAATTCTCCCTCCGAAATGATGACATCTTGCTAATGAGGACGCATTGTTGGTCCCAAAGCTCTGTTCTGTTAGAAGGTTTAACAGTGGCTCGGAAGATTGAATACTGCACTGCCAAAATAATGTCATTACTGCAGTAGTGGATACCCCACCTTGGGTGTCGTTGGCTCCTCGAGCGAGTCTTCCACCGGGGGGAGCTCATTGGTGGGTGTGATGCTACCCTCCCGAGAGGAGGCGGGGCTAATTGCACCATTGCCTTGAGGGAAGGGTGGGATCATCATGTGACTATCATGTGACTTAGCAGCACACGAGTGATGGTTCTGCCCCATGTTCTGATACACCCATACATGCACCAAGGAAAGCCTGGAATGTAACCAATATTCCCCCGAGGACATTATGCCACATTTGAAGTTGTAAGCCACAGCTACTAACAGAAGCACAACTGTAAGTGCCATTACAGCCCAAAGCTAAGAAACTTACCATCACATCACCCGGCATGGGCTGTAAAGCGCACCAGCCTTTGGAATGCTATTTACATCACTCTGACCAATGTCATGACTGCACGACCTCATCTAAGTTGCTAATTGGGATGTTGACATTCTCAACGGCTTAAAAATGATTGCACATAACGGTAGCTGGCAAGCGGTGGGAGCTTGGTGATACTGACTGCTCAGTGCGTTCTTTGTCGTGGCTACATGATCTTATTCCAACCACAGAACAGCTGCTCCGATTGCCAATACATATGCCCTGAGATGCTCCAGTTGACCAGTGGGTAATGTCTAGTAATCCCTACCAGATTATTGGACCAATATACTGACAGTTCCAGTATACTTGTCCAAGGAGTGCATATATTCTCAGTCCCAGACCCAAACCAATTGACCCGGCTAGTCTCGTTCCCAGACCCTCCCGAAACGCGGAAAGAGGGTCTGGTGTTCTGAGCGATATTTCTTGGCGCATGGGGCGGGGCTATACGGCGCAAGGAATGTAATTATTGCATTCTGTATGTCCACTCCAATGAAAGCGCACCTATCACTATTCTTATAAACGTACTGTAGCAGCGCGTTTGGTCCTTCACGAGGGACACCTCTTTCCGCGTTTTGGGAGGGTCTGGGAACAAGACTATGACCCGGTGTGGATTGCTGGTCTGGGAATGAGACTAAGGAGTGCACTAAAACTACTGAGCTGAACATCATACAGCAGCTAGATCTGGGCATGCCACCAGCTCCCCATGCCAACAGTGCAGACCCGGGGCAGAACCTAATCTCTCGGAGGGTACACACATTCTACTCCAAGTTTCAGAACACACAGGTTACATCACCATGACAACAACACAGGATGATGTGTCCCATCAATGCTCACTACATACGGGCAGTTCCAATGCATCTTCGTAGGACCTACAATCAAAATTGAATGCTACTGTACATTAGACAACACAAACACACACACACAATTGAAGCTTCCATAGGCAGTCACAAAAATACGAGTTTGAAACCGAGAGATCAGTTCAGGTTGCCGAGTGGCAATGTTGGCATTGGAAGATGGCTTATCATCCTATCTACACATGTACACCACTTGACAGGTTAGGAAACTTCCATTATTGTTTGAAGGTCCACGCAAGATGCATCGGAACTGCATGCACACTCTATAGCTAGGTACAGTCACAAAAACACATACACAGGTGTGCATTAAATGGAGTAGAATGTGGCGAGAATGAGGAATGTCAATTCAAGTCAACACATGTACCAACTCGAATATGAATTTGAAAATAGGCGCACGCTCTGTTCCTAAATTAGCAATTGAGTTTCAATTCCTGGTAGATTGTGATTCAAGTATAACGGTTTTGCCCAGTTCGATACCATATCACTGGAATGGGACTGAATCGTAGCTATGTTTACAGTCTGTCGACTTGCAGACGACAATCCTCTTTCTCAAGTACAAGTATTCCTTTCATACAAAACATACGCTGAGATGAAGAAAAGTCTATACAATAAATACTATGATTAGTGTGCACATGTATGATAGTTTGTGCTGTACAAATGTACACGCACTCTAATTTTGGGAGTTGAAAGGTGAAAATGATTAATGGATGCTGAAATGGATTGAATAGATACGCAGCTGAAATGATTCCTAGAGCCATGAACTTACAAAATTCTACAAACACTGATAATCCAGATTGCTATCTCCACGCAAGTCTTTGAAGGATGAATGTACAAGATTGCCAGAAAACCCACACAAAAATAAGAATGAGCGTGCAAACCAACGTTACAACATCGTGTGACCTCCAGCTGGCCCTCAGCTGTGATGCTGAGCCTACAATGTGTGCAACAGGCAGCAGTACATTCCCGTAGCACTAACTTGGAAACTAGTGAAAACTTGAAAAGTGTAAAGCGATTAGAAAAGGAGACAGAATGAGGTACTAGGGTGAGGGGGCGGGGTGATAGGGTTGGGGTGATGGGGTGGGAGTGGGGGTGACAGGGTGGGGGTGGAGGTAACAGGGTGGGGGTGATGGGGGTGGGGGTGATGGGGATAGGAGAGACTCTAGACACTGGATTCTTGACCGCTTGGGTCAGGGAAAAACAGTTGAAGCTTACGAGGAGTCTGGTTGTAATTGGAGGGTGCAGTACGTGGTGTTAAGGGGAGGCTGTGTGTGTGTGTGTTGTGTGAGTGTGTGTGTGTGTGAGTGTGTGAGTCGTGTGAGAGTGTGTGCGTGTGTGTGAGTATGAGAGGTAGGAAACATTTGACGCAGATGAGTCACAGTGCGTGGGCAGGTGTGCTGAGTATTGGGTAGGGGAGACTACCTATGATTCACAACAGGGAACTAGCACGATTACTTTACTTAACTACCGCGTGCGCGACTTTTTAGCTGCCGATCATTCATGCATTTTAATAGTGCATGCACGATGAGATAGCTAGGGCCTACCGATTTTTAATACAGCATGCAATGTAGAATAAGATACCGTAAGTTGTGGCAGTAATGTTAGAAACAGGGTGCGGTCAAGTTGTATAAATTAGAATAGCCTCGTTCCCAGGCGCTCTTGGTAATTGGGGAGAAGAGTGCCTGGTATCCTCCGTTCACGCATGCGCGAGCAGTTCCGTTACATTCTCCGTATAATTTATCAAGATACATAAGCTGAAATAACACGGACAAATATTCGGTAACTCCAACATCATGCGAGGCCACGGTTTCGAAGTCTGTGGACGTCAATACGCCGCTTCTGCCTTTCCGAAGTGGACGCGAAGCACGATACAAACAGTAAGACCCCATAGCTAGATAAATTCGACCTGGCCATATGTAGCTAACCATACAAACCTTTTATGTACGTGCTGTATCGCTATCAGTTGTTCGTCCTCAGCACCATTCCTGGCTTTCCGACCTTACTGAGGGCGTACGGCACGGCTCGGCTGAACAGAGCTACGTCTTGTAGATGTAAGAGACTCCCGTGTTTCAGTATTGTACGGTCGTGCAACACGGACTAGTATAACAGTAGTTTCCAAGTTCCCCACAAAAACCTGGGGAGCCGCGCATGCGCGAACAGTGGATACCAGGCGCTAGAGTGCCTGGGAACGAGGCTAAAACTAGAACAGCTAATCGTCGACATTCGCGCTACTTTTTTCACCCCCTCGAG
The DNA here is from genome assembly GCA_963931865.1 of Axinella damicornis. Lineage (NCBI taxonomy): Eukaryota > Metazoa > Porifera > Demospongiae > Axinellida > Axinellidae > Axinella > Axinella damicornis. The sequence goes on along the minus strand of OZ007509.1, from coordinate 19,741,982 downwards.
TGGATCTCTGGTCTGTGAGTTATGTAGACGCTAGTATTTTCTGAATTCTGACACTTCTATCCTGAAATAAGCCTTCAACAAGGCCTTCACTGCTCAAACCGCTTGGACGGACAGACTGACTGACTGACTGACAGACAAACCGATCACTCTACCCCTGCTGCGCATGCGCACGGGGTAACAACCGCTTCTCCGATTTGCACGTATAAGGCATCATTTTGTAGCAAAACTTTTGGACAGCCAATCTCTGGCATTTTCTGATACAAACTAGCACGCGGGTGCATTTGCTTATAAACGCTCACCTTGGTAGCCATTCCCAATACATTTTCAATGGAGCTGAATGGTACGCGTTACCATAAGGGGGCGTGTCCAACTGTTCTCATGACGTAATCATGCAAGTTCCCTATTGGCCACTGTCATCGTACACTACAGTACACACTCACCGGTCTCTTCTTGGGAGAGGATTGAGAAGTAGCAGCAGTAGTGGAATGAAGGTCAGTGGCACTGTGAGCTGACCTTCGGATCTGTGGATGTGCGTGCGTGATAGAGAGGTGTGTGAAATTTGAGGTGCTACAGTGTTATCCCCCCCCCCCCCCCCCCCCCCCCAACCTCCTCCCACCACAGTCTTACCACAAAGTCCCTGACGGCTTCCTTCTGCGCCTGCTTGATCTTCTGTCAATCGTCCTCCTCCTCTCCTCCCTCCTTTACATCCACTCCCCTCTCCTTGTAATGATCAGTCCTGCAGAATGAGACAACCACAATCCAGTTCCACATGATAGCCAGTGTACATGAGGTGAATTTCAACCCTTCCACTCACTTAGATCACTCAGGGAGAGGGGTGCTGTACTTACACTACCAGATGATCCCCCTCCACTCACTTTGATCGCTCAGGGGGAGGGGTGCTGTACTTGCTGGGTAGCACGGGGTTGGATCTCCTCATGTGTGAGTTCCAGGACCCGCTGCGAGGGTACCTCTCATTGGGCAGAGACCTCCCAACCACCTTCGGCTTCATGCTACCACCAACACCCTCGTCTCCTTTAGACCCCTGCCGTTTAGGTAGTGTGCCAAAGTGGGTGGGGCTGTGTGTGAGTGTGTGTGTGTGTGTGTGTGTGTGTGTATGGTACAGTTGTAAACTACTGACCACTACATACATTATAGTTCTGACTCTGTCTCTATCTATGCTGGTATTCCACTCTGTCACTGGTACATGTGTAGCAAAACACATACATAGACATGCACACACACACACAGGTGCACCTAATCCATAGCGTTAATAGTACTAGATCACTTCTCTTAGAACCCAGTAGAGAGGGTCTAATGTATTATGTCAAGAGCACATAAGCAGACCGCACCTCCGTGGGGGCGTGGTCTACTATGTGCTCTTGAGTAAGTTTAAACCTCATCTATAATACAATGTCATGCTTATTCATTGCCCAATGTGGAGGAGAAAATCATATTCATGAGCTGTGCCTACACATTCCAACAGATCACATGATGATAGTCCACCCCATTTTCTCTGCAGTGTTTGTGAAGGCACAAAGATGGCCACAGGAGGTGCAGCTAGTGCTCTGAGGAGGTTTGAACTTGATGAAGTTTGTGATACGGGTAGAGAGGTGGGGCACGGGTCATACGCAGTGGTTAAAGAGCTCGAATTTCGCAGGTTGAAATGTGTGGGCAAGAAGATCCATGACATTTTGTTCAACTCAGCCACACCCAATGAACAAGCAGCCATGCTGGAGCGGTTTGCGGGTGAATGTGAGCTCCTCGGTGGACTACACCACCCGTGTATCGTACAGTTCCTCGGTGTGTGCTTCGAGCAGGGCTCCCCACTGCCTGTACTGGTGATGGAGTACCTCCACACCACCCTGTCCGCCTGTCTGGAGAGGTATGGTGTCCTACCCAAGGAGATCAGTTATGGAATATTGCGTGATGTGGTTCTGGGTCTGGTTTACTTGCATGAGAATTCGCCACCGATAATTCATCGTGATCTCTCTGCCAATAATGTCCTTCTCACGTCCAACATGAATGCCAAGCTCTCAGACCTGGGAGTGGCAAAGATCCTCAACCTGACCCCCGCCCGAATGACCCAGATGACACAGACGAAAGCTCCTGGCACCCCCTGCTACATGCCACCAGAGGCTCTCATGACAAAATCCAAGTACACCTCAAAAATCGACATCTACTCCTATGGAGTCCTGATCATCCACACCCTCTGTGGAAGGTGGCCATTTCCTGATGATGCGTTCCGTCCCGACCCACAAAACCCTGGTGCAATCATCCCTGTCTCTGAAGTTGAGCGCAGGACAGAGTATCTTCAGGAGATTGGCAACGACCATCCCCTGATGGGGCTGATTCGTCAGTGCCTCAGCAACATGCCGGCTCACAGACCTGAGGCTCCAGCCCTCTTGGAACGAGTCAACGCCATCTTGTCCACACTACCTCAACCATTTACCAACCGAGTTGAGATGCTTCAACAGTTTGAAGCACGCTTTCAAACCCTCACTGACACGAACCAGTCAAACCGGTCAGAAAATGACCGTCTTACTACTGAGATCCAACAAAATCGATCCAAAATCGACTCTCTGAGAGGGGAGGTTGAGAGACTATCAGTTCGAGACCCTTCACAACAGGCGCACAGTCAGCCCAGCCACACTGGACAGCCCGACACACAGAACCAGGTACGAGTACTACACACCACCAGTTACATCATACACTAATACCAGTGCATGTTATAGTGTCCCTTCCCTCCCTCCAGCCCCAGCTCCTCCACCCCCGGGCCAGGCTGCAGTGGACGAGGTGTGCCGATATACCAGTGGAAATGTATGGTGCACAGGCTGTGGTGATGGGGGAAAAGGTCTATGTGGGAGGGGGACCTACTCAGGATGAGGAGGAAAAACATCATGTCTTCCAGTACGACACATCCAGGGATGAGTGGAGCCGTCTCCCTCCCCACCCTGTGTGTGGATTTGCAATGGCTCAGTTCACCGGACATCTCATCACAGTGGGGGGAGCAGTAAGTGCTGTTGATATCACTGGTAAGGTGTATCGCTTCAAAGAAGAATCCCAAGAGTGGGAGGAGTTCCTCAAGCCCACGCCAACTGCTAGATGTCTCCTCACTGTTGCCACCACCCAGTCCGCCATCATTGCCAGTGGGGGGTCTACTGGTGTCAGGGATGGCAAGGCTGTGGTCTGTGCCACTGTGGAGGTGTACAGCAGTGAAACATCTCAGTGGTACACTGCCGACCCCCTGCCTGCACCTCGTGGAGCCATGACTTCCGTCACCATTGCTGACACCTGCTACCTACTGGGGGGAGGTGACGCTGACAACAATGATGTAACCACTGTCTTGTATGCTTCTCTTGCCTCCCTCGTTCAGAAAGCCACCTCACCTACTCGCCAGTCAGCTAGCCCCACATCAGTCTGGAAGACCCTCCCTGACACCCCACTGAATGATTCCACTGCAGCTAGCCTGAGTGGAAACCTGCTAGCCGTGGGAGGTCACGATACCAAAACGTCCTTCCCAGACATCAATGTTTTCTTCCCCCTCACCAACTCCTGGGTCAGGATCACGACTGGAGACCTACCAGAGCCACGAGATACCTGCACTGCAGTACAGCTATCATCCAACACAATGATAGTCATTGGTGGGGATGATAGCCAGGAAAAGTATAACAAAACTGTGTTCATGGGAATTATTAGTCTAGAGTAGTCACTTACTGTACGTGGTTCAAGGTTTGCTGTGTGTAGCTAGACATTATGTATATCGAGACTTCCCTGCTTGTAATTTCATGCACTATTCATTTACGTTACACATACAGGACATTCCACAACACAGAAGAGGTACATGTAGCATGTCTGTGTAAAAGGTTGTCCTCATGGGGACAGTACAAAACCTGGACTCTAGACTCTCGACAAAATAATGGACTCGATAATGGACTAAAATTTGATTTCAAGGGGTAGCAGCAAAACTGAGGTTGCAACATTGGGTCCTGCATGGTCAGTAACAAGAGCCCAAGAAGAGCACATCCGTCCATCGCTACATCGGCATCAGTAACATTTCAGGGATCCTGAAAGTAGTCTTAGCTTCATGATGGTCACCAACGACAACAGCAGCAAAGATTCTAATTCTAATGCTATTACCTTATCATACCGTAAGCGCTCTAAATTTGCATCACCAAAAATATTTTTCCAGACGACGCAAGATTTGAAAATACGTTTCACAAAAATCGCTTAATGCGACACATAATTAGAAATTGTTGGAAGAGCGCATGTGCGAGCGCTATGGCTGCTATAAATATAGGTTAAACGATGAAACCGAGGGGACTATGGGATTTAGAGCCCCGCGGAAACTATATAGACACCAGTGCGCAAAGCGCAAGGGTGTCTATAGGTTTCCAAGGGGATCTAAATCCCGTAGGCCCCGAGGGTTTCATTGTTTAAGGTATTTATACTATAACCAATCGAGTTTTTTCCTACCTTAGCAACAAACAACGTAGCTCAGCAACGGCTGCTGCAGAGGCAAGCAGCCAATTAAATAGCTGTCCGTATTAGCAACCAAAATAGCTAGCAACCGTTCAGTCCGATATTTCTTGGCAGAGATGAGTCAGTTTAAGGTTACGGGATACTCGTGCACGCGGCGTGTGAAATGTACTGGGAAATGTATACTTAAGCTCGCTAACCAAAAATCTTGAGTACGAAGAGCGTGAGCAACTTGATTCTGGCGGTGGAGGTGCACTGTCACAAGGCGCAGGGCATGACGGAAGCTTTTACCGATACGCTGTATAGCCGTGCAAAAACGAGCAGTTCAGTTCACCAAAAAGCCGTATTTACCGCTTTTCTAGAGCGAGACAGCAGATAAATTTGCCAGGGATTACCGTATGGCGCTTATATTTCGCGGGTCTAAATTTTCGCGAATTGCTCTTCGAGAACATTTCGTTGAAAAAATTTCGTGAATTTGCGGTAAAACGCCACGCCCACACAATGGGCGTGGTGTACTATACTCACCTACCTGATACTGCACTTGAAGACTTCCGTGCACGCTGAACTCAACTAGATACCACAGACCACTTCGTCGGTGCGTTGTATTCTGCGACACTCTCTTCCCCACTTCGACGCTCTCGGAGTTCGTTTTCAGATACCTGGGCGTTCCCCTAACCTTCGCCGGATCGAGCTGGCAGCTTCAGTATTGGCAGATACCGCACATGTCAGATGGTACCTCTTGGGAGAACTCTCCATGTGGATCCGGAAGCTTACACTTCGACTACTGTCCATCCTCACTGTTGAAGTACACAAACAGAGCCATCAAGCTAGCTGTGACCAGTGTCGCGCGCCTACACTGGAATACTGTCGGCGTAGCTGTAGGCGCACAACACTTGTCAAAATTTTCGTTGAAATAATTTCGCGAATGACCTGTAATTCGCGAAATTCGCGAAAATCTAGACCCGCGAAATTTAAGCGCTATACGGTATACTATCGAAAAAAGCTCCGTCATGCCCTGCACCTTGTGACAGCGCACCTCCACCGCCAGAATCAAGTTGCTCACGCTCTTCGTACTCGAGATTTTTGGTTAGCGAGCTTAAGTATACATTTCCCAATACATTTCACACGCCGCGCGCACGAGTATCCCGTAACCTTAATGGCAGTCCCTCTTACCACGGTCCGCCTACTCCCCAATGACTCAACCTACTCATGCCACGCGGTTGGGACATGGAAGCAGAACCGGAGTCTGAGATCCCTGGAACGGACGAAAACGCCCCGCCCAATGACATCATGCCTTCTCGATATTCAGCGCGAGCGTGAGGCCGAGGCGCAGACCCAACCAAAGCCAGCCCCACCCTCACGTTTTGCTCCACCTATGTCCGACAGCGAAGTGCAGCAAGCAAAAAAGTTTGCCGTACCCAAGAGAACGACAAAGGACACAGCTTGGTGCATCAGCCTATGGGAGCAATGGAGAAAGGCCAGAAACAGCAGGTCAAAAGAGCAAGTTCCCTCGGACATTTGCATGCTAACAACAAGCCAACTGCTGCAATATTGGCTGTCACGGTTCGTGCTGGAGGTGAGAAAGAAGGATGGTCAGGAGTATCCGCCAGGCACTCTCTATCACATTGTTTGCGGAATCATGCGATTTCTTCGTCAAAATGGCAAACCTGAACTCGACTTCTTTAAAGAACGCCTGTATGCAGATTTCCGCACCACCCTCGATGCCGAGATGAAACGGCTAAAACAAGCAGGAATTGGCTCGGAAAAGCGTCAGCCAGAGCCACTAACAAAAGAAGAATAAGAGTCGCTCTGGAAAAAAGGCGTTCTGGGGGACCATTCTCCACAGGCATTGCTGAACAGCGTCTTTTTTTCAATGGCATTTGCTTTGCTCTCCGTGGTGGAGACAAACACCGGCATTTGCGCTTCAAGGACTGGAGAAATTTTACAGGTGTATAAGTGAAATTTTACAGGTGTAAATTTACAGGTGTGTAAGTGAAATAAACCCCCTTCAATTGGCCAATCATATCGCAGTATTTCATTGAAGTATAGTATAATCATCTGTACAGCCTTCTTTACACGTACAGAAGGACCTCTGCTGATTCGTTGGACTTCAAGTGCAGAGCAACCCGAGCGGGGATCACAGAGACCTCGAAAAGTAGTAGAGTCCATTGATTTTGCAAGTAGCTACAACACTCTCCCCCCACTCACAAACATACACGCCACTCCTTCCACACCTACCTCTGTGTGGAGTGTGGAGGGGTGTAGTTGGTGGAAGGAGGGGGTGGGGAGGAGGACTTGAACTTCTGTAGCTTTCTCTTCTGTCTCTCCTGCTCCATGTACAGTCGGTGAGCGGCCTCACGGTACTCCTCCTTTGATGGGTTCGTCATCCCGGGAGGCTGGGTGTGGGTGTGTAAGGGTGTGGGGTATGTGTGTGTGTGAGGGTGCGTATGTGTGTGAGGGTGTGTATGTGAATGTGTGTGTAAGGGTGTGTGTGTGTGTATGTGCGTGTGAGGGTATGTATGTGTGTGAGGGTGTGTATGTGAATGTGTGTGTAAGGGTGTGTGTGTGTGTATGTGCGTGTGAGGGTATGTATGTGTGTGAGGGTGTGTATGTGAATGTGTGTGTAAGGGGTGTGTGTGTGTGTATGTGCGTGTGAGGGTATGTATGTGTGTGAGGGTGTGTATGTGAATGTGTGTGTAAGGGTGTGTGTGTGTGTATGTGCGTGTGAGGGTATGTATGTGTGTGAGGGTGTGTATGTGAATGTGTGTGTAAGGGTGTGTGTGTGTGAGGGTATGTATGTGTGTGAGGGTGTGTATGTGAATGTGTGTGTAAGGGTGTGTGTGTGTGTATGTGCGTGTGAGGGTATGTATGTGTGTGAGGGTGTGTATGTGAATGTGTGTGTAAGGGTGTGTGTGTGTGTATGTGCGTGTGAGGGTATGTATGTGTGTGAGGGTGTGTGTGTGTGAGGGTGGTTATGTGTGCACGGTCAGCATCTATTCCATGAGTGCACTTCCTACCCTGTCTGGGGTCATAAACTGAGCAACACTCCAGTGCATTGCTCCTGTGGGGGTCACCTCACCCTGTGTGTGTGGGGGTGTGTATATGGGGGTAGAGGGAGGGGGGGGGGGGGGGGGGGGGCATGGTATATGTGTGCATGTGATTGTGTGTGAGATTATGTGTGTAAATGCGCCTGGCGTAGAGAGCACAGAAAATGTAAATCTACACCTGTCTCTAGTGTACTGGGCCCATGGGATACATGAGTCTTGCTGATAAACAAACATGGCGTTCTTTCATGAATGAATGCAGAAATGCTCTTTCATCATCTGAGACTACGGTACACGCATGTGGGTGAGTGGAGATATGTGGTGTACACTCACATCATTCTTAATCAGGGAGGGGTCATCCCCGAAGGCTGTGTTCACCAGACTAGCCACCTCGTGGTACAGGTCCAGCGGGTGGTCACGACTGGGTTGGGAGAATGCAGGGATGGAGGGGGAAAGGGAGAAGGAGAGGGAGAGGGAGGGGGGGGGGGAGGGGTTACAAATTCATGAATGCAATAGCTACACCTTATGCAAATCTCAGCACTTATGAGAAACTTGCAAGCGTGGCCCCTCTCTGATTTCAGTATGGGTACTTGACTAGAGGAATGTAGTACATTGTGGAGCAAGCCTGAGCAAGCCTGGAACATGCAAGCAGATCACAGGACCTACACAAAATGGGATAGTCGAGTCCGTGTGGATCACGTGCACCATACTGGATGTCACATTACTTTCCGCATACATTCAACGTTAGCCTATAGCGAGTTCGATACTCTCTTCTTCTTCATTATACACTCTTGGTATAGATATGGCTGTAGTCTGAGATCGCATACATCAAAGCACACGCACACATACAATGTATATACACAATGCAGGAACTGAGTCAACAGACTGAAAGCACCCACACATGGTGTCAGTCACGCTGCACACTGATCCAGCACATGATGCGCTCAGCAGGACAGATGCATGGCACAGACAGCTCAGAGCACAATAATGGAGCATGCATGGCCAGGCCATGCGCTCAGCAGGGACAGCTGTACAGAGAGATGACGGTAGACGGACAGTCTGTTGATGATTGACCTCCATTCATTGATCGATGAACAGATGACATGGAAAGATGACAGCACTTTCGCTGCCTTCGTAGATAGTCACCAAAGAAGTAGATTGCTTCTGTCGTTCATTACCATTTTGAAGTTTGAATTTACGCATGACGCAAGAAACGTTTGGTTATTTGCAGAAGTGTAAGAAGTACGAACATACAAATAGACAGACAGACACAGATCACATACTTCACATCTGGGTGGGGCTCGCTCAGGCTCGCCCCATCTATGAGTAAGCCCCTGCAATTAAGTGGGGCACATTCATACAATGCACACTGGATTGTCATGCCCAAAAGACATGCATGATGGCACAGTCAGACATCTCCTTCAATGTACATGTAGAAGACTAATGAGAGGCGGTTCCTCACCCATTATGGAGAGGTGTGCTCTCGGACATGGGTCTGGCAGACGGTGTCCTCTTGTTAGAACGCTCCTTACGTCTGCGCAGAGTCTCGTCCCGTGCTGAGAGGGCAAGGAGATGGGGGTCGCTGCCACGCTTCTCTAGGTTTTCTAGATACTTGAATATGTGCACCAGACCACGGACACACACCTGAGGGAGAGGAAGGGAGGAAAAGAGGGGGGGGGGGAGGAGGCGGAGGGAGGAAGGAGGGAGGGAGGAGGGAGGAGGGAGGGAGGAGGGAGGAGGGAGGGAGGAGGGAGGGAGGAGGGAGGAGGGAGGGAGGAGGGAGGGAGGGAGGAGGGAGGGAGGAGGGAGGGAGGGAAGGAAGTGGCAGAGAGAGAATTACATGGAAGCTCAGCACAGACCTACACCAGCTGAAGTGTCTCGAAGTACGCTACTACATGCATGATACATGTGCACCCCCCGTCTGGCCCGGGCCAGTGCTCACCTGTGTGGGTGGGGACTCCAGGGGGTTGTCTGTAACACGGAGTATGGAGAGGCTGTCAATGAGACGCAGGGTTGTGGGGAGGCGACAGAGGGAGTTGGCCGAGATGTCCAGGTACAGTAGTGGTAGCAAGTAGATGTCTGAGGGAGGGAGGGAGGGAGGGAGGGGGGGGGGGGGGGGGGGAGGGGGGAGGGAGGGGGAGGGAAGGAGAGGGAGGGACAGAGGGAGGGAGGGACGGAGAGAGGTAGGGAGGGAGGGAGGGAGGGGGAGGGAGGGGGAGGGAGGGGGAGGGAGGGGAGGGAGGGAAGGGGAGGGAGGTGGAGGGAGGGAGGGGGAGGGAGGAAAGTGGACAATCAACCATCTGGACAATCATTACTGGTGTAACAACGTACCTGTTGGGACATCCTTTAGTTCATTTCTATGGAGATCGAGGTGTTCTAATAATGCGAGTTGGCAAACGGAGTGGGGGAGGTCAGGTAACATGTTGCAGCTCAGGTCCTGGGAGGGAGGGAGCATAATTCGCCAAGGCCTATTATGAACTCTTGGTTTGACTCAGGGTCAAGTGGCTTCCATTGGCCTCCCATTACACACACACATACATGTACAGTATTGCAAGGTTTGTATCACCCAACCCTAGCCTCGTTCCCAGGAGCTCTTGGTAATTACCAAGAGCGCCTGGGAACGAGGCTACATCCAACCCTAGACATCTCATTCGACATAATTATGTACATGTAGCTACATGTGGAAAACTAGATCCTTACATGTTCTGGAGGGGCGGTTCTGGAGGGGTTGGGTCTGGCGGACAGAATCCTCTTGTTAGTACTCTCAAAATGTCTGCGTAGGTCTTGTCTCATGAAGATCGAGGAGATGGGGGTCACTGTTGCACTTCCAGGTACTTGAATATGTGTACCAGACCACAGACACACACCTAGAATGGGAGCGGGAGGAAAGAGCAGAGGGAGATAGATAATCTTAATTGTAACAGGAATGCTCCTTCAGCCTGCAATCAGCTGTTCTTCCAGGTCCTCGAAAGAGGAAAATGAAGAGGAGAGTTCAAACATGTTGTAAATCCCATGTGGTGGCAAGCAGACCAACACAGACCTGTACCATATGTTAATGTAGCTCGCACAGCGCGCGGCAGTCTCATCTAGCACAGTACGTATTTAGTACAGCTACACACAGGTGACGTCAGGTACATACTAGCAGAATGTATAACATTGTGGGGCGAGCCTGAGCAAGTGCATGCATATGTAGCATGCATAGCTATGCATTTCGAATGTAACTCAACCTCAGGCTATCGGAATTGCAGCACAAGAACTGTATGGACGATACACGATGAGCACTCTCGCTCAGTCTTCTTCCGCTATGCAGTAGCTCCCATGACTGTAGCCATTGAAGAGCAGGTCTACGAGTCAGTGACTTCAACACAGCCGCGAGTAGCAAACGGTGAACTTGTAGCTAGCTAGATCAGTCAGAAGTCGCACTTTCGCAGTCTTTAAGCTATGTTGCCGTGCGGTAGCGCGCATCGCTGTATCCATTGAAGAGGTAGACTCGTGAGTGGTCTCCGTCCCTGTTGTAGCCATCCAAGGAGTACACGGTTCACAGATTCGTGCCTCAGGCTCAGGCTCACAGCTCTCAGATCAGAACTAACACTTTTTGAGCTTCGATGACGGTTACGTTTCGCTTAAATGCAGTAGATTGTATTTACGGCACGACGTACGCAGACGCGGCTCACGTTCTACACGTCTATGTGGGGCTCGCTCAGGCTCGCCCCAAATATTATGCATTCCAAAGACAGAGAATTCCGAGACCCTACAATGCCAGCCGAGCCATTACTCCTGAGGGTTCAACTTCATATTCACCACCATCACAGAAGTGTATAGAGTTTGTTACCACACAACAGATTATACAGTGTGACTGCCATACAACAATCGGCTAAGAAATCTCATGCAGTGTGCTCAACATGATTGTTAACATCACAGTAACATCACATGGATAGTGTAACACATACATACTGACAACAAAATAAAATTTGTGTGTTATTTCTCTCGTAGTTATTAGTGTAATTGGGCACTGGTGGGAAGATGAGGAGACGGGAGCGCACTATTGGGCAGTTTCGAGCACTCGTTGCAGGCATGTGATCACACGCAACGGGTCTTTTAGCTCCTTGATGTCACCTGCTGAACATAGCTGGTGTGTGTTTGTGTGTGTGTGTGTGTGTGTGTGTGTGTGTGTGTGTGTGTGTGTGTGTGTGTGTGTGCGTGTGTATGTGTGTGAACGTTGTATGTGTGTGGTCGTGTGTGTGCATGTGTGTGTGTGCACACGTATGTAATAGTGGAGGGATTGACGTTAGGATCAGTATACCCTTTGTAACACCACAATGTCATGATCAACTGTTAGCTGAACAACTACCTCTTCCTCGGGAATATTGAGCTTTCTGCAGGCTGCGATGAAGGCGGCAATGTTTATAGTCTGCTTCGCAAGCGACAGTGGCTAAACAGTGAAAAGAGAATAGTGTCTTCATGATGCATCATTATGAGCTGGAATTGCAGGGGCATCCCCTGGAATATATGTACCTGTCCCTCAGTAGGGGTGTGAATGGTGGATATGATTCCCGGGTGCAGGTGGTTCACCAGCTGGCAGACCAGGACTCCGTCCATGACCCACTCCCCAATGTCATCCGACAGCTGCACTCCCATCAGGGACTCGATGCTCTGTGTGCATGTGGAGGGAGTGTGTGTGTGGAGGGAGTGTGTGTATGCCGGGAGTAGTGAATGCTGTCTTCTACCTGAGAACCCATACAATGGCATATGAACTTTGACCTCTCCCCTCTCTCCCCCTCTCTACCTGTTTGACGTGCTTGTTTTTCTCGAGGATGCGGTTCATCTGGAACTCCTGTCTCCGGACAGTGTAATTTGGGTCTTTCTGCTTAGAGAGAAATCGGAACACGTCCTTGTCCTTCTTTCGGTTGGGGGAGGTGAGGTGGGGCCATGTACTGCCCACAGGCTGTGAGGAGTCTACATGTATATCGCCTGTGGCAGTGGATTGTGCATGGTCCACACGGTGCAATGGGTGTAACCATGGATAATAGAGCACGGGGAATTGGATAGGAAACGCGCGCCCCCGCTATTCTTAATGTACGGCATTTCGGCAATCCTTTGAAGTACAGCGGGTTACGCTGGCTTTTTGTTGTACCTCTGCTGCCGCACAGGGACTGTTCTGGGGCTTACCTCTTCTACCGTCGGATCGGCCTTCAACCGGTGTGTGGCCAAAGCGGTAAGTTTTGCTTCTGAGTCGTAGATAAAAGCATGCTTGGGCTGCCCAAAAAAACGGACATATCCCTGAAATTGTGATACCTGTGTACTGTTGCATTAACCAGTCGTTACTCAGGACCGTCAGGAGTGAAATTTGCCGCTTTGGGCATACACCAGTTCAAGACGGATCGAACGATACGAAAGGTAAGCCTCAGAACGGTTTCCGTGTGGCACCAGAGGGGCAAACTTGAGCGTAACCCGCATTGGATCCCGTAAACGCGCGTTTCCAATCCAACTCCCCGCGCTCTATAATCCATGGTGTAACAAATAAACTCAAACCAGTATGTCATTGTGTACCATATGTGCACCTCCCCCCCCCCCCCCCCTTTCCCCTGAACCTCACCAGCAGAAGGCAGCCTCCTTTTCGGAGGAGGAGAACTCTCGAGGTCTTGGATTACCATCACATTGTCTGGCAGTGATGTTTTTCGCCCCTTCTGGCCTTCCACTGTGTGTGTGTGTTGTAGGCGTGTGGATACGTGTGTGTGTGTGTGTGTGTGTGTGTGTGTGTGTGTGTGTGTGTGGTGTGTGTGTGTGTGTGTGTGTGGGTGTGTGTTGTAGGCGTGTGGATGCACGTGTGTGTTGCAGGTGTGTGTGTATTTGAAGGGCTATGACTCCACACCACCAGTGGAAGATAGACATCATCACTTGCACCACGTACCTCCCGTGCCCCATTTCTCTGCCTGCTGCTGTTGAGGAGGTGGTGGGTTGATATCGTGCTCTGGTGAAACAGCAACGACAAGGTTCTCTGCGGAGGAGAATGTCACTCGCTTCCCTACCCCCACGTCCAGCAAGTCATCCATGGAGTGTGCAAGACGCATGCTGCCGTCCTAGTAGTACAAGACAAACAAAATCAACCGTTGCATTTCAGTGACCTGATCTTGTGTATGATGGCAGCCTCATTCCCAGGCCAAGTGGTTTTCCCTACTCCAGTGTGGCCTGGGAATGAGGCTAGTACGATAGATGCTTCCTTACTAACAAAGCATGCACAATGTACATTTGGAGAGCCACTGCAGAAGTCCACACACCACAACCTACTGTCTCCCTACTAATACACACCACAACCTACTGTCTCCCTACTAATTGTATACGTACAGTGGAACGCTCAATGGCCACCCATCCAAGTCTGTGTTAGAAGGTTTAATAGTGGCTCAGAAGACTGAATATTGCACTGCCAAATAATAACTATTATTACTGCAGTAATGGCCGGATACCCCACCTTGGGTGTCGTTGGCTCCTCAAGCGAGTCTTCCACCGGGGGGAGCTCATTGGTGGGTGTGATGCTACCCTCCCGAGAGGAGGTGGGGCTAATTGCACCATTGCCTTGAGGGAAGGGTGGGATCAAATGACAATCATGTGACTATCATATACTTAGCTGCACACGAGTGATGGTTCTGCCCCATGTTCTGATACACCCGTACATGCACCAAGGAAAGCCTGGAATGTAACCAACGTTCCCGATGACATTACGCCACATTTGAAGTTGTAAGCCACAGCTACTAACAGAAGCCTGGAATGTAACCAATGTTCCCGATGACATTACGCCACATTTGAAGCTGTAAGCCATAGCTACTAATAGAAACACAACTGTAAGTACCGTTACAGCCCAAACGCTGGCGAACAATCTGCAGTGTTCATATCTCTCCATAAAGAAACTTACCACCACATCACCTGGCATGGGCTGTGAAGCGCACCAGCCTTTGGAATGCTATTTACATCACTCTGACCAATGTCATGACTGCACGACCAACTCTAAGTGGCTAATTGGGATGTTGAGATTCTCAACGGCTTAAAAATGATTGCACATAACGGTAGCTGACAAGTGGTGGGAGCTTGGTGATACTGACTGCGCAGTGCATTCTTTGTCGTGGCTACATGATCTTATTCCAACTACAGAATAGCTGCTCCGATTGCCAATACATGTGCCCTGAGATGCTCCAGTTGACCAGTGGGTAATGTCTGGTAATCTCTAGTAATCCCTACTAAATTATTGGACCAATATACTGACAGTTGTCCAAGGAGTGCATAGTCTCGGTCCCAGACCAAAACCAATTGACCCCAGCGTGGATTCGCTTTCTGCATACTGGATACATGCTGGATGAAAGGCCTGGGAATGAGACTAAGGAGCGCACTAAACTACTGAGCTGAACATCGTACAGCTAGATCTGGGCATGCCACCAGCTCCCCATGCCAACAGTGCAGACCCGGGGCAGAACCTAATCTCTCGGAGGGTACACACATTCTACTCCATGTTTCAGAACACACAGGTTACATCACCATGACAACAACACGGGATGATGTGTCCCATCAATGCTCACTACATACGGGCAGTTCCAATGCATCTTCGTAGGACCTACAATCAAAATTGAATGCTACTGTACATTAGACAACACAAACACACACACACACAGCTTCCGTAGACAGTCTGGCACAAAAATATGAGTTTGAAACCGAGAGATCAGTTCAGGTTGCCGAGTGGCAGTGTTGGCATTGGAAGATGGCTTATCATCCTAGCTATCTACACATGTACACCACTTGACAGGTTAGGAAACTTCCATTATTGTTTGAAGGTCCACGCAAGATGCATCAGAACTGCATGCACACTCTATAGCTAGGTACAGTCACAGAAACACAGATACACAGGTGGGCATTAAATGGAGTAGAATGTGGCGAGAATGAGGAATGTCAATTCAAGTCGACACATGTACCAACTCGAATATGAATTTGAAAATAGGCGCACGCTCTGTTCCTAAATTAGCAATTGAGTTTCAATTCCTGTGATTCAAGTATAATGGTTTTGCCCAGTTCGATACCATATCACTGGAATGGGACTGACTAGTAGGTATATTTACAGTCAGTCGACTTGCAGACGACAATCCTCTTTCTCAAGTACAAGTATTCCTTTCATACAAAACATACACTGAGATGAAGAAAAGTCTATACAATAAATACTATGATTAGTGCACAGATGTATATTAGTTTGTGCTGTACAAATGTACACGCACTCTAATTTTGGGAGTTGAAAGGTGAAAATGATAAATGGATGCTGAAATGGATGATTGAATAGATACGCAGCTGAAATGATTCCTAGAGCCATGAACTTACAAAATTCTACAAATAATCCAGATTGCTATCTCCACGCAAGTCCTTGAAGAATGAATGTATAAGATTGCCAGAAAATCCACACAAAAATAAGAATGAGCGTGCAAACCAACGTTACAACATCGTGTGACCTCCAGCTGGCCCTCAGCTGTGATGCTGAGCCTACAATGTGTGCAACAGGCAGCAGTACATTCCCGTAGCACTAACTTGGAAACTAGTGGAAACTAGAAAAGTGTAAGACATTGAAATTCTGTGAGAAAGCGATTAGAAAAGGAGACAGAATGAGGTACTAAGGTGAGGGGGTGGGGGTGATAGGGTGGGGGTGATGGGGTGGGGGTGGGGGTGCTAGGGTGGGGGTGATGGGGGGTGATGGGGTGGGGGCGATAGGGTGGGGGGTGACGGGAACAGGAGAGGCTCTAGACGCTGGATTCTTGACCACTTGGGTCAGGGAAAAACAGTTGAAGCTTACGAGGAGTCTGGTTGTAATTGGAGGGTGCAGTGGTGTTAAGGGGAGGCTGTGTGTGTGTGTGTGTGTGTGTGTGTGTAGTGTGTGAGTGTGTGTCGTGTGAGAGAGTGTGTGCGTGTGTGTGAGTATGAGAGATAGGAAACATTTGACGCAGATGAGTCACAGTGCGTGGGCAGGTGTGCTGAGTATTGGGTAGGGGAGATTACCTATGATTCACAACAGGGAACTTGCACGATTACTTTACTCAACTACCCGGTGTGCGACTTTTTAGCTGCCGATCATTCATACAGCATGCATGATGAGATAGCTAAGGCCTGCCAATTTTTAATACAGCATGCATGCAGAATAGGATACCGTAAGTTGTGGCAGCAATGTTAGAAACAGGGTGTGGTCAAGTTGTATAAATTAGAACAGCTAATCGTCGACATTCACGCTACTTTTTTCAGCCTCTCGAGTGGATCTCTGGTCTGTGAGTTATGTAGACGCTAGTATTTTCTGAATTCTGACACTTCTATCCTGAAATAAGCCTTCAACAAGGCCTTCACTGGTCAAACCGCTTGGACGGACAGACTGACTGACAGACAGACAAACCGATCACTCTACCCCTGCTGCGCATATGCACGGGGTAACAACCGCTTCTCTGATTACATTTTCAATGAAGCAGAATGGTACGTGTTACCATAAGGGGGCGTGTCCAACCGTTCATGACATAATCATGCAAGTTCCCTATTGGCCACTGTCATCGTACACTACAGTACACACTCACCGGTCTCTTCTTGGGAGAGGATTGAGATGTAGCAGCAGTAGAATGAAGGTCACTGGCACTGTGAGCCGACCTTCGGATCTGTGGACGTGTGTGGTAGAGAGGTGTGTGAAATTTGAGGTGCTACAGTGTTGTTTCGTCACTCCCCCCCCCCCCCCCCCCCCCCCCCCCCCCAGCCTCCCACCACAGCCTCACCACAAAGTCCCTGACGGCTTCCTTCTGTGCCTGCTTGGTCTTCTGTCGATCGTCCTCCTCTCCTCCCTCCTTTACATCCACTCCCCTCTCCTCGTAATGATCAGTCCTGCAGAGTGAGACAACCAGTCCAGTTCCACATGATAGCCAGTGTACATAAAGTAAATTTTAGGGTAGTGTAGCCTCGTTCCTAGGCTGCTCCCATGCAGCCTGGGAATGAGGCTAAGGTTACTGCTGCACTACAGGACATCTCCAGGACCTTAGAACGTTATAGAGGGAGGGGCTGTACTTACACTACCAGATGGTCCACTCACTTTGATCACTCAGGGGGAGGGGGCTGTACTTACACTACCAGATGATCCCCCTCCACTCACTTTGGTCACTCAGGGGAGGGGCTGTACTTACACTACCAGATGGTCCCCCCTCCACTCACTTTGATCGCTCAGGGGGAGGGGGCTGTACTTACACTACCAGATGATCCCCCTCCACTCACTTTGATCGCTCAGGGGGAGGGGGCTGTACTTACACTACCAGATGGTCCCCCCTCCACTCACTTTGATCGCTCAGGGGGAGGGGGCTGTACTTACACTACCAGATGATCCCCCTCCACTCACTTTGATCGCTCAGGGGGAGGGGGCTGTACTTACACTACCAGATGATCCCCCTCCACTCACTTTGGTCACTCAGGGGGAGGGGGCTGTACTTACACTACCAGATGATCCCCCTCCACTCACTTTGATCGCTCAGGGGGAGGGGGCTGTACTTACACTACCAGATGGTCCCCCCTCCACTCACTTTGATCGCTCAGGGGGAGGGGGCTGTACTTACACTACCAGATGATCCCCCTCCACTCACTTTGGTCACTCAGGGGGAGGGGGCTGTACTTACACTACCAGATGGTCCCCCCTCCACTCACTTTGGTCACTCAGGGGGAGGGGCTGTACTTACACTACCAGATGGTCCCCCCCTCCACTCACTTTGGTCACTCAGGGGGAGGGGCTGTACTTACACTACCAGATGGTCCCCCCTCCACTCACTTTGGTCACTCAGGGGGAGGGGCTGTACTTACACTACCAGATGATCCCCCTCCACTCACTTTGATCACTCAGGGGGAGGGGCTGTACTTACACTACCAGATGATCCCCCTCCACTCACTTTGGTCACTCAGGGGGAGGGGCTGTACTTACACTACCAGATGATCCCCCTCCACTCACTTTGATCGCTCAGGGGGAGGGGGCTGTACTTACACTACCAGATGATCCCCCTCCACTCACTTTGATCACTCAGGGGGAGGGGCTGTACTTACACTACCAGATGGTCCCCCCTCCACTCACTTTGATCGCTCAGGGGGAGGGGTGCTGTACTTGCTGGGTAGCACGGGGTTGGATCTCCTCATGTGCGAGTTCCAGGACCCGCTGCGAGGATACCTCTCATTGGGAAGAGACCTCCCAACCACCTTCGGCTTCATGCTCCCCCCAACACCCTCGTCACCCTTTGACCCCTGCCGTTTAGGTAGCGTGCCAAAGTGGGTGGGGCTGTGTGTGAGTATGTGTGTGTGTGTGTATATGTGTGTGTGTGTGTGTGTGTGTGTGTGTGTGTGTGTGTGTGTGTGTGTGTGTATGGGTGCAGATGGGTACAGTTGTAAACTACTGACCACTACATACATTATAGTTCTGACTCTGTCTCTATCTATGCTGGTAGCCACAGTTAAGGTTGGCATAGGAATACCCAGTCCTGCTGCTGTATACATAGACATGCACACACACACAGGTGCACCTAATCCATAGCGTTAGCTAGTACTACCAAGTACATTAGATCACTTCTCTTAGTACCCAGTAGAGAGGGTCTATGTCAAGAGCACATAAGCAGACCGCACCTCCGAGGGGGCGTGGTCTACTATATGTGCTCTTGAGTAAGTTTAAACTGTCTCATCTATATAATACAATGTCATGCTATTCACTGCACAATGTGGAGAAAATCATATTCATGAGCTGTGCCTACACATTCCAACAGATCACATGATGATAGTCCACCCCATTCTCTTTCTGCAGTGTTTGTTTGTGAAGCACAAAGATGGCCACAGGAGGTGCAGCTAGTGCTCTGAGGAGGTTTGAACTTGAAGGAGTTTGTGATACGGGTAGAGAGGTGGGGCATGGGTCATACGCAGCGGTTAAAGAGCTTGAATTTCGCAGGTTGAAATGCGTAGGAAAGAAGATCCATGACATCTTGTTCAACTCAGCCACACCTCCAGAACAAGCAGCCATGTTGGAACGCTTTGCTGGTGAATGTGAGCTCCTCGGTGGACTACACCACCCGTGTATCGTACAGTTCCTTGGTGTGTGCTTCGAGCAGGGCTCCCCACTGCCTGTGCTGGTGATGGAGTACCTCCACACCACCCTGTCCGCCTGTCTGGAGAGGTATGGTGTCCTACCCAAGGAGATCAGCTACAGAATACTGTATGACGTGGTTCTGGGTCTGGTCTATTTGCATGAGAATTCGCCACCGATACTTCATCGCGATCTCTCCGCGAACAACGTTCTTCTCACGTCCAACATGAATGCCAAACTCTCAGACCTGGGAGTGGCAAAGATCCTCAACCTGACTCCCGCCCGAATGACCCAGATGACACAGACGAAAGCACCTGGCACCCCTTGCTATATGCCACCAGAGGCTCTCATGGCAAAACCAAAGTACACCTCAAAAATCGACATCTACTCCTAATGGAGTCCTGATCATCCACACCCTCTGTGGAAGGTGGCCATTTCCTGATGATGCATTCCGTCCCGATCCACGAAACCCTGATGCAATCATCCCTGTCTCTGAAGTTGAGCGCAGAGTGGAGTATCTCCAGGAGATTGGCAGCGACCATCCCCTGATGGGGCTGATTCGTCAGTGCCTCAGCAACATGCCAGCTCACAGACCTGAGGCTCCAGCCCTCTTGGAACGAGTCAATGCTATCTCGACCACGCTCCCCCAACCATTTACCAACCGAGTTGAGATGTTTCAACAGTTTGAAGCACGCATTCAGACCCTCATTGACACGAACCAGTCAAAGCAGTCAGAAATCAACTCTCTGAGAGTGGATGTTGAGAGACTATCACTTCGAGACCCTTCACAGCAGGCACACAGTGAGCCCAGCCACACTGGACAGCCCGACACACAGAACCAGGTACGAGTACTACACATCACCAGTTACATCATACACTAATACCAGTGCATGTTATAGTTGTCCCTTCCCTCCCTCCAGCCTCAGCTCCTCCACCCCCAGGCCAGGCTGCAGTGGAAGAGGTGTGCCGATATACCAGTGGGGATGTCTGGTGCACAGGCTGTGGTGATGGGGGAGAAGGTCTACGTGGGAGGGGGAGTTAGTGAGGATGAGTACGGTATCTTTCAGTACAACACATCCAGGGATGAGTGGAGCCGTCTCCCTCCCCACCATGTGTTTGGCTTTGCAATGGCTCAGTTCACAGGACACCTCATCACAGTGGGGGGTTTGATACCAGGCAGTGGTTCCACTGGTATGTTGTATCGCTTCAAAGAAGAATCCCAGGAGTGGGAGTTCCTCAAGCCCATGCCAACTGCTAGAAGTCTCCTCAATGTTGCCACCACCCAGTCTGCCGTCATTGCCATTGGAGGGGTTACTGATGTCAGGGACGATGGCAATCCTGTGGTCTGTGCCACTGTGGAGGTGTACAGCAGTGAAACATCTCAGTGGTACACTGCCGACTGCCTGCCTGTACCTTGCTTAATGGTCTCTTCCGTCACCATCGCCGGCACCTGCTACCTACTGAGGAGAGGTGATGCTGATTGTAAGCCTGTAGCCACTGTCCTGTATGCTTCCCTTGTCTCCCTCATCCAAAAAGCCACCTCACCTACTCGACAGTCACCCAGCGACACATCAATCTGGAAGACCCTCCCTGACACACCACTGAAAGCATCAACTGCAGCTAGCCTGAGTGGAAACCTGCTAGCCGTGGGAGGTGAGGATATCGACAATACCTCATTCCCTGGCATCAACGTTTTTTTTCCCCTCACCAACTCCTGGGTCAGGATCACAACGGGAGACCTACCAGAGCCACAAGTTGGCTACACTGCAGTACAGCTATCATCCAACACGATGATAGTCATTGGTGGGAAGGATAACCAGGACAAGCATACCAAGACTGTGTTTATGGGAACTATCACGGTCTAGAATAGTATAGAGCACTCATACTTACTGTACGTGGTTCCAGACTTGCTGTATGTGACTAGATATTATCCGTATTGAGACTTCCCCACTTGTAATTTGAGTACAGTGAGTTGCATATGAGACCGGATTTGCGAAAAGGGACCACATCCTGCAAACAAATTTTTTTTGTTAGCATCGCTTTTATGACCAACGGCATGCACTTCACTGAAACGAGATTATCACTTTGGCAGACTTACCAACCCTTGCTCTTCCAGTTCCTAGACTCTTGAGCTTGTAGTCACTTTGACAAGGGAAATAAACACTCAAGAACCGATTGCATATTGGTGTCAAGCACACGTATACGTAATACTTTACGCAACTGTTACTATGTGAAGGTACTTCCGATCGCTTCCAAATTTCATGACTGATGGTAGGACTAGCCACTGGTATTGCTAACCAATTTTTGACAATATGGTCCCTTTTCGCAAATCTGGTCACAGATGAAAATTTTTGTGTTGTAAAATGTTTGCGTTATATTACTACGTCATAATATTTCGTGGACTGGACTGCCCACCCAAAAATTGCTTAATTATCTGACACTTGCAGAGAAAGACGGAACTCATCAAAAGCCCAAGAAAAGCATGTGGCCGTATGTCACTACGTTAATTTCAGTTGCGTTTCAGGGATCCTGAAAGCAGACAATAGCAGCGCTAGCAAAGATTCTAACGCCGTAAGCTTATCATATGCAGGCAGCAGTTTGCCATCAAGTAATTACAATACAGGAATGGAGGTATAACGTCTGATGGGGTGTGGTACACACATACAGCACTCTCCCCCTCCACACACACTCACACACTCACAAACACACACACACCCATAACTTTCTGAGCAACAGAAAATTGGTCTAGCTCGATAGACCAACCCCTTCCCCAGCTGCCCTCTCCCACTCTATCCATCCATACCTACCTCTGTGAGGAGTGTGGAGGGGTGTAGTTGGTGGGGGGAGGGGGTGGGGAGGAGGACTTGAACTTCTGTAGTTTTCTCTTCTGTCTCTCCTGCTCCATGTACAGCCGGTGAGCGGCCTCACGGTACTCCTCCTTCGATGGGTTCGTCATCCCGGGAGGCTGGGTGTGAGAATGTCAGTGTGTGTGTGAGGGTGTGTATGTGTGTGAGGGTGTATGTGTGTGAGAGTGTGCACGTGTGTGTGAGGGTGGATTATGTGTGCATGGTCAGCATGTATATCTATTCCACGAGTGCACTGCCTACCCTGTCTGGGGTCATGAACTGAGCAACACTCCAGTGCATCGCTCCTGTGGGGGTCACCTCACCCTGTGTGTGTGTGTGTGTGGTGGGGGGGGGGGGGGGGGGGGGGGGGTGGGGGGTTGTGTGTGTATGTGTGCATGTGTGTGTTGTGTGTGCGTGTGGTATGCATGCATGTGTGTGGGAGTAGGGGCGTACAGTAGTGGTGAATAAAGATTTTACACTACGTTTTCAAGAGAACAATCCTTATTGCGTGAATTGCTCGACAGTATTTCAATCACATGAAGACACGTAACACGTCATGAAAACCATTTTACTATTACTATTCTGTTCTGTCAGTACTATGGGCTGTCTATACACATGTGACTGAATGGCGGTGGAGAATCTCAGGTGCTAGCAACTGGTGCAGCATCACTACACCTGTCTCTAACGTACTGGGATGCATGAATACTTGTCTTGCCGTTAAACATATCTTTCATGAATGCCCCACCCTCAACTTCACATTTACGGTGCAGTTCTTCGTCTGAGACTACGGTACATGTGGGTGAGTGGAGATGTGTGGTGTGCACTCACGTCATTCTTAATCAGGGAGGGGTCATCCCCAAAGGCTGTGTTCACCAGACTAGCCACCTCGTGGTACAGGTCCAGTGGGTGGTCACGACTGGGTTAGGGGGAAAGGGAGAAGGAGAGGGAGGGGGAGAGGGGGGAAGGGAGGGAGGGAGGAAGGGGTTACAAATTCCATGAATGGCACTTCAGAGAAAACTTCAAGTGTGGCCAGCCCCTCTCTGATTTCAGTATGCGTAGTTGACTAGAGGAATGCAGTACATTGTGGGGCGAGCCTGAGCAAGCCTGGACCTGACTGGACCTACACAAAATGAGCGATCTCAGACTACAGCCATATCAAAGTACACACACACATTATATTCACAATGCAGGAACTGAGTCGACTGACTGAAGGCACCCACACACGTGTCATTCACGCTGCACACTGATCCAGCACATGATGCGCTCAGTAGGACAGATGCATGGCTGTATACATAGACAGCTGAGAGCACAATAATGGAGCATGCATGGACAGGCAATGCACTCAGCAGGGACAGCTGTACAGAGAGATGACAGTAGACGGACAGTCTGTTGATGATTGACCTCCATTCATCGATCGATGAACAGATGACATGGAAAGATGACAGCACTCTCACCGCCTTTGTAGATAGTCATCAAAGAAGTAGATTGCTTCTGTCGCTCATTACCATTTTGAATTTACGCATGACGCAAGAAACGTTCGGTTATTTGCAGAAGTGTAAGAAGTACAAACATACAAATAGACAGACAGACACAGATCACATACTTCACATCTGGGTGGGGCTCGCTCAGGCTCGCCCCATCTATGAGTAAGCCCCTGCAATTAAGTGGGGCACATTCATACAATGTACACTGGGTTATCATGCCCAAAAGACGTACATGACGGCAGAG
>OZ007509.1:19596728-19717588 GCA_963931865.1 Axinella damicornis | reverse complement strand
GGGACAGAGAGAGGGAGCGAGGAGGGATGGAGAGAGGAAGGGAGGGGAGCGAGGAGGGATGGAAGAGAGGAAGGGAGGGGAGGGAGGGAGGGAGGGAGGGAGGGAGGGAGGGAGGGAGAAGGGAGGGGGAGGGAGGGAGGAGGGTGAGAGGGAGGAAGGAAGGGAGGGGGAGGAGGGAAGGAGGGACAGAAAGAGGGAGCGGGAGGAAGGAACAGGGGAAGGGAGGAAAGCAGACAATAATGAGCCATTTGCAACTTTCGAAGTGGCAACTCTCCCTCTCAGTGACAATCAACATCTGGACAAGTGTAGTAATACACTGTACCTGTTGGGACATCCTTTAGTTCGTTTCTATGGAGATCGAGGTGTTGTAATGATGCGAGTTGGCAAACGGAGTGTGGGAGGTCAGGTAACATGTTGCAACTCAGGTCCTGGAGGAGAGGGAGGGAGGGAGAGGGAGGGAGGAGGGAGGGAGGAGGCAGGGAGAGGGAGGAAAGGAGGGAGGAAAGGAAAGGAAAGAAGGGAGGAAGAGGGAGGGAGGGATCGAACGGGCAGTGCAATTATGAACTTGGAGTTAGAGAGTACAGCCCACTACAGTAGCCTCGTTCCCAGGCCCCGCCCAGCTTTTCGTCGCTTGCAGTACGGAAAAGCGGGGAGAGCCTGGTATGTTTCCTCACGTGAGCATTACACAATCGACAAACAGCCAAAATTTTCAGAATGAAAAAGCGATGTTTTGCGTATTGTTCAACCGACTACACGTTCAATGCTTGGTGTGTAAGACAGTCGCCCCTTGCTAGCTAGATACGTGTGGTAAGTTACCTTGTACCTTTGCTCTTCTTGCTGTTCTGAGCCCCAGTTCGCCCACGTTCAATTAAGTCCTTTCTACCACCTTTCTACCCTCGACGTCACGCACGTGAGGAAACATACCAGGCCCTCCGCGTTCTTTCGTACAACCGAAAGCGGCGTGCGGGCCTGGGAATGAGGCTACCACTACAGCACAACCTACTGGACAGTGTGTGCTGAGTCTGCCCAGGTCAACAGGGGAGGGAGACCAGATTGGCATTAATCAGAGTGTGTAGTGCACACAACCTACCAGGTGTCTGAGCAGAGACAGTCTGCCCAGGTCGAGGGGGAGGGAGACGAGTCTGTTATTGCTGAGGTTGAGGGAGGTTAGGTTCATTCTGCATAGCTCATTGGGAATCTGCTGGAGAAAGTTGCGACTAAATGTGCGTGTATGGGGAAGGAGGGAGGAACGGACGGAGGGAAGTGAGGGGGAGGAGGGAGGAAGGGAGGGAAGTGAGGGGGGAGGGAGGGAGGGCATGTGAAGGGTGAATGGTAAAGGATTGAACGTTAAACGAGTAGGCATAAACCAGTGGTCTGTGAACATTCAGCTGCTAGCTAACATCGCTCATGTATGCAACACAAACTTTCTGTGTGTGGTATATAGGAGGGCACAGTGGAGCACTGTCCACTCACAATAGCACACAGTCACAGCCTATAGCCTCCGCTTCAATGTGGTGTGAAGCTCAATCCATTGGCCATTGATCACACAGGATTGCCTCATTACAGATCAAATGGTCTCCAATGCCCTTACACAGCAGACAGAATACGGTATCAATTACCACAGGTCACTGTGCGGCAACTGACTGTAGCCTGCAGGGTAGCACAGCAGCCAGCATGCAGGGAACAGATCCCCCCCCCCCCCCCCCCCCCCACCCCCCCTCCCTCCCTCCACCTCAAGTGTAGCTCCTTGAGGTTTGACAGAGCGCTGAGCTCCTCCAGAACAAATCAGCTCACCCCCCCCCCCCCCCTTCATCACCGCCCCCATTAACTCACCTCAAGTCTAGCTCCGTCAGGTTTGACAGAGCGCTGAGCTCCTCCGGAACAAATCGTATGCTGTTGTGATAACAGTTCAGTTTCAGTAACGCCCCAAAGTTACACACCTCATCAGGAATCCGGTCTAACCGGTTCTTTGAGAAATCTGAAGGGAGTAGTATGATGGGTGACTCAAGGTAGGATTACTCCTGTACCGCTGCAATCACACCAGCAGATGTATAATCTGACCAATGAAACAGCATCAACATATCGGATGACACGATGTGGTTAGCTTCTCGGCAGTGGGCATGGGATAAACTCTCGTGCCCAGACAAAAAGATTGGGAATCAATCTCATACAATCACATCCTTGCACAATTCTCCATGACAGCCCTCTCCAGTACATGTGTGTTGTTATTCAAACCTTGACCCCTCGTGTGGCCCAGGAAAATCCATGTCGGCCGAGCAGCAAGTGAGGCAGTCATTCACACTACTCTCCCATTGGCTGCAGTACCACCCTACACAAATTGAGCTAACAAATTACAAATTCTGTCCTGAAGTGCAGTAGCTTCCCTGTGTACCATAACACAAAGGAGCGTCCAACTACGAGAACAAGTCGGCTCTGATAGCGCTTGTTGTTGACCATATATGGCAATGGGAATCCGTACTGTGGTCACACTAAAATGGTTAGGTTGCTGCTGTTTGAATGCACATGTTCTGTGGCCATACTGCTAAGCTGGACACTCCTTCTCGCTATGGGCTCCTGATTCTATGCATGCACTAGTTAATCCTACAATTGAGTCACTTTCAGCGACGATCGTCATGAAGCTACAATGGAAGTCCCTTGTCCCTCCCTAACAACCACTGGTGTGCATTACTTGGAACAACTAGAGGTGTTCATAGAATACATACCCCGCGCTGAACGTCCACAGGCCAGAATGCATGCAGTGCAGCTACAATCGACGTGACATCTCTGCCGGCCGATGCGCATCGAACAGGGCGGCGATCGCGTATACAGTGCATGCCCATATCCAAGGTGTGGGAGTGACCGCTTACCGTATATACAACATATTGTGAAGCTGGAGAGGTGGGGCCAAATGTTACGAATAATAGGAAATAGCTGGAAAAAACAGCCGAAACAATAGCCATGATGTCTGTGAAGTACATAGATCGTGAGAAAACACTGTTTCCTAGCGGTCATCTCTAATCATGAAGTTTCCAAATGCACTGCGTGTCCTGTTCTTGATGGGACTCTGAGGTCACGAAGAGGTGGAGCCAATGTTATGAATAGTTATGAAAGTAGGAAATAGCCGAAATACAGCGAAACGGAGCGCCTTGACTTCAGTCAGGTACACATAGAGCAGTTTTTTGCTATTTGCTATTGTTTGACCCCATTTAGATGGTTTATGTGGCGAGATTTCAATTTTTTTCGCCTGACAGACAGACAGACGACGGACAGACAAAACCGATTGCTTAACCCCGCTTCGCGCATGCGCGCGCGGGGTAATATAATGCAGGACACTGCATCAGTGTAGTGGAGTCATTGCCACATCATGTTACCCCAAGCAAGTGACATCATAACCAGAAGGCTAGATCCTTCCAAGTGTGGCTGCTGGTTAGATCCCTCCTCTGAGTGCAAGCAGACAGTTTAACAGATATACACTTGAAGGACGTCATCCCATGATCACTAGTATCCCATCCATGAACAGTATCATGTAACATACCTTATATGGAGTTCATTTGCACAACGATTGATTAACACTAACTTATGGTCCTGTCCGCTACACAAGTACAGCACGCATGCATGGGAGGACTAACTCTTGCTCATCAACTAGCTCTGGGCACTGGCTACACACTCAACTAAGTGTACTCATAGTACAACACAACTACACACAACAGGACTGTAGCTCTTCTCATGTGGGAAACCGGACTCCAGACCAGGCTTCAGTGAGAGGAGGAAGCCACGCACAGCTTGTATCCAGTTACCCACCAACTACTCATTCCTGGTACCAGGAGCCCATAAGGAGCTCCTGCTTGTACACAGTAACAGTAAACCCACTACATTAGGAACGGCAAAGTTGATTTCTTGCTGCTCCATCTTTGCAGCTTACGAACGGAGCAAGCAATCAAATAAGGGGAAGTGGCCATAACAAAACCGGCTAAGGAAAAACAAATACCACAGCGGTTTAGTATGCAACCTGGAGAGTTAGTTGTGGATTCCCCCCACATTCACTGAAGGCAGGACGGAGCAAGTTCGTGCAACAACAGATTAATCTGGTCTGGCCACAGCTACTGTGCTTAAGCTGTCCACACATGAATCAGGTCGTAGCCTAACAAACGTACTAGTCTCCTTCCCAAGGCACGAGGCTGTGAGCCTCCTTCCCAAGGCACGAGGGTGTGAATACACCGAACCTGCCTCCGCACTGCAACTATGAAGGGACCAACAAGGAGCATCCCTCATCACACAGCAGCAGAGATCGTGTCCACCAGGGACAGCGGTTGGATAGTTCACTCAAACTCACTGTCCACGCATAACCATCCACTCAGAGACTTTCAAATACTACATGTAACTTTGATAATCTAATTGGCTTGTTACAGTTCTCCATCTGTCCAATGACACAACTCTCACAAACGATTTGTTCAACAACACAACCTAACGAAAGTTCTACACGGGAGGATTGGCACACACAAACTCAAGGCACTAAAAGTGAAGGGGCCATTGATTTGAATGCCAACACCGTCACCCCACCCACATGCTAACACCGTCACTATCACCCCACCCACGTACCAACACCGTCACCCCACCCACATGCTAACACCGTCACTATCACCCCACCCACGTACCAACACCGTCACCCCACCCACATGCTAACACCGTCACTATCACCCCACCCACATACCAACACCATCATCCCACCCACATGCTAACACCGTCACTATCACCCCCCCACGTGCCAACACCGTCACCCCACCCACATGCTAACACCGTCACTATCACCCCACCCACGTGCCAACACCATCACCCCACCCACATGCTAACACCGTCACCCCACCCACGTACCAACACCGTCACCCCACCCATGTGCTAACACCATCACTATCACCCCACCCACGTGCTACCTCACACACTCCATCAGTGTGGTGTACATACCACAGGCCAATACACACCACTACACACACCACTCAGAGGTCATCAATGGAGCATATCAAAATGTTTTCACTGTGCTTGACTCCCACACACAACACATATCCATGACATCCACACTGACTCATGCAACTACGGTAGACTATGCAAGGTCTACAACACATTCCACACATTCCTGCCTCGTCTGTCACCAGGCCATGACCCACAGCCAAGGACACAGCAGGCTGGTTGTCATACGTGATTGACCACGAAGATGAAACACCATATAGCGGAACACCTCTAAAACCAGACCCCACGGGGATCAGCTATCCACACACTCACTGTATACAAGCACGGAGGTGTCGGCAAATAACTGACCGAGAGGAATAATAGTGGAGCCCTCTGTATGGGGGTGTCCAAAACTCAGGGAGTACAAAGTTCCTGTTCAGAACAAGTTAGTTTGCTAGTTTCTACCAAGCACCAAGAGTTCATTTTAGTTTGCAACTCATTGAAAGTTCAATTAGAAAAATGTGAATAATTAATGAGGCGCAAGCCTTGATGTTGGTAGGCTCCCATAGGGTGTAACCTGAAGCCCTCATACAATTTTCCTATTGGGTATGGTCAATGCAAGACAGAACCCTCGCATTCGGACTTTAACCCTCGTGAACACCCTTGGTACCCAGGGTGTTTATGTGGGTTAAAGCCCTCATGTAAGGGCTCCATCCTATTCCTCTTGTAGCGAAATTGCAAGATTTGGAGCACAAACCGCCTGGCGCTATCCGCACTTGAGAGGTACAGCTGTACACGCTGTGTCCATGTACATGGATCCAGGGTGTCCACTGTGTTCTGGGGATTCCAATACTGTAAACAGAGATCCAATCTGGACCTAGCTGGGTGGGACGGCTGTCGAGCAGGTGTCCACAACTCAGGGATGCACACTAAGAGGGTTCCACAGTACATGCATACCCCACACTGGCAGAGTGTGAGACACTTATCGGACTCTCTCACAGCAAAAGACATTTTATTTGAACCGAATGTCACCCGAATGTCACTAGTCTAGTCAAAACAAAATGTCATCGCTACATACAAGGAAGTCCAAAACATCTCCATCCCAGTTCAATCCAGTCAACTCCAGTAGTTCCCCACTGCCAATCGATTCTCATTGGGCATGAGTGCCTATTCAGAAGGAACAACTTCCTGTGGGTGGAGTTTCACACTATACCACATTGATGGCACACTGAGATCTGAAACTGGGGAACACGGGACCTTCCAACACAACTGCACACATCTCACTCAGCAGCCACAGAAGCGATGCACTTAGCTAGCCCCCGTAACTTGGGTGTTTGAAGTCGCAGGTCATCTTCAATGATGCTACAATGTAGTAGCAGAATAGCAATCAACGCTGGATAAACAAGCTATCGTCCGATCAGAGTGACACATGGCAAGGTGCTAACTCCATGATCAGAGTGACACATGGCAAGGTGCTAACTCCGTGATGGGGCAACTAAAATAGTTCCTAGTGCGCAACACAATCAACTAGGGCTATCATGTAGTGCACATGGAGCCACACTGCATTCCGTTCCTGGTTTCAGTACTACACCACACCTCACGGGCATTAAGAATGGTCTCGTTTTGGGATTAACTCACATAAAACCTCAGGGGAATTTGAATACCATGAATATTATAATTACGACCTACTGTAAGATAGCACAGGTGCTCCTCCGACATTTGATATTGACTGCCGAGTATAAAAGGTTAATGGTAATTCTCATGCTGACACAACCCACTTGTACCCAATGCACTTAGTAATACTGTGGTCTCACATAATACTCAGCTGTCCCATAATTGACCAATCAAATGACACAACATTCAAATCTTGACATGATCAATGACCCGTCAATGCAGTGCATGCAACATTCAACACTTTCAATAAAACCACCCTGCTACAGGTGACACAGACGTTGAGTGCATGAAGAGTGTATGATTACCAACTCGGATACAAATGACTTACCGGCTTCAAACACATACGCGAAGTCGACCAACTCTCCGGGAACATTGGGGAACATCCGGAGGTTTCTCCCTGAGAGATTCAGCACGCCATTATCATCTGCATCCTCAAATTCTTTGTCAATTGGGCGTTGGTGGGAGAGCCGTATTGGAGAGCTCATAGACATCTTGCGTCAGTACACTTCAACCAGTACACCACCCAGTCCAACTCACTGGGGTGTCTAATTGGGGAGCCTTGAATCAGCTGCACAGACTTGCACTTGACTTTCCCCGGCTTTGGCAAGTATAACACAAAGGGGCTTTCAGAAATTAACGCCAGCACGTGCGTGTACGTGTCCACCCACACTTCACGCCTGCCCTGAGTTTAAATTCGAAGTTAGTCAGCGATTCACCAAGTTCAGGCGCAAGAGTAGAATTAGGGGGTGTCTTCAAGGCTCCAGACGGCCAGCAACTCCTCAACAACTGAGTCAACTCCCTGGAGGGGTGGCCATTTTAGTTCCATATACTTCCTGGACGCATTGCGCATGCGTGAACCAGCGTGCGTCGAACACACCTGGAGCGTACACAATTACTTCACTGCAAAATTTTAATGTGTCACACAACGTCGAACGTACCATGTACGGCTCGAGGAAGGCACAGGTTCGCCTTCCAAAACCTCGCCTCAATACAGGACTGACAGGGGTGGCTTTTGGGACAGGTGAAGGCGGTCGTTCGCGAGCGCCCGATGCCACGCCCACTCCAGCCCCACCCTCGCCCACGGGCGACATGCGACGTCCTAGCATTTGGGTGAACCAGGCGTCGAACGATGCCGCCTCCGACTTTGCTCGGGACGAGGCGAGGGAACAGGCTAAGGCCCAGCTTCAGAGCATCACCGGGAGAATGTTCCAGGTGCTCATGAAAGAAATACTAGGAGCTATCGTATCGTGATGAAATGTCTTACTGTCTGGTGTACCATGGGTACTATATTATTATCCGTGGGTGTACTATTGCAGGTTTTGAATGACTACGAGGATGATAATGCAGTGGAGAGTCCCCATAAAAAGGTATTATAGTACATCATATACCTAGCCTCGTTCACAGGCCCCCGTCCAGCTTTCGTTGCAAAGCTGGGCACCCGAGGTATGGGAGTGAGGACATAACAGCTAAGGCTATATTGCCAGGACATTACACTTGAAATCACTGATTTCTCTGCTTCTCTTTGCAGAGCCTCATATGTGATATTGGTGAACAAGTGGAGAACATCGAAAACTCTAAGGTCAATCAACATATCACATTGCTAGCCTATGATAGGGTAATATCCACTGTTCTGTATGAAGCTTCAGTTGTTCACGAAACACTGGTTCCTCTCAGCTCAAGAACAACATTCAGTTGATGATGACCGACTACAAGGAGATGTGTGTGGAGAGGGAAGAGCTGCTCTACTCACTTGCAGACGTGAGACATCACCATAACTATTTTGAGTGCAGGATTTCACGTATGCAAACATTCCACTTCTTCCTCTTTATGTGCACAGTGGTTTGAAGAGGGACACATTGATGACCTGGTCAGTACTAGACTAAGAGATGAGATAGTTGAATTAGAGAGTTGAAAATATCAACTCCTAGCTATTCATGTTTTCTGTATTTTGTCTACATGTTCTCTTCACCTGGTAACATTCCCAGTATGATATTTAGATCTGAATAGATTGATAGGAAATGTGATTATCATGGCTGTACAGATGGAAGAGGCCAAACAGAGGAAACTCTCAGTGGTTGCTGATCCCGAAGGTCTGAGGTACAGTAACCCCTCTTCCCCTACTGACCTATAATGCGTGCACCGTTGACTGTAAGCTTGCCACATCCAGGCAATCTCTGTTGGAAGGCAAGCGGACGTCGGATCGACTGAAATCCATCAACCATCAGATGGAGGAGGCAGCCAGCCAGGGCATAGCCACCGATGAACTCAATGAGTGAGTGACCCATTGGGTGCATGTGGCTGCAGCATCTTGTAACGGCATCATTCATCAGCAAGTGGCTGCATCGGTTCGTGTTGCATGCATTGGCTCTATATCTGTGTGTGTGTGTGTGTGTTTGCAGAGAGAAGCAGCAGTTGCAGAAGGAGTTGATGAAGTC
The DNA here is from genome assembly GCA_963931865.1 of Axinella damicornis. Taxonomy (NCBI): domain Eukaryota; kingdom Metazoa; phylum Porifera; class Demospongiae; order Axinellida; family Axinellidae; genus Axinella; species Axinella damicornis. The sequence goes on along the minus strand of OZ007509.1, from coordinate 19,708,535 downwards.
AGTACAGATGGTCGACTACATCAACGGAACACAACATGCGCCTCAAGAGCAAGGAGGTAGAAGCTAGCGATTGAGTGAAAACATAATCCATCTCACCACTAGCTCCACCCTCATCCACTCACCCTCTTTTCTCCTCTTCTCACTCATGCATAATGGTACCACAATCATGTGAATACACCTCTCAAACATATCAGTCAGTGCTGCAGTAACTGATTCATGGAAGTTTGCTGCCGTTGAAATCTGCAGCATGCTTCACAAGGTAAACTTCAGGTCTATAACCTCACAGTACACCATGTCCACCTGTATGTACATATACATCTCACTCTCACACAAGGTTCGAGACAATGGGTCAGCGGACCTCCATTTGTTGGACCAGAAGATCCAAGAGCTTGTCTACTCCATGAATCAGCACACTGAAATGATAGAGCAGCTTAACGGAGACCTGCAACAGCAGAAGGAGGTGAGGAGGTGGGTAAATGGGACATCGCAGTTGCTTTCAACATCCCCTCCCACATTCCCAGTTGTTGAAGTTCTCTGAGCTGACCACGACAAAACTCTCCAGCGACAACTGTCTTCTGAAGGATGAGCTGGAGATGGCACGAGGACAGCTGGTCAATGCCAAGAAGGCACTTGCCTCCACTGAGACACAGCTGGAAACTACAAAGCTGGAGAGGGCGGTAAAGGAGGGATCAGAGGGAAGAACCGGTTTGAAAGTAGAGGTATGAATTGAGCTGGGAGAGAGACTGGATCACTTGCAATAAAGACACTAACCCACTCTCACTTACAACAATGTGACAAATACATTGTGAGAGAAAACTAACTACTTAGCTGCAAGGGAAGTTTTTCCAGACGGAATTTGTGAATTGCTGCGTGACCATGCAAACTGCATGTGATTCATGTGTTGTTTTCTGCATGAGGTTGTGCCTGAGGAGGTGGGCCACTCTGGAGCTACTGTTGCGGTGTACAAGGCCCAGATAGCAGACCTCGCTAAGAAGGCAGCTACTCTTGAGAAGGTAATGCAATGAAAATAGTATTAGCTAGCATTCTAAGCATGCTACTCATTGGATTTACTTGAGCTTGTACATGCAGCTAGTTGAGCAATTGAATGTCTTTCAATTCAGGAGAACCAGGAGCTGAAGACGGTTTACGAAACCATCCAGAAAGAACAGAAAGTAAGTTTTCATCTGGAGCATCCGTAATTATGTGGTCTTGATACTGTTTGCAGCCATTGGGCAATATATCAGAGCCTGAATCTTCCTATGCATATGCGCTGCAGGATGTGAAGGAGCAGCATGGACCCAGTCTGGCATCTAGTTCAAAGCCTCCTCCATCTCCTCCTCCTCCTTCTCTTCCATCTTCCCACCAAACAAAGGAACCAGTGCAACAGGAGAGTAGTGGTAGCAATACCAGTGATGCTGAGCCTGAGGATAACCAGTCAACTGAAGGACTTCAGCAGCGGAATCAGACACTGCAGGAGAAGGCAAACTGTCTTGCTGAAAAGGTATGATTGTATCTTTCAACCTAATGCAGTAAGAAAAGGTATGTATCTTTCACATTAATTTTGCTGTCAGATTTAGTTGGGTTTAATTGGCCTAATTTCCAGGAGCAATCCCTGCTCAATCAAGTGGAGAGCTTAGACAGTAAAAGGAAGGAGATGGAGTCTCAGCTCCATGAGAAGGAACAGCAGTTGCATGCAGCCCAGGGAGCAGTGGAGGGACTGAGGGAGGCTGTCGGACGGATGGAGGTAGAGTTACTGGCGCTGCAGAGGGAAAATGCAGAGCTCTTGAAAAGTAAGCAGGGGAGAAGAATTGAAAGAACAGAAATAATCCTTTATGATGTGGAAATGTCTCTTACCAGATTCAGTTCAGACAGAGAAATTCAAAGTAGAGGGTGTCCTGAGGCAGGAAGAATATCCACCTGCCAAACTTGCAGAACAGGTCCGATAATGTACATAGTAGTCATCAACAGTTGAACTGGTCATTCAATTTCTTTTGCCATTTTCTTGCACCTCTAGACGTCAACATTTGTCACTGAAACTGTTGCCATAGAAACTGAAAGACACATGGCATCACATGATCCCCCAGCGAGCACCCTGGGAGGAGTTGGGGTATGGAGTGTGGAAGGGTCAATCATGAGCGAGAAAGAGTTTGACTTTGCAGTGCCAGAAGACACTGTGACGGAGGAGCAGAAGAAAGCAGACAGTTTGGACCTGGTGATTGACCTGATTCACAGGGTGAATGAGAACCAGGCAGAGTTGGCAGACGTGGACAGCAAGGCGCTGAGAGGGGTGCACAGTGAGCTGCAGAGAGTGAGCGAAGTCATCAAGGGATTCCTTGAATACTCCACTAACCTTGTCAGTCAAGAAGGTGGGCGGTGCATGAGACCTAGTATACTCATGAACTTTGCCAAAATGGTAGCAGTAATATCTTGCTAACAGATCTCACATGATCTTCACATACCTCCTTCCCTACCAACGTTCTGTTACTCTGCAAGACTAGTTTCTTAGTGCGGGGTGAAAACACACATTTCCGAGTTTTGACAGCACTATTGTTCACGCAATGTGAAATGCTGAATGCATACTCGTGCATTGCATGCTTTGCATGCTCAATACATTAACCCTTTAAGCCCCATTGACGTCTATAGGCGTCATTTAGACCCCATGCACTTGTAGGGCTTCTCGCCAGTCCAAAAAGAGACCAAAAAGTCTTCAGAGGGCCTAGGGACGACTTTAAGGCACGAACTCAAAAATTTGGTCAGATTTCGGCGCGCCTCCCCCACTAAACGTACAAGCGGGGGGGGGTTTCGAAGGGGGGGCGGCAGCCCCCCCTTCGGCCTGTTGTGGGCGTTTTTTGATTTTAATGAGATTCATTGACCCGAGAATTTTTGATTCTAATGATATTCATAGACCCCACCCAGGGCCTCAAGAAAACCTGCAAATTGGTGGTGTAAGGTGTGCCATCAGTCAGATCTGGCCCAAGTTTAGGGAAATGCTGGGCGAAAATCCGGCTGACATCCACCTTTGACCTCCGATTGCTGGCCTTGTGGGGGGTCATGAATATCATTAACGGTATTGCCAGAGGGGTCTCTCCATGTGTGCGGGCCCCACCAAGTTTGGCCGCTGAGGAGCGAATGCTGTGGGAGAGGAGTGCCTACGAAAGTGGTGTGCGCTGAATGCATGAAAATGTGTTGTCTTGGTGGGAAGAATTCGGTGGTTAAAGGGTTAATAACTTACAACTTGTAATTCTCACAATGAAAACCAGTCCTGTGGTAACCATTTAGCTAGGTTGTAGGTTAATCATTATTTTTTGCTTGTCATCATTTTCTCTCCTGCATTGCTCATCTCGTAGCCGATGTGATGTCCAGCGCAGCTGACTCACTCATGGCACAGCTGCCAGACAGTGAGAAGCTACAGATGTCCAAGCACAGTGGCACTTCGGTAACTCACATACTTTGTGGGATAATTATAGCACACAGCTACTTTAGCCTAGCCTACATGGCCTGGGAACGAGGCTAACAGCTACTTGGTCTCTATAGCACACAATTAACACTGGATGAGTTGGCGTGATATCAAAGCCCACTATTTTTGATTCTCAAGGTCAGGCATCCTGCAATACAAGGGTTTAGTTCAAGGATAGATAAAGGAACAAATTCAACTGCATTGTGTATAGAAGTTAATCAGGCACCCACTGCTGCATTGTGTATAGAATTAATCTGACTTGCTCCACATGGCTATAGGGTTTAAGTGACAGAATGCTTGCACCCACCCCACAGCCCAGTGGTCTTCCTCAAAGTGTCAGCAGCAATGCTCACAACCATCAGATGAAACTCAAGGAGAAGGTGGTGACGTTTGCTGATCAGGCAATTGAAGGCAAGCCTCACCATCATCATCATCATCCACATTAACATGCAAGAACTTTAAATGTCTTCATGTCATGTACTGCACTGCATTATACAATGGGAACAAAATATTATACGCTCAAAATTCACAGAAGGACAGGCAATTACCAATGGTTTCCAGGAGAGACATCACCTCAGACATGCAAATTATCTCTGGTTTGTATGGCCAGCAATATTAATTATTAATGAGGGTTTCAATACATGTGATGCACACTTCAAAGCCTAGACTGAAGAGTGTCATTGCCATAGCATGCAATGACATAAAGTTCATTATTGCAATGGCAGAGCCATTCACACAAGGTCTCATTCTGCAGTGCTGAAGGCAGGAGAGAAGGTCCTTACTTCAAAGATTCATGCTCAGGTAAAGCTATTCACAGAGCATCACTATAGCTCTTGTGTGTGCATGTTGAGATGCAGATGCCATGTACAAGTATACGTAGCTATACTCTCCTGAGCTTGGAGGTGGTATAATGATGTGTGGATGACTTGGCTTTGCAGCGCAACAGGCTGCAGTCGGTGGTGAGCGCAATGGCCGAGCACAGACAGAAGCAGCCCCAGGCCTTCAAGTTCCCTCTGCCCGAGGATGTAAAGGTGAGCTAGCTCCCTTTTGCATGAAGCTTGTTTAGGTGCTACTCATCACGTTGGTTTCTGTTGCTAGGGTCTGGTGTTGGAAGCTCATGGTGTCAGCAGACACAACATCAACCATAAGCAGGTATACTGTGGCTGTGTAGAATCCATGTTGTGGATGCAATCACTTCATCAATGAAGTGCATGTTCATCACATCATCTCTGCAGAACCAGAACGAGCTGCCACAGCAGAGGTCTAGGATGGAGAGGCTCAGACAGTACTCCAGACCATACCACCAGCACCTGTATTCACACGCACATGTGGTAAGCATTCTGATTGGCCAGCATATTGATCTGGTGCATGCAGTTGAGCTGAGGCCCACAAGAAACAAGCACGAGTTTCTATAGAATACTTTATGCTTGAAACTCATTCCCTGCCTCCCTCCATCCCTTCCAGGGTAGATTCTTTCCCCAAAGCCATGGATATCAGGCACGCAGCCACCCTGTTCATACCTCACCCTATGAAAGTGTTGCAACGGGTCCTTCAGACGCCCTTAGTGGACCCAACCAGCTGCAGATCGACACCACTGCACATCACGTGCACATCGGAGGCAGCAGAAGTGCCTATGGCGGCCATAGCGAAAGGAGGCACTCAAATGTACACACTCACATACTCTCGCATCCACAGCACTTCCATGAGGAAACCCTAACTGCTGCTAACCCACTTCCAAAACGCAGAAAACCCAAACTTTACAAGCCGTTTAATCTCCACGGTACAAAGGCCCCGAGGGTGTTTCTGCAGGTCAAGAATTATGTTTCATCCCAGCCTACAACAGCCAGTGGTGTGAAGAGTGGAGGGGTGCCGTTTGGTAGTGGAGGGGTGGGACGGAGTGAGGGATACGGTGTGGACATGAGAGGAGGAGGAGGAGGGGGAGGGAGATCAATGGCCAGGAGTGCCACTGGCACAGTGGTAAGTAGTACATGTATGTTGCATCGTTCCCAGGCCTTCTCACCCCAGCAATTGTCGCTTGCAACACTTAGCATTGTTCCCAGGCACCCACCCAGCTTTTCATCATTTTACCCCTCCTTGTCTCAGCCCTGCGTAATGTCGATTACATGCAGCCTTGAGCACCTACTACCTAACCCCTAATCCTCTTCAGGTAGGAGGCCGGCCTGCCCAGACAACATTCTTCGATCTCCTGAACCATTCTGGCTCGCTGGCGCATCAGGTACGCCACCATGACACACACGACTCCATCAAGCTGCCTCCCCTGAAGTGAACAAACTGTTTCAAATGAGTATGTATGTTTCTGGTAATCATGGTTTCTGCATGCGCAACCTTCACTGCAAAACATTCAGTGCTTCACAATTAGGATGCTAGTGAAACCGATGTTTTCTCTAGGCACTGCTAGCTTGAAGTATATAGCTCGTCTTCAAGAGTACATGATGTCATCGTCATTGCAATGATCATGATGACATCATCATCATTGCAATGATGATGATGTCATTGTGCGCTCTTTGTATGGGCTTCCGGGTTCTGGACATAGCACTTCACAGCATTCGCTGCTTTAGCAACTCTTATGGTACATGTAAGTATACATACACATACACTTGACCTTTGTACTTTCCAATGCCGCACTGTTGTTAGCAGCACTGCTGCTCGAGTTAGTACTTTTAGCCATTAATTTCAGCATAAAAATTTAATACTGATCTCTCATAAATTACTATAAAGATAGTTACAGCAGAAGTATAGAGACTGTGTGTGTAGGGAACAGTGTGCGTGCCACAGCATGTGTGAGGAATTCCGTGACACCGAGAGTGAAGGCATGATGCATGTCCGTGAGTCCATTGTCTGTGAGTCCAGTGTCCGGGAGTCCAGTGTCCGTATATGTGTCTATCAGAGCAATGGGAGTTCCTGTCCTATAGTCCCCTAATGTCTAATACACATACCTGCAGAATGACAGAGAAAGGAGTACATCCATGGATTGTCATTCTCTAGCTTCTCAGATTAATTTGGTAGAATACAATGACTGCCAACGAGTATACGGCTACTTAGTCTCGTTGCACACAATACAAGTAGAGTCTCTGAAATGTTAGGCTAAATATCATATAAGGGTTAATATTCTGCTTCATAGAAGGGTTAATATCTTATATCCTATGCTTCAGAGAAGGGTTAATACAGTAATTGCTACTACTATGCTGACATTGCACTTACTGTGTTGTCAGAGAAACTAGTTGCCAGTTTGTTTCCGTCCCGGTTCCAGCACACCTCGTAGATCCCACTCGCCCCCTTGTACTGCTTCACCAGAGAGCCATCCTGTGTGGCGGCAACAACCATGATGATGACATCATGAGCTCACACTTCATCATACCCAGTTGCATTCCAAGCTGACATAGTTAAACGAGTGAACTCATGGCAATAACTATGTCTGCCCAATTGGCACAGATAGCTGGATGTTCGGTCTGCGAGCTGTAATGTCCTCTCAAAGTTGGCAAAGACCTGTTCCTAGATGTTTGTCCCGTACAGCATGCAACAGAGCTGGGGTTGGGGAGCCTGGGAAGGACTCATGATGTCATCATGCGCTCTCGCTCATTCCGAATGAGGTCAGTTGGCTACCAGATTCAGCAGAAACATCACATCACGTTGGTGGCTGAAGCTCATTCCCTGAATGTTCACATCTGAATCGTAGTCTGTACGGTGAAGTATGGCTACAATTAAGTTGCCCTACTGTAGCAACAGAATTGACAAGATATTATTCACTGGAAGGCTAATGCCGTTTTGTAACCTGTGTGGACCAGATGTAGAGGCACTTGTCGAAGGACCCGCTGGCTAGCAACTTTCCGTCTGGGCTGAAGGCCACGGAGTAGACTGGGTCGATGTGTTTCCGGAGGGTGTGCAGGCAGGCTCCCTTCTCCATCTCCCATAGCCGGACCGTCGAGTCAAAGGAGGCCCTGGGAGGGGGAGAGGGTTCAGGTCAACTAGGGTCAAGCCCTGGGAAGGGGATAGTGCTAGTGACTCACGTTGCTAGGATGAGGGAGGAGTTGGGGTTGAGTGAGCCGGGCCCCGTGGGGCTCCACTGCAGGGTATAGATGTCCCCTGAGTGCTGCCGGAAGTCGTGCAGCCATGACTCCTGCTTTGTGGTCCACACCTGGAAGAGGCAGATTTATAATGGGGTCATTCATCGCCCCAATAATAGGAGGTATGTTTTTGTTCCAAAGATGTACATTTTGGAAACCACCTGCTGCCAAAATAATAGCAGTTTGACATGCCAAGTTTGCAAAATTGGCAGAAACAGCACTCCTGTTCTATTGACTGATGTGCCATTCTTTCCGAAATGGACCAGTGAACCAAGAGGGTATAGACTTGGAAGAGAACTGAGATATGCAGCTGGGGATTGTGCCATTGTGGTCAGCATAAAATGAGCTTTCAAAGGATGTCCTTAAAATGACTTTTAATTTCGGTCTCATTTTTGTCAAAAATCACACTCGACCAAAGGCTATAATCCATGGATTTTCGTGATTTTGGGTCAAAATTCAACCTACAGCAAAATGGACATCATTGGAAAGCTCCATTCATGCTGGTCACAATGGTGCAAATCCCAGCTTCATATCTCATTCCTAGCCCAAGATACTGTACCTAGTGTAGTATAAACTACATGTACACTTGGCAGTGTACATGTAGCAAACAGAACTTCGATGACAAGACTTTATGTTTGCTGGTTTCACTGTTCATCCCTTGGTGGATGCAGTACTGAGCAGGGATCTGTCGCTCACCAGGAGTGCTGTTTCTGCCAATTTTAGTTTGCAGTAACTTCCATTACTGGCAGAAATGGAAGATCAGTTGATCTACAGATCAGGAGTGCTGTTTCAGCCAATTTAGCCATACTACTGCGACGTTACCTTGGCAGTATGGTCGTCAGAGCAAGAGGCCAGCAGGGTGCACGACGGGTCCCACTTCACTGCGTTGACACCATTCTGTAGGGGGAGGAAGGTCACACACACCCGTGAATGCACGCCCGTACAGTAGTGAGTGCTGTACACCGCACCTGCAATATCACCCAGGCCATTCCCATGGAGGGATACATGTACAATCATGAGCAAGTTGTCATCACGGCTGACTGTGGGATGTGATCCCCAGTCTCTTCTTGGGGGGAGGAGGGGGGAGGAGGGGGGGGGGGGATCTCAGAATGTTCCTATCCCCTCCTCACCAAAACCCAGCATGATGTTGATGCATGGACAGACGGACAGACTAACCTTGTGACCTTGGAAAGTTCTGAAGGGACGGTCAGCTCCCAACTTGCAAACGTGGATGAGCTTGTCTGTGGAGCAGGAGGCAAAACAGTTGTTGCTTTGCCAGTCCACGTCGAGGGTGGGTGCCTTGTGGTGGGCAAACTGCTGCTTCACCTGGGAGAGGGGAGGGAGGAGTAGGGAAGGAGGGGAGGAAGAGGAGGGGGGAGGGCAGGAGAAGAGGAGGAGAAAGAGGAGGGGAAGAGGGAGGAAGAGGAGGGGGAAGAGGGAGGAGGGTGAGTTGGGAGCCAAGGGAAGAGGGAAGAGGAGGGAGAGGGCAGGGGAAGAGGGAGGAGGAAGGGGAGCAGAAAGGAGAGGAGAGATGATAGGGCAAGGGAGGTAAAGGTATGACTAATAAACAAGAAACTAGCTGTAGCGAAACATTTTTCATTCTCCGCTCACCTCTCCACTCTGCACATCCCACACGACTCACCTCTCCACTCTGCACATCCCACACGATGGCGGTCTTGTCCACGCCTCCTGTTGCAATGTAGCTGCCCTTGGTGTTCCATTTGAGAGCAAAGATGGGCCCCGAGTGCTGGACGAGGGTGGCCTTGAGCTCCCCCTCTGTGGTCCACAGCCGCGCCACACCATCGTAGGAGCCTGTGGCCAGCATTGAGCCTTCTGACTGCAGTGGAGAGGGGGAGGACCGGAGGAGAGAGGGAGGATCATCTCCGAGAATGCATACTAAAGCACACACACACATGCACACTCACATTCCAGTGGACGGTAGTCACGTCCCTGTTGCACTTCTGTGAGCTACTACCTACAGGCTCGTGGGGCAACACAATCGGAGGGTCATGTGACCTGTCCTCTCGTAGCCGCCACAAGCGGGCAGTTGAGTCACCTGAGCTGAGAGTGGAAACATTAACATAGGAGAGGGCTCCCAACATCGCTCTCCCTCCTTTCCTCCCACAATCCAAATCCCTTCCCCCCACCTCACCCAGACACGATGATGTCTCCACTCGGGCTCCATGCACATGTGAAAACCTCCGACTCGTGTCCCCTCAGCACCGTCACTCTCCCGGGAGGAACATCAGCAGACGGAGGGACCACTGCCACAGAGGAATGGCGCTCTACCTCCATTGGCTCTCCTGGAGGACAATAGAGTGAGGATAGAGTGAGGAAAAGTAGGAGGGAGGGAGGGAGGGAGGGAGGGAGGGAGGGAGGGAGGGAGGGAGGGAGGGAGGGAGGGAGGGAGGGAGGGAGGGAGGGAGGGAGGGAGGGAGGGGGAGGGAAGTGGAGGGAGGAAGGGTGGAGGGAGGGCAGAAGGGGGAAGGAGGAAGGGGCAGGGAGCGAGAAAATGTGAAAGGGGGAGGGGGAGGTGTGCGAAAGAGAGGATGGAGGAAGGGTGGAAGGAGCACGAAAGAACGGAAGGGAGGGAGGAATATGGTGGTACAGTAGAGCCACTTCTGGCCATTTTACTTCCCACAACACATGCATAAATCACCAGTCCAGAGCACAAATCAGAGCACTAGAAGACTTCATAAGAAGCGATCCTCACTGACCTGTGCTCTCAGTCTTCACTCCTCCCTGCACCTCCGCACCTGCTGTGGAAGGAGTGTCGTGGGAGTTGGTGAGCTCCACCTTGGTCTGCGAGGGGCGCTGGGAGAGGGAGCTGTCACGGATCACTGCATCCACCAGGGAGAGAGGGGAGATCACCTTCTCATCCAGTACGGTGCCATCCTGTGGAGGGGGGAGGGAGGAGGGAGGAAGAGGGAGGAGAGAGAATGGATGAGGTGTGCTCCTCTGATTTCAGATCTCAACCGTAATCCAATTGGTGATGTTTTAGGACAAAAATCTGGGTTCATATCCACTACTGTGATCTATTAAGCAGGGATTCTAGGTTGGACAGATGTTCAACACATCAACTCATATCAGTGGGTCTGAGTCAAGATTTCAAGCGTAACTTAAATGAGTATGTGCACCTTGTACGGACACCTGAGTAACAACACAGGTCTCCGCATGGAGCCTTTCCTCCCCCTTGCTATATACCGTCTCCATAGTACCCTCGATCCCACAATACAAATCCCCCCTCGGGCCCCTGGCCATCCACCTCAGTGATGCTGACTTCGGCCTCCACATACTGCAGGCCCTTCTGCAGCACGGAGATGAGTGCCCCAGGTGGAATGACGGTGCCATTGATGGTGGTCTGGTGGATGTGGCTCTCCAAACCAAACGTAAACGCCGAGTGCTGGAAACCTGAGAACGTCGGGCCAGTAGAGCACAGTGTGAACACACGCTATCGGAAGACTACTTCATTGTGGCAGTACCTGACTCCAGAAGATATCTGTAGACCAGGAAGTTCACTTCGTCGCTTGTAATACTCATTGCAATCACAATCGTGAAGTAGTCAGGTGCGCTTTAATTAGAATTCACCCGCCTTGCTCAAGTTGCGGCTGTACTCTGTTACAAAGTGTTCAATGTTGACGAAGAGAACATACCCACGAGAATTGCACTATACCTTGCTATTGTCGACATGCAGCTTTCTCGGTACAGTGCAGCCGATTCCAATGCAGTCACGTGATCAGACACATGATACGTATCAATTAAGGAGGGGTTTCCCCTGATTGTTGCAGCGGATCGATGTAGGCAGACCTTGGATCTGAGCACAGGAGCACAATGACCGAGATTCGGCCCTACACACCGGACGAGCACCTCTACTCGGATAGTGTGAACATCGGATATGGCTTTCATCCGCAGCCCAATTCCTCCACGATCGCGATGCAAGGCTTCGCTGGGTCTTGCAACCAAAGTGTGGCCTTTGCAGAGGAAGGGGATGGTCACATGAGCTTGCACAGCGAGCCAGACATGGATATGATCATGCCCCTTCCCGGTGCAGCGCCGCGTTCTCAGATGCAGAACGTTGCAAGCCCCTTGGGTTCCAGTCCAGTGGAGGAGGGGAGCAACGACAGTCAGGATGAGTGGGATGGGAGTACACGGAAACTGCTTTCACAACAGTCCAGTGACTTTGCAACCGTTGAGGTACTATCTATGCTACTGCGTTTGAATGCATGGGTGTGTGTGTAGTCGTGCAGGCCAGCCCAGCTTAGTCTGGTTCCCAGACCCAACTTGCGGGTTAGGTCCGGGAACCAGACTAGCCCAGGTGGGCTGGTCCGTGAGGCTAATGTTGTACTAGATACTTTGGATGTGCCCACCTTTAACTGCTCTTCCACTGGCCACCCCACCATTACTCAAGTGACACATGTGTCACTGTCATAGTGAACTTTGCAATTAACTAATGAATAATGTGTTAGGGGTCATTCCTTAATCTTGTTTCACTCCACCACATGCTGCTACTGAGCCTGCAATAGACTTGGGCGGATTATTCCTGTTTTTCCACCTATTATTATTTAATCTGATTCCCCTAAAACTTCCCATTATTCTAGTACCTATTATTCTCAATTCGGGCACCGAAGGACACTCAACAGTGACCTCACTTCAACGTCGGAGGAGTCAATGTCATCCGAATCAGACTCCACACTGGGTCTACTGAACTACTGCTGGCAGCCATCAGGAACTAGAACTAGCAAATTATTTATGTAGCATGCAAAGTGGCGGCTGTGGTGCGGTGTGCACATGCATATTGATTGATTATACCTTCCTCCTCCCTGCAAGACTGGAGGTGGGAATGGCCTAGCCTCGTTCCCAGGCCTTCCGCACCTCCAGTTTTTGATCGCTTGCAGTTTTTGCATACTGTAAGCGATCAAAAACTGGAGGTGTGGAAGGCCTGGGAACAAGGCTAGGAATGGCCTGGGAATGAGGCTAGGATCACCATCTTGTTATCCATCCTCCCCACCATTTGTAGCGTCCTATGATAGGCCAGCACATATTCGGTGATGATCTTACAGCAGCTGCCCTGGAGACCTGCAAGAGGACAGTGCTGCACCCGTACTTCATCTTCCTCAAAATGGTGAGTCTTGTGATAGCCTTGGTGTATCTGGTTACATAATGTATGTAGTTAAAAAAACACCTCCCTTACCACCCCTCACACTCCTCACCCTCCCTCACCCTCCCCCTCCTCTCTCACTCTCCCTCACACTCTTCACCATACCACACCACCCCTCACCAACCCTCACTCTCCCTCACACTCCTCACCATACCACACCACCCCTCACCATCCCTCACTCTCCCTCACACTCCTCACCATACCACACCACCCCTCACCATCCCTCACTCTCCCTCACACTCCTCACCATACCACACCACCCCTCACCATCCCTCACTCTCCTCACACTCCTCACCATACCACACCACCCCTCACCATCCCTCACTCTCCCTCACACTCCTCACCATACCACACTACCCCTCACCATCCCTCACTGTCCCTCACAACCCCTCACACTCCTCACTCTCCCCCACTTCTCTCACTCTCCCTCACCCTCCTCACCATACCACACCACCCCTCACCATCCCTCACTCTCCCTCACACTCCTCACCATACCACACCACCCCTCACCATCCCTCACTCTCCCTCACCCTCCTCACCATACCACACCACCCCTCACCATCCCTCACTCTCCCTCACACTCCTCACCATACCACACCACCCCTCACCATCCCTCACTGTCCCTCACAACCCCTCACACCCCTCACCCTCCCCCACTTCTCTCACTCTCCCTCACCCTCCGTCCAGATTGGATGGCGCAGGTTGCGCACAGCTCGCTATGACCTAGAGCCGCCACTCTGGCAGTCTGTAGTGAATGTGGTATGGCCGACGTTCGTCTGCGTACTGATCATTGTCTCCTGTGCCACCCAGATCATCACCTGCTTCCGGAGAGATACGGTGAGGAAGCAAGGAGGGAGGTTGTGAGGGAGGGGTGGAGGAGGAGGAAGGGAGGGGAAGGGAGGGGAGGGATGGAGGGAGGTTGGGGAAAAGGAGGGAGGGAGGGAAGTTGGGAGGGGTTGGAAGGGAGGGGGGAAATGGGAAAGGAGGATGAAGGCAAGGGGAGGTCAGTAGGCACGGGAGGAGGGAAGTGGGTGCAAGAGAGGGAATCGGACATATTCATGAATGCACTCCGGTAATTGGCGTGTTTATGAGGAAAGGAACATTGAATTACTCTACTGGAGACACGCTCCTCATCCTCCTCCTCCTCTTGCTCTTCCTCCTCCTCCTCCTCCTCCTCCTCCTCCTCCTCTCAGGTCCATCTCAGCCAGCAGTTCAACAGCAGTAACGAGACGTACTACGATGTGGAGTGTGAGCGCCACATCCTCACCACCTTCATCATCCCCGACATCCTCCTCATCTCTGCCTTCGTCTACGGGCTCTACATCTTCCGCTGGGTGCAGACCGAGCAGCTCTCCACCCTCACTGAGGCCGTGAGTGCATTGATCCACGAAATGCTATCACTGATCCTCTCTCTCCACACCAGCGTTGTAGTAATGTTAATACTGTTTTTTTAGATATGAAATTACATCCTGATACTTCCCTGGGTTATAATATTATGTGCAGCTATGACAGCGTATAGGAAAGCGGTCACTGGTCACTGGTCAGTGGTGTTACTGTCTAAGAATCTATGTAAAATGTAATGGCTAGTAATAGCCATAAGGAACCGTAATTATGTCTGAAGTGAATTCCTACAACACTGCTCCACTCAAGGTTTTAGCTGTGAAATCCTGTACAGTCTGAGCATAAGCAGCTGAAAGAATAACTGGAAGTGATATGGAGATTCATATAGGACTAGACTGTAGTAGGCATCCAGTTGGGGCCCAGCAAGCCATGCCAGTGCCTGGCCCTAGTCATCTGTTCACTACAAGGCTCCTTGCCATGGCGTCTCTGGCTCTCTCTCTCTCTCTCATGACTCTCATGCAGGTGTTTCTTGGTCACATCACCAGGCACGGGCGCTACTCACACAAGAGACTCACCATCACTCTCCAGTGAGCGATACAAACGCTTCCATTACACTGTCAATACACTGCATGTAAGCCCTCCCTTCCCTCCCTCCCTCCTCCCTCCCTCCCTCCCTCCCTCCCTCCCTCCCTCCTTCCTCCCCCCTCCCTCCCTCTCTCTCTCCTTCCCTCTCTCCCTCCATCCCTCCCTCCCTCCCTCCCTCCTCTCTCCTTCCCTCCCTCCCTCCCTCCCTCCCTCCCTCCCTCCCTCCCTCCCTCCCTCCCTCCCTCTCTCCCTCCCTCTGTCCCTCCCTCCCTCCCTCCTCCCTCCTTCCTCTCTCCCTCCTCCCTCCATCCCTCCCTCCCTCCCTCCCTCCTCTCTCCTTCCCTCCCATCCCTCCCTCCCTCCCTCCCTCCCTCCCTCCTTCCCTCCCCCCTCCCTCCCTCTCTCTCTCCTTCCCTCTCTCCCTCCATCCCTCCCTCCCTCCCTCCCTCCTCTCTCCTTCCCTCCCTCCCTCCCTCCCTCCCTCCCTCCCTCCCTCCCTCCCTCCCTCCTCCCTCCCTCCTCCCTCCCTCCCTCCCTCCCTCCCTCCCTCTCTCCCTCCCTCTGTCCCTCCCTCCCTCCCTCCTCCCTCCCTTCCTCTCTCCTCCCTCCTCTCCCTCCTCCCTCTCTCCCCAGGTTTCTGATATCCCTGGGTCTGTTCTGGATCATCTTCTCCCTCGGTGCCAGCATATTCCGAGTCTTCAGCCTCCATCTACTGAGCCAGGAAACACGTATCGAGTGGATACCGAGTTATCAGCAGGAGTGGAGAGGTGTGTGTGGTGGAGGATGGAGAGAGGGAAGGAGGGAGGGGTGGGGTAAGGGAAGGGGAGGGAAGGGTGGGGATGGTGGGAGAGAAGGAGGGAGGGGTGGGTAAGGGAAGGGGAGGGAAGGGTGGGGATGGTGGGAGGGAGGAAGGGAGGGAGGGGCAGGGAGGGAAGGTGGATGGGTGGGAGAGAGGGAGGGGCTGGGAGGGTGGGGTATGGGGGGGGGGGGGGGGGGGGGGAGTGGAAGGTGGTTTCCTCCTTCCTCCCTCACCTGCTTTTGTCTGAATCCATCACCTGCTGCAGTCTGCAGGTACGTGCAGTCTCTTCAGTACATTCCCCCCCTCTCCTTCCTCCTCCCAGTTCCAGTCCTGTGGTCCGATGGATCCTGGTCATCATCACCATAGTCGGCTTCATTGTCCTGGACATTGCCTACACCGCAGTGGTGATCAACTACAGCATCCAGTGCCAGCTCCTGGTCTACCTCTTCCGCAACATCTGCGACCGCATGCAGACCAAGGAGTGGGAGATCGACCAGTCCATCAAGGTACGGCACATTCTGCACCAATACAATATAACCTCATTCCCAGACACCACTGGCCTCATTCCCAGGCCGCCACTGGCCTCATTCCCTGGCCGCCATCATCCCAGCTTCTGTTTCTTGCCGTATGATCAGTAGGGGGCCAGTGTTCTAGCTAATGAGGTATTGTAGGGTGGTGCAGAGACACTCTTAAGATCTACTTGGCTGTTCTCTGTGTGGCTGGTACATTGTACCATGTGAATGGCATCAAAGTAGATATGATGTTTCTCCCCTGATAAAGAAACATGCTCTCCCATTCCTGGTACAAGTGTTGCTCCATTTGCGCAGGGTGGAGGGTTGAGCCATATCTTGACCTTACGCAGTTGACAGGTCATAAGATATCCTAGCCTCATTCCCAGGCCCGAGAGAGGGAGGAGAAAAGGGCCGAAAAGGGCCCGGTGCAACTGTGCAAACACAGGCCCTTTTCTCCTCTATCTCTCAGGCCTGGGAACTAGGCTAAAGATATCCGTACATCACTCAATTATCATCCTCTCCAAGATGCTTGATTGCTGGTAGCAAGGTTACCTACAGTGCCTTGAAATCACCCTCTAGTACAGTTTTCACTTTCAAGAATCATTCCCCAGATACAAATGTGAACATGTATGAATGAAATTACTGCATTCAAGATGATTTAAGAGCAAATTACAAATATCCCTTGCATTGAATAAACGTTTTTTTTGCACTCCCGGGTAGGGGAAAACAATATTCTGCATAATAAAGGACTCTTACTGTTCACTCGAGTGGTGGGTCCACACTGTGGGTCTCTGTTCACTGTGGCGTGAAACCATGTGATGTTTTGTTTAGCATTGTTCCAAGTAAGGTCGATTGGGACTGTGTGTCTATTCTGCTATTTTAGCATTGTTCCAAGTGAAGTAGTGTGTGTGTGTGCATATGTGTGCGTGTACTGTGTATATGTGTGCGTGTACTGTGTGTGTGTGTGTGTGTGTGTGTGTGTGTGTGTGAGTGTGTAAGTGTGCATGTGAGTGTGTACGTATTTGTGTGTGCAGTGATCACCTACTTGGGTGCAAGGCTAGGGGAAACTGATCGAGTTTGATGCAATTTTGTTTGTTTCTCTAGGAGATGAAGAATGCACGAGAGTTCCTGAGTCAGCTCAACAGCCACCTGGCTCGTGCCGTCACCATCTTGCTCTTCATCTTCCTCACCTCATCTGTGAATGGTACACTTACCCCTCCCTCCCTCCTCCCCCACATACTTCCCTTCCCAGCCCCTTCTCACTTCTTCCTCCCCCCCCCCCCCCCCCCCCCCCCCCCCCTCCCCCACACACACTCAGGGGGACAAAGTTTGCACACACAATTTTACTGTAAAATTGTATGTGCAAACTTTGTCCCCCTGAGTCTCAGATTTACCAAATTAATTGTGAACTGAGTTTGTGTGCCTCCACAGTAAACGTTTCATTTGGTAAACCTCCCTCCCCCCCCCCCCCCCCCCCCCCCCCCCCCCCCCCCCACAGCATTCTATGGCCTCCAGCAGCTGAGGCCTGAAACTGATCTGGTGTTCTCGGCAACCGCAGGCATCCTTGCTGCAATACAGTGGACAGCCAGCCTCGCAGTACCACTCATACAGGTCAGCACGCCTCGCAGTACCACTCATACAGGTCAGCATGCCTCGCTGTACCACTCATACAGGTCAGCACTTTACCACAATACACGTGATGAGCAACCTGAGTGTTATGACTTCTGGTAGTTCTCTAAAATGCAGCTGGAACAATGTACCACCTGTGTTCTGTTCTCTTGAATGGCCTAATCTTAAAAGCCTATCCGTACATATTGCAATGGAAATGACAGTGGCTGTGAGCTACATGCTCTGATGGTACTTGCAGAATCAGACTCTTCCGTGATTCACTCCTCAAACTCACAATCCCCAATGTTTTGCTGCTACCTTAAAGTCACTGGTGTAAATGGTGACAGATTTGCTGGGTATATTAGCATTCTTTTCGAAGCTAATTGCAACTGTTGTATTACCGATTCTCAGAATCTGTTCACATGGCAACCACACTGCTGGTAGGCTAGTGCAAACAGGAGGGAAAACTCTTCTTCTCCTGGATAGCTTCCAGCCTTCCACCAGGTGTACAGCTAGCATCACTTCCAGCCTTCCACCAGGTGTACAGCTAGCCTCACTTCCAGCCTTCCACCAGGTGTACAGCTAGCCTCACTTCCAGCCTTCCACCAGGTGTACAGCTAGCCTCACTTCCAGCCTTCCACCAGGTGTACAGCTAGCCTCACTTCCAGCCTTCCACCAGGTGTACAGCTAGCCTCACTTCCAGCCTTCCACCAGTATACAGCTAGCCTCACTTCCAGGCTGTTTTGTAGGCCGCCAGCTTATGGCTCGCCCCAATCAACGAGACATCACATTCTGCCAGTAATATTGTTTGTGGGTTCAAATATTTTAGCGATTTGCTAAAATGAGTACCCGCAACTAATAGTGACCTTATAAGTATCCCTCCCCTTTCCATTCCCTCCTCTCCTCACACAGGCTGCTAGGGTTACACGCGCCTGTACCAAGCTCAAGAAGACTGCGCTGGAGATACGCTCCCGTCCCTACAACTACAAGGACACGCCTCAGCTTGACCTGGACTCCCTCGTCACCTTCACAGCGTCACTCAACATTAACGTGGGTCATTTGTACCAATGACATTTCTTGCCGAGTTATGGTTCAGCATCTTCCTCCCCTTTCCCTCCCTCCTTCCCCGTCCCCTGTCCTTCCCTCTCTCCCTCCCTCGTCCCCTGTCCTTCCCTCTCTCCCTCCCTCGTCCCCTGTCCTTCCCTCCCCTGTCCCCCCCCCCCCCCCTCCCCCCCCCCCCCCCCGTCCCTCCCTCTCTCGTCCCTCCTTTCCTCCCCTGTCTCTACCCCATCCGTCCCTCCCTCCCTCCATCCGTCCCTCTCTCCCTCCCTCCCTCCCTCCCTCCGTCCCTCCCTCCCTCCTCACTCCCTCCCTCCGTCCCTCCCTCCCCCCTCCCACCTTCACAGGCCAAGCTAATAAGCATCCCAGTCTATCCTGCACTGGTGGTCGGATTGTTCTTCGTCACTGGGCTAGTACTCTTCCTCGTCTTTCAGTTTGACAACTATAGCTGGGCTAAATGGTTATGATGGAGCCAGGCTATCGATTCACCAGTCAGCCATTAAATTATGTACCCACGTCTTTTGCCATCAGATTCTGAGTGCTCAGTCATAATGATGGTGATGTCATTTGTGTTACATGTTATCACGATCAAGTTAGTTCTCTCTCCACCTGTTCTTTGTACTGGTTCCCATTTGGTTTGTTTGGTAAGGAGTTGGAACGTGCCATTGGATCGTGCCCTCCTGGCTCATCTTCAGAAGAGTGAGAAGACGTTGGGGGGTACAAGGTTACCCAGGAGCGCATGAGCCGCCGAAGGCGGCTCATGCGCTCCTGGGTTACCGTATTGGCCTCCTAGCTCACTCTGAGCTCAGATCAAGTAGAGTTCACGTGTAGCTCACTGGTATTCCACTTCATGGGTTCGTGTGCTGCTGCTACCTGCTTGTTCCTGTGTAACCTTGGTCACAGGCTCTCTCCTCGAAACCAGGGGGAGGAGAAGTGCTGACCTCCTCCCCGTTTTTGAGGAGAGAGCCTGGGAACGAGGCTAGTTCCTGTGTGGCTTGTCCAACCGGTCACAGTTAAATGGCTAATTATATACAATGGCAATGTAATGGTCTTCAGACTGTGGCACACAGATGGGAATTGGAAGGTGACACAGAAACCTTGTTCATTGCTATGAACGTGATCTGGCTCCTAAGCCCTTGCCGCTAATAGAAACCTAATCGGCCATGTCGGTATATCCTTGCCAGTGTACACATCAATTTTGTAATTTGCAATTGGCCAGTTGGAACACATGATATTGAACGTCAAATTAGCGTAACTAAGAAGAAAGAACACAGAGCCTTAATGAAGTCTCTGGGTCCCTCAACACTATAGTCAATTACATGCATGTTGATCAGTGAATGTACTAATATAGCTCATTTCCTGTTAGCCAAGCATGCAAGAAAATCATTTTAGTGATAAGACCTCCACTTCATTTCCATACCATGAACAAGACAAAGGTAAGAAATAATAACTAGCAACCTCTCATCCCTCTGTGACAGGTCAGACACAAAGTATGCTGCCTGGAGCGCTAGTCTCGTGCCCAGCCCGTATGGTGGGATCTGGGCACAACTTGGGACTATCTATATACAGGAGCACTGGATGGGCATGACTGGGATCACAGAGGCCAACTGCTTGGCCCAGAACATCCTCTAGCTTCGGTGATTAAACCTTCATGAACCAAAGAGAGGGAAAACCCTAACAAGTTGGGCTAGCTCAGTAGCTAAATAGCACGACCTGTTTGTGCTACCTTATGTTCTCTCAACTTCTCATATCATATCAATGCTTTATCAACAAGCATACAGTGCACAAAATTAATCTTGATACATAATAGAGATTTTAGCAGTAGAGAAAAAAAAAAAAGGAAAGAAAAAAGAAAAGGAAAAAAAAAAGGAGAAAAAAAACAACCTAGCAACAACCCATCCCTCCGTGACAGGTCGGACACCGAAGTGTAAGCCTCAGGAGCGCTGGATAGGCGCCGGTGACTGGAATCACAGGAGGCTACCTGCTTTCAACCAGAACACCTTTCTTTAGCTTCGGTGGTCAGATGGGAACCGGCGTACTCAAGCTGCTAGGCGGGGAAGTCAGGAACCGGTGTGTACGGAGTGGCCCAGACTCGTACTCGGTTATTGGGGAGGCGAACACTCAACCCCCAGGCTGTAAAGCAAGTGCTTAGCAAGTGTGCCATCCCGACATCCCGCCAAAACTAGGCACAAATTCAGTATTTAAGCCCAAACCGGATGTATCTGGGTGCGCATGCGCGTGCCACCTGACCTCGACTTCCCGCCAAAAATATTTCAAACCCAAGCAGCTTGAAGCTAGCTAGCTAGCTACACGCTAACACGGCTAGCTACGCTAACACGGCTAACTCTCCTTGCTCAGCAATTCGACGATAGTTGGGACAGTGACATCATAGAAACTCCACTGTCTCCTCTAAATATTGTTGAATTGCCCTTGCCTTCCACATCTGACCTCTAGTCCGGGCTGTACACCCACAAAGTACCTGGCCATATGTATAGGTGAGAATATAATCCTGTGGATGCATCACGAGCACAACTTAGTTACATTATTTGATGTTTGCCATCGGTGTTACCATTGTTATGAACTCTCGGTGTTACACATCAGTTTCTTATGTAAGAGATGGTTATATACAACAGATGTATGTGTATGCAGGTTGAATCGGTCCCAGGCTGTCTCCTCAACATACATGCAGCTAGGGTTTGACGAGAGAGCCTGGGACCGAGGCTACCCTCCTCTCTCTCTCCACCTGACCCCCCTCTCTCCACGTGTCCCCTCTCTCTCCACGTGTCCCCTCTCTCCACCTGTCCCGTCTCCTGTCCCCTCTCTCCACCTGTCCCCTGTCTCCTCCTGTCCCCTCTCTCTCCATCTGTCCCCCTCTCTCTCCACTTGTCCCCTCTCTTCCCACGTGTCCCCTCTCTCTCCACGTGTCCCCTCTCTCCCAAGGGGGTGACACTCCCATACACGCTGTAGTCAGAGCTGCGACTGGGCTTATCAGCGAATCTTGACCCCGTATACTAAGGAAAGGCTGCAGTCGCTACGCATTCTTCCGTATACTATCGGCGGTCAAGCGGTCAACGGCTGAAATACAGCGCAGTCAAACGGTCAAGAGTGTTTTTGCGATGCGGTCAAGCAGCAAAAATGACGGTCAAGATTTCTTGACCCTGGTCGCAGCTCTGACTACGGCATCAATGGGAGTGTCACCCCCTTGTCTCCCCACGTGTCCCCTCTCTCTCTCCACGTGTCCCCTCTCTCCACCTGTCCCATCTCCACCTGTCCCCTCTCTCCACCTGTCCCCTGTCTCCTCCTGTCCCGTCTCCTCCTGTCCCTCTCTCCACCTGTCCCCTCTCTCCACCTGTCCCTGTCCCCTCTCTCCACCTGTCCCCTCCTGTCCCGTCTCCTCCTGTCCCGTCTCCTCCTGTCCCCTCTCTCCACCTGTCCCCTGTCTCCTCCTGTCCCGTCTCCTCCTGTCCCCTCTCCCCGTCTCCTCCTGTCCCCTCTCTCCACCTGTCCCGTCTCCTGTCCCCTCTCTCTCCATCTGTCCCCCTCTCTCTCCACTTGTCCCCTCTCTCCCCACGTGTCCCCTCTCTTCCCTCTCTCTCCACGTGTCCCCTCTCTCCCCATGTGTCCCCTCTCTCCCCACGTGTCCCCTCTCTCCCCACGTGTCCCCTCTCTCTCTCCATGTGTCCCCTCTCTCCCCGCGTGTCCCCTCTCTCCCCACGTGTCCCCTCTCTCTCCATGTGTCCCCTGTCCCGTGTCTCTTCCTGTCCCCTCTCTCTCCATCTGTCCCCCCTCTCTCTCCACGTGTCCCCTCTCTCTCCACATGTCCTCCCTCCCTTCCATACCACCAGGTGAAGTATCGAGTATCTGTTGTTGGAATTCTGTGGTTTTGAGTCTACTGTGTATATTGAAGGCCGTATTGCAGATATTCTGTATGGGAATTGGAACTCACAACAGTGGATACATTGGGGAAATAGTTAGGTTGTCCTCTCAAGAATGAGAGGGTTATTTGAATCTTGACTTTGTAGAGATAATCATTGTCTCATTGTCCACTGTGTCGTGTTGGAGTATCAGTAAACTTGTGATTGCTTCACTTGCAAAGGGAAGATGCAGCCATCCAGCTAATGAGATCTACAGTGGGACAGCTGGTTAATCCAGCTGCTCTTTCCCCAGGACCTAGTACCTCACTCCTCAGGTTACAGGTACCACCACTAGCCAGCTACAGGTAAGTACCCAAAGCTGAAGACCTTGGTGTCTCAGGACACCATAACCCTGAGCTCAGATCAAGTAGATTGGCACACACGTTGCTGTGTGGCGTGTTCCAGCCTCACAGTCTTCATCGCTTTATTGATCATCATCGCTCAGATCATCGATCATAATGATCACGATCGCGATTGCACGTGCAAATAAACCATGGGAATTCCCCTTCGCTATGGTTACCGTTGATTAGAAAGCCGTGTGGACCTGCTGGAAATGGCTGCGAAAGTCCATTCTTCCCCTCGGGCGCTCCCTCCCTCTCCTCTCTCCCCAGTGGAGCGAGAGTTGGTGTGCGTGGTGCTGGAAGACTGTGTGGACCAGCTGGCCGTGCTGGGCGGCATCATGCCCAGCAGCTACGCCGAGAAGCCGTCCGCAGTGGACACCGTGAGTGAGCTCGCCGGCCGGACTTTCGCCGGGGTATGGCCCGCGAGAGTGGGAGAACAGCCAACCATGACCGATTAGATATTCAACACCGGATATTCAGCTTCATGGTTGACTGCACTTGACTGCAGCCTCTGTATTGAAATATGTCTCCATTCCCCTTACCCCATTCCTTTGTGTCTTGATGTGTATGCAGGTGATGGGGAGTGAGTTAAGGGGCATTCTAGAAACCCAGCGTCAGCTGGAGACACGGTTTGATCAGCTCAGGGTGGAGGGAGGCAGAGAGGGGGAGGGGAGAGCGGCCTACCTCAAGGGCCATGCCCACTCGTTGGCTGCCACAACACAAGGTGTGCGTCAATAACACTTCCGGCGACATCATCGCCCACAATTAAAGCCAGTACGAAGTCAACCTTGACACACTAACACCGATGTTGTAACACTGTAAACTCTATTGGTAGATTTGAACTCGAGTTGCCACCTTTAGATCTATCTATCAATCTATCTAACTAGTTATCTATCTATCTCTCCATCTATCAGCTGCTCGCAGTGCCCGTGCGGTGTCGGAGAACCTTCAAAAGCTACAGCAGGACCGTGAGGGTTTACAGCACGTGGTGGAGGAGACGTTGGTAGAGGTGGCGTCCGAGGGCACGTTCACCACCCTCTCCTCACACCTGTCACGCTGCCACCAAGAGAAACTCAACATGGAGCACGCTATACTGAGGTGTGTGTGTTCAGTAGGGGAGAGGGAGAGGGGGGAGGGACATTGTATTAGACCTAACAATTATCTTGTGTGAGATGCTATGGGTCGACACAAATGTAGTTTTTTGATTGTGCGGTGGCACACTGAGGTGTTGAACTGTATGATCTGTAGCCTGGGACCATCCTGCCACCGGCCATGAAGCTACGGCCGGTGCTAGACCATCCTGCCACCGGCCATGAAGCTATGGCCGGTGCTAGACCATCCTGCCACCGGCCATGAAGCTATGGCTGGTGCTAGACCATCCTGGCACCGGCCATGAAGCTATGGCCGGTGCTAGACCATCCTGCCACCGGCCATGAAGCTATGGCCGGTGCTAGACCATCCTGCCACCGGCCATGAAGCTATGGCCGGTGCTAGACCATCCTGCCACCGGCCATGAAGCTATGGCTGGTGCTAGACCATCCTGCCACCGGCCATGAAGCTATGGCCGGTGCTAGACCATCCTGCCACCGGCCATGAAGCTATGGCTGGTGCTAGACCATCCTGCCACCGGCCATGAAGCTGTGGCCGGTGCTAGACCATCCTGCCACCGGCCATGAAGCTATGGCTGGTGCTAGCTAAGTTGCGGTGGTATGTTAGCTGATAGCTTGTTCTCAGCTCCGTTCCCAAGACGAATGTACCATGCAGGCTCACCCGGTATGGAATTAATACAGTCTGTGCTCCCCCCACACACTCACACGCAGGGAGGAGGAGTGTCGTAAGCGTGTGAAGCAGCTGAAAAGACAACTTGTGGAAGTGAGAAGAGACAAGGAAGAAGAACTCAATGTGAGTCTCATCACCACACACCGGCTGTGGTGATTGTTACTCTGCAACAATGTGTATACATCTAGTAGTCTGGAGTACTGTAGTATGAGTATGGTGGGCTGGAGTATTGGGGGTGGGAACGAGTCCAGCTGAGCTGGTGGGTGCAATCGCAGTCTCTACAAGATGAAGGGTTGGTCAGTTTGCCCTAGTTGCACTACAAGGAGTGTGGTTGGCACTTCGTAAAAGCTAAAGAAGAGGTTGTTAGCCATACTAAACCATACTGTACACCTGGCCGTGTGGGCCCATACTGTAGGCTGGCTGTGTGGGCCCATACTGTAGGACACACCTGGCCGTGTGGGCCCATACTGCACACCTGGCCGTGTGGGCCTGTGCATACCATTCCTGATTCTCAAGGTCAGGTATCCAGCAATAAAAATTAAGTTTATGGTTTCTTTTACTATGGGGTAGTTGTAGTAATGAATTCAAATGGGTATTCTTTCTGGATGTGCGCTGTTAGCCGTGCGGTATGCTAGAGTAATGGCATGACTTGGAACAGTGTCACCTTGAAATTAATAAGACGCCAGTGTGTCTCAACTGGTAGTCTGTGACATGTGCATTCATTGGGGCAAGTATTAAGCCAGCTGCTACAAGCAGCCTAGGATACGAGGCTGGCTGTAAGTATGATCGTGAATGCAATCAGACTTGGGTGAGGTTAGATGAGCGGAAGACAGACATCACTCTAAAGTTTGCCCTATCAGTTGTGCTGCCAGGAGTGTGGCTGCCACTTGTCACACCGAGCCTACCACCTGCACACCTCCTGGCCATGTGGGCCCAGCATCTGCACACCTCCTGGCCATGTGGGCCCAGCATATGCATGGGTATTGCACCTGCACACCTCCTGGCCATGTGGGCCCAGCATATGCATGGGTATTCTTCCTGGATGTGCGCTGTTAGCCGTGCGGTATGCTAGAGTAATGGCATGACTTGGAACAGTTGAAATGGAATTAAGACGCCAGTGTGTCTCAACTGGTAGTCTGTGGCCAGTGTTTCCCACATCGGTGGTTAAGCGAGCTAATTATAAAATAGTACAATCTAATATGTATTATGTTCAGGAGATTTTGTCACGATTGACTGAAGATTTGTTGCTGCACTGCCGTGGTGAGGAGACAGGAAGGTAGGAGCGATTCCCACCGACCTTTGACCTCCAGTAACATGCATCCCAAGTAGTAAGGTTGTTTTGCACCATCTTCACTATCACCCTGATGACGGCTAATACGAATCATTGGTAAAAAGGTTCTGAACTTAAGCTGGCAACAGAAATCCCTCTTTCTGTGTTCATGAAGCCTCGTTCCCAGGCCCCGCCCAGCATTTCGTGGCTTGCACTACTGCAAGCGATGCAAAGTACTGCAAGTGACGAAAGCTGGGTGGGGCCTGGGAACAAGGCTAGCTTTGCGTGACATGTACACAGACTTTGACTTACTTCCTGTCCAGTTTAAAGTGCAGTAACCAATAATCATTATATAGCATGTACAGTATTGCTTTGACATTCAGCAAACACACACACAATTCCTTTCCTTGTGGAAAGTGGAAAACGTTTTTGACGGGTTGCCAGAACAAGACGTTTGAGTTCTTCACTTTACGTAGATCTCCATCAGTTTGATCGGTGTATCTTCATCCTGCGGTACATTATTGGCACAGATCCGCACTTCGATGTCATCGCACGTTGCAGAGGGGACGGTGGTGCTGAACCAGGAGTTGTGATTGCAGCATGTAGTGTGTGCTTCACACCCCTCACCGTCCCAAATGGGGTTATATGTATGCAGAACAGCGTTTGTGCTTTCAGGGTACTGTATTACGCCTGAGTCACAGAAGTAGTTGTTTCCAATGTAGTTCGGTATTGCAATATAGTCTCTGTACAGAGGAGGGTTGCTGCACGGACACACCTGCGGATTGTCACTCCTTTGGTCCTTGCCTGCTACAAATGTCCAGATGTGTTGCCGGGGGTAACCCTTAGTAACGCTAATACCATCAATGTAATGAGTGTCTATGCTTGCTCCTATTATGTGAGAAGCAGCAAATCCCTCAGGCCGCCCAAACTGATAGGCTATTATTCTCCCACAAACTCTGGTGTATTTGATCCCACCGGTGGTATAGTTCACTGATTGACAGCCGGAAGCTCTTCGTCCACATGCTGGGTGTGAGCTGTCGCTGGTCTTGATCCAGGCATGGGGGCAATGGTGGGTGGGGTCGTCCATGTTGAGGTAGGCTACCTGCGTCCACCCTGTCTCCCCACAAGGGAACTCGCCCTGATGCAGGCTAGGTATGATGGCATCCAGGAGAGCATTAGTTTCAGCCTCAATCTGCATCAGAGTCACCTGACTATTGGCAGGCTGCGGACAGGTGTACGTGTCGGATCCATTGATGACCTTTGGCTGGTACCTTCTTGTTGTACTTGCACTGCAGACGGCGTCAGTGACGTGGGCATTCAGAGTAAACCCGCACAGAGTCAGAAGCAACAGCTGCAGTGAAAACTCCATCGTTTTGCTCTCCTAGCAGTTACTGAGTTATTTTTGCAGCTCTTACAGTACAGAAATGGTTGCCTAAACCTGCACTCTGGATCTAGCGTGTAGTTTAGTTGGTAGGACTGGGCTGAAGTGCGTGTGGGTTGGCTAAGTAGTAGCTGCGAGGTCATGGGCTATTACCTGCTGTGCATGATCAGAATCCAACTTCAGCTGCGGATGTGGCTTAGTGCAGTAATACCTACTCGGCCACTCCAGACAGCTATGCCCAGTTGGTTTTCCATTACTCATAGGACGTGTTGATCTGGGATGGTTGTCAACGACACGGTGATAATTCCATCTCGGAGCCCCTCCTCTGCGTTGTGAAGTATTGTGCGGAATGTGTGCAGTTAATGGGGACTCCAGTCCCACACATTGCACGCGCTCTTTAACTAATACTCCCACACTGTTAAAATAACGTCTAATTGTTGGCAACATTTTTAAGCAATAAATTAATTATTGCTTTCCATTATTAAGTGGAGAGTGTGGGTAAGTGAATGCATGGATGCCTTCAGACAGTAACAGCTTTGCCTGTGAAGGCTGTTGGGAAATCTTCATTTGCAGATGAAGTGTGAGTTGTCCTATTACTATTGCAATAGATAAATCGTTGTGTGTCCTCCATAGCCTTGTTCCCAGACCGCTTAACCGCACTGCAAGCGACAGAAGCTGGGAGGGGCCTGGGAACGAGGCTATGCCCTCCACATGCACCTGTATCTCATAGCCTCGTTGCCAGACCACTCCCACCTCCATCATTTAATATGTACCTTACTCTTCCTGTTGAGGTGCAGGTTAAACACGTGTGTACACACACGCACACACACACACTCACCCACACGCACACATACACACACTCACATACACACACACACACACTCACATGCACACACACACACACACACACACACACACACACACACACACACACACACACACACATACAACATACACACACACACACACACACACACACTGACAGCACCTCAATGAGCAGATAGCTCACCTGAAGGACCAGCTGCAAGAACTGAAAGCCAAGACTAGCCTCGAGGCAAAATATATCAGGAAAGAAACTCAGGTGTGCACTGTCCCACATCATCCCCAGTTCTTCCAGTGTGAGGAGGCAGACCACACTGAGGAGTAGCCTCGTTCCCAGGCTCTCGTTCTCCCCTTCGAGAACAAGAGCCAGGGCAACTGAGGAGTAGGCTATGATAGACCAGAGAAGGTCTGGCGTTCATCGAATAGTGTTGATTGTATAGCGGACTTTCGCCAGTGAGACAAAAGGTTTCAACTACCCCTTGATGAGGACAGCCAAAGATTAGTCAAAACGTTGTTAATTCTGACTGGTGAAAGTCCGATATACAATCAACACCAGGTTGTGATGGCATTTGAGCATGTATGAGTCCATGGGAAGAGACTACTACTACAACCCCCCCCCCCCCCCCCCCCCCCCCCCTCCTCCTCCCCCCCCCGTGCCCCCCCCCCCCCCCCCCCCCCCCCCCCCCCCTTCACCTTAGGTGTGTGTGGAGGTGGGTCAACGCCACCATGGTAACAAGGAACTGGAGTTGACAGAGGAGGAGAGGCGGCTACATCAACAGCTGCAGGAGGAGAAGATGGTCAGCGAGAGGATTGAGCAGTACCTCAAGAAGCACTACGAGGTGGGCAGTGTCAGCACATCCATTAGAGTGCTATACCATCAGCTCAATGTTGCATGGTGAGCTACACATTCCACACTGTGCTATACCAACAGCTCAATGTTGCATGGTGAGCTACACATTCATTAGAGTGCTATACCAACAGCTCAATGTTGCGTGTTGAGCTACACATTCCACACTGTATTTGGATTCATAACGAGACTGAACTATGAAATTGTCTTGCTATTAGTGTTGATATACTTTATGGGCTGTAACCTGTTATAATCTCTCGGCTCTAATCCTGAGCTAGACTGGTGTACATATGTTGTATACCTGAGATCTCTAAATGTACTCTTCTCCTCCCCTCCCCCTCCCCTCCCCCTCCCCCTCCCCTCCCCCTCCCCCTCCCCCTCCCCTCCCCCTCCCCCTCCCCCTCCCCTCCTCCTCCCCCTCCCCCTCCCCCTCCCCCCCCTCCCCCTCCCCCTCCCCTCCCCCTCCCCCTCCCCCTCCCCCTCCCCCCCTCCCCCTCCCCTCCCCCTCCCCCTCCCCCTCCCCCTCCCCCTCTCCATCCCCGATAGGAGCTGGGAAACCAGGTGGACCACTGGATGTCCAAGCATGAGCAGGACGTGGAGATGAAGAGCAGGGATCTGTTTGACATCAAGGTGAGTGGTTGGGTCTGAGAATGCCATTGCAAAGGTGGGTGGGGCTGAGAACTCCATTGCAAAAGTGGGTGGGGCTGAGAACTCCATTGCAAAGTGGGGTGGGGCTGCAGGTAACATGCCAAGACTGGCACATTCTGGAAACCATTTTCTACCACTTACAATGTATGGCACATTTTGACATGTCAATTAAGCAACCACAATCGGCAATCCTGTTCTGTAGGGTGTCAAGGTGGGTATGTAGGGCTGGAATTATTCATTGTGTCAGGGTAGGTGGGGCTGGAATCGTTCATTGTGTCAAGGTGGGTGGGGCTGAAATCGTCCATTGTGTCAAGGTGGGTGGGGCTGAAATCGTCCATTGTGTCATAGTGGGTGGGGCTGAAATCGTCCATTGTGTCAAGGTGGGTGGGGCTGAAATCGTCCATTGTGTCAAGGTGGGTGGGGCTGGAATCATTCATTCTGTCAAGTGGGTGGGGCTGGAATCATTCATTGAGACAAAGTGGGTGGGGCTGGAATGAGACAAGATGTGTCTGGCATTCATTGAGACCAGGTGGGTGTGGCTGATTGACTGCACTCTGTTCCCCACAGCAAGCAAAGTCCACGGGACTACAGGAACTGGACGAGCTTACAAAGCGAGTAGGTCCAACACTAGGATTCAGCTGCAGTTGGTAGAAAATGTACTACATGTATCACGCTGACTTTTTTAGTACACACGATTATACAACCTTGCCTGTTGCTCCTCCAGTATCGTGAGTATGAGGAGGTGGTGGTAGAGCACCGAGCGATGAAGGAGAGGCAGCGTTTGAAGGCAGAACAGGAGGAGAGGGAGAGGAGGGCCATCACCTTGGTATGAAGAGAGATAGGGGATTTGGGGGAGCCGTTATGCCTACAATAATACTGTGTGGTCCCTGAAGGTCATGTTACCAGCTTTTAGAGGCTTGCCACAACCCTTTTCAAATTTCATGTCTGTGAACTAGGCTGTTTGAGTGTACAAAGGATTATTCTACAACCCAATACTTGGCATTTGACAGTAGAGTGCAAAGTGCTGTCAAAACACCAGATTAGTTGCTGTGGCATTGACCATAACTGGAGTGTATTCATGGAATACCCATACCTAGCCTCGTTCCCAGACCCTCAACACGAGACTAGTTAACCTATACCCTGCAGGCCGTTTGTTGAGCACTGGCACGTCTAATATCATAGCTAGTAGACTTGTTAACCATGCTCTTCTGATATCGTTCCCCTCAGTTGCAGAGGTGGTGGCGGCGTGTGATGGTACGTAAGGGGCTGGGGCCGTTCAAGAAGGGCAAGGGCAAGAAGAAGGGCAAAGGCAAAGGGAAGGGGAAGGGGAAGAAAGGAAAGAAGGGCAAGAAGAAGAAAGCATGACCACACAGACAAACACGTACTTCATTTCATACGTATGACACTGTTTGTTGCAGGACAGGTCTGTTTGTCGTCTTTGATCTGCTTGTCATCTTGTACCTCTAGCTCTGCTCTCGCATTCCGGAATGGAATAACATTTGTACTGTACCCCCCCCCCCCCCCCGTCTGCTAGGAACGCGCAGTACTGTGCAAGTAGCTATGAATATCATTAGCCCTGCACGCTGTACTTCTTATAACCCGTTTCCAAGAAATATTGAAAATTAATTGATCATGGATAGCAAATTCAGCTAGCAGTGGACTCTGGAGCATCATAATGCATCAGCACCAGGTGCGTGTTCTCCCGCTGGCGCCCAAGCCACTCTGCTCCCCGCATCCCTACGACCCGGCATATAGGGGTAAGCCGTGCGTGAGCTGTATCACTTGTACTCTCTACATGCGGCGCGGATCAGCTGTGTACACAATGATGTACAGCTGATCCGCTAGTTTGGATCCAAACTGATCCGGGAATGGGACAGCGCTTGTACACAACTTTAACAGTCTGTCATGCAGTTTGTGTTGCAATATAACCTTCCCTTGTCGCTACTTTGTGCCAGAGATTAACCAGACCTTCCCCAATCGCGTTCCTCGCTCTCTTTGCTTGTAGGAAGAGCCTGCAAGCCGAACACGTTGCAGTACACACCCACTTCTGCATCACACATCCTCACACCCTCCCACTCCCATCCCATATGCTGTCACACCTCACTCCAAATACCCTCTACTCCCACTCCACACACACACCCCACACACACCCACCATACACACACCCCATACACACACATCCCACACACACCACGCATGCCCTCACACACACACCACATGTTCCCTCACAGTGGAGGTGCAGCTGGATGAGCCGCTGTGGGTGCCCAGGGTGGGGCCGAGGGACATCGCCATGGAGATCATGGCCCTCTGTGTGCAGCTGGACTCCTTTATTCTCACCAGCGCTCACAATGTACGCCCGCCATACACTGACAGGGCTGTCTGTACCAAGGCAGCCACACCATATATGGTCGCATTGGACACTTGAAGCAGTAGCCTCGGGCTCTACGCTGTAGCTATGATATCTTCTGTAACAAGACTGTCTGCTGTGTACAGGGAACTAGCACAAGTCATTGAGGCGTGTATTGCATGAGTGTGTGGGCTGAGACGCACAGTCCACACTGATTAAGAGTTGAGTGGTATTTGAAATTCATGCTTTGCACATGCCTGTTGCATAATCCTGCTGCCAGAGGCTCACCCTGAGGCTCCGCCCACCTGGTGGATCCGTGAGTATTACCGAGTGTGTTTCTCCCTGTCCTAGATGAGGGTGGACAGTCATGACTCTGGGAGCCGCAGGAAGGTGACATTTGAGCAGACACTCACTAGCCAGGCAACAGCTGTGTTGCAGCAGATGGGGGAGCAGCTGAGACGAGCAGGGATGGGTGACAATGTGGAGGTGAGGTGTGGAGATGGACCAATAATCTTTATCTCATACAGGATCCTCTCACACTCCCCTCTCTCACCCCCTCCCTCTCTCCCCTCCACCCCTTCCCTCTCTCTCTCTCTCTCCCACGATCCCACCCCTCCCTCTCTCTCTCCCCCCACCCCTCCCTCTCTCTCCCCCTCCACCCCTCCCTCTCTCTCCCCCTCCACCCCTCCCTCTCTATCCCCTCCCACCCCTTCCCTCTCTCTCCCCTCCCTCCCCTCCCTCTCTCTCTCTCTCCCCCCTCCCACCCCTTCCCTCTCTCTCCTCTCCCACCCCTCCCTCTCTTTCCCCCTCCACCCCTCCCTCTCTCTCCCCTCCCACCCCTCCCCCTCCACCCCTCCCTCTCTCCCCCCCTCCCTCCCTTGCAGTCCTACCTCCGAGAGAGTGGCATGAACTATCTCTTCCCTCGTGTAGAGCTCTACCTGCAGGAGCCCGAGCAGGATCTTGACAAGATCGCCAGCCCAACCATGGATGGTAGGAGTGTGCCAGCAAGTAATTTGCATTGTATAATTATGAGTCCATAATTTGTTTGTGACAACTTTGTGTGCAAAATCGACACAGTTTGGAAACCATTTTTAGGCACATTTTGACATGGTATTAAACTGAATTGGCAGAAACAGTAGCCTCGTTTCCAGGCCGTTCCCACTGCCAGTATTTGATCATTTCCAGTATGAAATACGGCAGGGGAAGGCCTGGGAGATCTGGTCACGTGTGATGACGTCAGGTAGACAGATGGTAGACACATGGGGGGGCTGTGCCCAACTGTTTGTTTCTCATTGATCCGTCCCCGGCGTTGTGAACAACAAACGGTATGTCAATAGTCTGCCTTGCAAACGCTCTGACCTCCAGCCTTTGGACAGACAGTACAAGACTGGACGTCGAGATTCAAAATGTGCCATATGGCCCTAGGACACCATCCACAACAAGTGGCCCTATTGAACAGGAGTGCTTAATTGACATATCAAAACTGGTTGAAATTGAAAATGGTTTCCAAAATGTGCCAGTTTGGCATGTGAACATACCTGGTTAGTATATCACCCAGTCTAGCCGCTAGCCCCTCTCTGCCCAGGCCATCAAACAGGCGCCCGCTTGACCGGCCAGGCAGAGAGGGTCTAGCGGGTAGACTGTCTATCACCTTGCACTTAAGGAAACTTCAATGACACCTCCCTCGCACCCACCCCTCCTCTCCATCATCTCCCTCGTACTCACCACACCTCTCCTCCACACTTACACCTACCTCAACCCTCTACACACACCCACACCTCCCCCCCCCCCCCCCCCCCCCCCCCTCCCTCCCTCAGGGTATTTCTCCCACCTGGCCACCCTGAACAACATCCTCACGATGGCCCACCAGTTGAACACCGATGTCCGGTGTTGCGCCTCACACAAGTACATTGCCCATCAGACAGCACTACTCTACGTGCGTGGTAAACAATCATCTTCGCTGCTCCATCTTATGTTCTCCATACGCTTTTGTCAGCATTTGGTAGCAGTGAGGATGGATACTCCCGTAGACACTGTGCTTGTGTTCTGACTGCACCACTGCGTGTGACCATGTAGCCTCATTCCCAGGCCGCGTGGGCTGGGAATGAGGCTAGTGACCATGTGACCACACTGTTATACAGGTGTACATTGGAACCTAAATAGTACAGGTACCTTTTAAAAGATGTACATGCAGCAGTCACTATCAGCAAAATAGTGCTCTATTATTGTTCAGTGCTAGATCTGGGTTTTCAGGAGCATGCTAGCTAGTAATTGCCTCCTCCTCCCCCTAATCCTCCTCCTCCTCCTCCCCTCCACCTCCTCCTCCACCTCCTCCTCCTCCCCTCCTCCTCCTCCCCCTACTCCTCCCCTCCACCTCCTCCCCTCCTCCTCCTCTTCTTCCTCCCCTCCTCCTCCTCCCCTCCTCCCCCTCCTCCTCCCCCTCCTCCTCCTCCTCCCCTCTTCCTCCTCCTCCCCCCTCCTCTTCCTCCTCCTCCCCCCTCCTCCTCCCCCTCCCCCTCCTCCTCCTCCCCCTCCCCCTCCTCCTCCTCCTCCTCTCCCTCAGCAATGCATCAGCCACATAACTCAGTTCTCACACTACAAGAAGGAGATTGAGAGTCGGTTCACGGCCATCAAGACCACCTGTTCTCCCTCCTCCTCCACACAAGCCCCCCGCCTCACACCAGACCTGCAAAAATGGTAGGCAGATGTTCTACATGAGATCATGCAAACTGTTAATTATCTGAGACCTAGCCTTGTAAGCTTCGTTCCTACTCTGCGTGGCTTGGGAAAGAGGCTACTCTCCACCTCAGCTTTCTTAATCACATACAGGCCCTCTCAAACTCAGCTTTCTTAATCGCATACAAACTCAGCTTTCTTAATCGGATTCTTAAGCGAAGAAAAACGTCTTGGGTTCAAAGGTCAGGTACGACGTACATGTAGTTAAGAAACCAGATCTGGAGACGGGTAGATTACATAAAACTGCACTCGTGCATGCTGCGCTCGTGCATGCTGCACATGCATGTATCCTCAATGCCTGGAGAAGGCAAGAATTAAAGCAGGTCCCCTGGATCAACGGCTTTAATGTCTTAATGTCCCCTCTGAAGAGCATGAAGGTACATCTTAATACTTGGGGGTGGGGCTGAGTGCACCCTGAAGGAGAGGGACCCTGGGGGGTGGGGCTGAGTGCACCCTGAAGGAGAGGGACCCTGGGGGTGGGGCTGAGTGCACCCTGAAGGAGAGGGACCCTGGGGGTGGGGCTGAGTGCACCCTGAAGGAGAGAGACCCTGGGGGTGGGGCTGAGTGCACCCTGAAGGAGAGGGACCCTGGGGCTGGAGCCTGGTCCACATGCAGTCCAGTGCTTAGCCACCTGACCCCCAAGCACCATTGTTTGATGTACATGTAGCATGGGTTTGTAGAGGTGTGGGATTTCTTCCCTGCATGAGTGTAATCTACCCACAACATCCTCAATGCATTATAATCTTGTCTGAGTTGTCTCTGTGCGTGATCGAGAATGAGGTCACACGATGACGTTCATAGTATAATAGTAGTACATTGTGTTTGCACATGCAGGCTGGTTGAGCTGACCCAGCGGCTGGTGGGCGAGACGTCCTCCCTCCAGACCCCACTGCTCTCCCCTCTGACACCCGTACTAGCCACCATTCAGGACGTCCCCTCTCCTCAGTAGCCACACAGCTGGATGGCTTCTGCACAATGTGTATACTAGTGATTGTTGTCCTGTACACACACTATATTTAATTATGAAGGTAGAATGAAACACTCAAATGAAACGCTCATGATTGTGCACACAGCAATCTGTGTGTGTACCTGCCAGTTGGTGGTGCTTCAGTTAATCAGTAAAGCCAAACACTAACAGTTCATGGTAACCGCAGTAAGTCTACGGTATTTACTGGCACCAAGCAGTTAGAGAAAGACGATTATTGATGATGGGACTTTCCAGCTTGAAATTCGTCTCCAGGGAGAGCTGTGTCCTATATGGCAGTAGGGCTGCTAAGTGGGTGTCTTATTCTAAAGCATTGACACATGGGGTGTTATCATTGGTCCGGCAGGAAGTACACGCTTGTCCGGCAGGAAGTAGGGCGATGAGTTAGGCCCAGGCCTAGTGCTGAATGTGCACTAGGCCCGGGAAGGAGGCTAGCACTGCCACTGCACCTTACTTCCTGTTTCCTGTGTCACGGTATAGAAGTGCTCAAAGGTCGACTACGGTACCATCATGCTTCCTGCATGGAGTCCAGTGATTGCACTGTTGTCTGCGGTCTGTGTAAGTTCAATGCATGACATTGTAGGGGGTGTGAAGCTAATGAATACGCGATTCATTAATGAATTATACGCGAATGCACGCCGAAAACCTCGCTTCCCCATGGATAGTATAGAGATTATCCATGATGCTGTGCGTTTTCATTACAGTGGCACGTATGCATACAAAAATGCCCGTCCTGGGAACTAATAGCGTTATTTTGCATGAAGCGGGCGGTATAAGATGAAACTGCAAGTTTCCTTCATGTGTATATGTAGCTATAGTGTTGCAGGCCAGGATTTATACTTAGGACAGAGTCTCAAGGCAAATACAGCACTCGACTTAAATTCGCCTCTTCTCCCTTATGAGTTGTGAGCATGATGGATCTCCAGGTAGCCTGTCCTGATGACTTGCTTCCACTCCTCTGCTGTGGGCTCAGTGGTAAGAGTGTCTTACTAGTATCAAGTGTGCCTTCAGCAGCTCTTGCTAGTATTCAGATCAGAAGGTCCTGTGGGTTTGAATCCCTGAATTTTATGTGGATTAATTTGCATTCCAGAATGATATGTATTCCATCCAGGACTGCCATATATCTATATGATAGGTTGTCACGTGTACGTCATGCTTCTGAGCATGCCATGACGCAATAATCATTGTGTGTGCATCTGCACTGCTCACGATTGCCAGTACAGTGCCATGGGTTGCAACACTACTATCTGAAGACGTGAAGGAGGTGGGGTGCGGGTAGCCTCGGTCCCAGGCTCTCTCCTCAAAACCGGGAGCCTGGGAACGAGGCTATGGTGCTAGCTAGCATTATGCAATTCCATGCATGGCATTCCCACTGCGACGATTGGAGAGGCATCTACAACTCAGATACCAGTAGTAATTATACACATCTTGTTAACAGGATTCCAATCCTGGACGGTTGCCATTCCACATTTCTTCCCAAGTTGTTAAGGCTTCAATTCCGCTCATGCAGCCATCTGTTTGGAGCAGGATGGCGGAGGCTAAAACAAGAACCTGCACCATAACCTTAGGCTAAAGGAAATGAACTGTTGTAAAATATTGCGATGGCTCCTAGTTACATATAGCCTCGTTCCCAGGCCCCGTCCAGTATTTCGTCACTCCCTACTGCAAGTGATGAAAAGCTGGGCGGGACCTAGGACCTGGTAACATATATATGTATATGTGCCCTAGGTCATCTATAGTCTGGTTGTGGCCAGCTTAGGCAACTTCATCACACTAGCTAGTGATTTCAATTCTGCATCATGGGCAGGTTTATATTGTGTAGGTGTGTGTGGGTGCAGACTACCGCCTAGAGATCCGAGTGTTCTCATACAATAATCCCACGCACCGATGTGCTTTCTGTGGGTCGCTGTGCTGTGATGGAGGCAGTACTGAATCATGCAGCGGACCTGAGCTATGTGACAATCGCTTTATTTTTTGTCTGAGACCACTGGGGACATCAAGACTTAATATTGATACAGAGTTTTGTCCTCTGGGAAGACTTTCCACCAGACGTGGGCTCCAGGACCAAGATAGCTTTACATTTGACGAGGGTGAACAGATATTAAATGGTCTGCCAAATCCTCTTGTCTTCACTGGATCCACATGGCTGGTGAGTAGGTTTCTGGCTCCAATACCGTGTAGCTTGGTGTACTTATAGCCACAACTATTTGTGTTCCTTATATGTACAGGGAGGAGCTCAATTGTTTGCTGTTGTGAGGGATGCTGACGGTGATACTCTGCAGTTAGTGGACGGTTTTATTATTGATCAAATGGTTGAAGTTGGGGGGAATTTCTCAACCCCCACAAACCACTCGGGAGAGTTCAACTTAGGATACTTTGTACTGAGCTTCCGAGTGACCTGCACGGAGAACTTCTTTGGATCAGACTGTGCCACCCTCTGTGTGGAGAGGGACGATGAGCTGGGACACTACACCTGCGACAGCGAGGGAAACATTGTCTGCAGAGAAGGGTTCCAAAATCTGTCCACTAATTGTACTCAGTGCAGAGAAGGCTATGCAGGAGATAACTGTACCATAGGTAAGAGCTGCTTTGGACTTTCAGTTTCGGTATTGTAGTGTGTCTGTGACTTGTATTCACTGTTTTTGTCAGACCTTGACCCCTGTGGACATACCACTCCGTGTGAGAATGGTGCAACATGTAACAATGCTGGACCTGATCAGTACGAGTGTCTGTGTGCAGCAGGGTTTGAGGGAGGCAGCTGTG
Source organism: Axinella damicornis (assembly GCA_963931865.1). Taxonomy (NCBI): domain Eukaryota; kingdom Metazoa; phylum Porifera; class Demospongiae; order Axinellida; family Axinellidae; genus Axinella; species Axinella damicornis. The sequence continues at coordinate 19,670,098 of OZ007509.1, read as the reverse complement.
AGAGGGAGACCAACGAGTGTGACCTCAACCCCTGCGGGAATGGAGGGACTTGTGTGGTTTGTGGCTCATTCTATATATGGCTGTATGCACCTATGCACCCTAGCAGTGTCACCTGCTCTATGCTCCCCAGGATATGGCTGCAGACCACAGTTGCAGCTGCGTGAATGGGTTCACAGGAAGAGACTGTGAGGTCACCATCAACACCTGCCAGGGTGTGCTGTGCAGTGGGAATGGTGAATGCATGGAAGCTGGGGCTGGCTCCTTCACTTGTGTCTGTGCTCTTGGTTACACGGGGGATCTCTGTGGGACGAGACTGCCCTCAACCACCCCCCCATTGGGACTACCCTTTACTACCACTCCATCCGGAATTACCCCTCTGTCTGGAAATCCCACAGGTGTTGATTGAGTCATTTCCAAGTATTAGAAATAGTGGAGTGAGGGTGGTGAAGGAGTGAGGAGGGCGGTGACAGTGGTGAGGGAGTGAGGAGGATGGTGACAGTGGTGAGGAGTGAGGGGGGGTGACAGTGAGGAGGGGGTGACAGTGTTAAGGAGTGAGGAGGGTGGTGACAGTGGTGAGGAGTGAGGAGGGTGGTGACAGTGGTGAGGGAGTGAGGAGGATGGTGACAGTGGTGAGGAGTGAGGAGGGTGGTGACAGTGGTGAGGAGTGAGGAGGATGGTGACAGTGGTGAGGAGTGAGGAGGGTGATGGTGGTGAGCACATGAGTACCACCTCTAGCCTGATGTACTTCATGTTTGCAGGTACACCTGAGGCATTGCCGGTACCGTTGTTTGGGGGAGTGGCTGGAGGGCTGCTCCTCCTCGTTGTGGTTGTAGCGACAGTGGTGTGTCTGTGCGTCAGGCAGAGGAACAAGACATCTGCCGTTTCAAAGGGTCAGTGCATTGCAATCACACTAACATTCAACCTAACATCAGCATCTCATCTCCCACAGGCCACACCCCACCGCAGGAAGACATTGACCTCAAGCCCAACCCAGTGTATGGAATATCCACCAGTGAGGAGATATTAGTCGTGCGCTAGCTGTGAAGCCATGGGTCTTGCGGCCAGAGGTACGTGTCAGTGATCATGTCATCTCCTGCAGGCCACACCTCACCACAGGAAGACATTGACCTCAAACCCAACCCAGTGTATGGGATATCCACTGGTGAGGAGATTTGTGCTGCGTTAACATCATGCATGCACCATGAACAACCCATGTACGTAGTCTTGCAGACCAGCAGCATTTTCATTTTCTGGGGAGCAGAAAAATACATCTGGACACTAGATCAGCTTCCAAGATCATATGGAATGTCAATTGAAGTCGTCTTACCTGGCTCATGACCGCAGCATGCTGTTTGTGTAGCTTGTGCCGAGTCTCTGCTGAACTGTCGTGATAGAAGACATACCTTCAGAGCTGGAGCTTGCTTGCTAGGCACGCATTGCGAGGAGTGGTCCTGCAAATGTATCCAGGCGCTGTTTTTATTCTACAATTACCAGGAGATTCGACCAGTGGCCACGATGGGTTCAGACTACTGGAGAAGCTACAGAGCCTAATACAGATCTAGACCTCTCAACCTTTCATAGTGAGGTGGCCATAAGAGTAATATGAATACTACATAGTGTGTAGTAACTTTAAGGGCAAAAGTAGTGAGTCTCACTACCAAATAGTGAGAGTTGAGAGGTCTGCCTAATAGCCTAGCTATCGCAGCTGCCAGTGTTTCTAATGTCACGAGTGAACCCAATATACCAATATACGGCCGGTATGCAGAAGCCACAAGCTCGATCTGCATTGAGCGTTGAACCAGATTTGAACCTCCCACATTCCTGCATGTGGCACGGGAAGCTGTTCAAATGTATTTCCCTCTCTCCCTCTCGCCCCACCCTCCGGAAATAAATAAAAATATGTCTAGCCGGTGAGACTAGAAGCATGGGCCTTGCGGTCAGAGGTATCGATGTCTTAATCCTTCTCTATGCAGGCCACACCTCAACACACAAAGACATTGAGCTCAAACCCAATCCAGGGTACGGGATGAGGGTTCCACATGAGTCACACATTCACACATGGGACGACACTCATAACAGCAGTGGAACCACAACCGACATCTATGATTACGTAATGAAGTAGATTATATGTAGCAATCTTCAGGCACTAACAATGCACAAACACTCTGGTGAGTGACGTCTGAAATGTACCTACATGAATGGCTACAGAGCCAACAGTACAACACACATGACGAACCATGAGGGAATCGGGTCCGGTCTGGTTCCCATGACCGGAGGTACACTGCAGCATTCACTGTATAACTGATTACTGACACTAGCCTTCTCTGGGTTCATGGACTTGATCGAACAGGCCTAGGTACACACTGGATCCAGGGCACTGTGCTGCAATTGCTGCAAGTCCTTGAAGTGGAGCCAGCACCCCAGTAGCTCGTATACCCAGGCCCGCCCCACCTTGGGTACGAGGCTAGCACCCCAGTAGCTTCGTACCCAGGCCCCGCCCCACCTTGGGTACGAGGCTAGCACCCCAGTAGCCTCGTACCCAGGCCCTGCCCCGTCCTGGGTATGAGGCTAGCACCACAGTTCCTGTTCGCAAAGAACCCTTGCTTCTGAGTGATCCCCAATGAGGATACTTGCATGTGAATAACATTCTTTGACGGTGAATTTACTGTATAGATGTAAATTGAAGGCGGCCAACATTATATTCACTATAGCCAATGGCATCCTCAAGGAAGTCAAGTGGTGAGGAACCCAAGTGACGGTGGGGGACAGGGAGAAAGGAAGCATTTGTTGTATATACCTAAGCAAAACTACTTGCTCCATTACTTCCTGTACAAACCACACCCACCACATCTGAGTGGAGAGCTCATTGTAGAAGGACCATGCTGGTAGGTGGTCTAACAGCGGCAGGATTGCCATAGGAACAACACAAGGGACGCCATCGGAGCAGCTCAGCACTATACACCACAGCACAGTCACGGAGTCTCTTGCACCCCAGGGACACCCCCTTCTCCCCCATGGGCCCATGGTACTCTGGCACAATGCTAAGTGTACATGTATCTGCAGTGCAGTGCAAAACGGTTCTAGTTGAGTACAGCTAGTCGAGCGATGGAGTTGGGGGTGTGGCTTTAGCGCACTCAAGTGAGATCCAATTAACATCTAGACATGATATTTATGCAGTACAAGTAGGAAGTGTGGTCACGTGACATCACTGAGGGGGAATGAGAACAGGTCCAATGGCTGTGGGGACTTGACCAGCGTGGAAAAGAACAGGGAGATCAGCTGGTTTGCCAGCATCTTAACACCGTAAAATGAAGAATACCGTGGAGCTGCAGTGCAGGTGTACTGGTGCTATAATGGACAATCTTTGTGTGTACCCGCGGGGTGCCATGTATAGTTATGGCATCGGTGTCCTCAGCAGTGAGACAGGTAATCTGTTACTGTCTTAATAAGGACTGCAATAATTTGCCTTTTACAATTACTGTTATCTTCTCTTTTACGGAATGTAACCTCAATTGATTGAATTATAATACATGTCACATGTATTGCACAAGAGGGTGACACTGAATTGAGAATGGACGGATGAGTTCACAACTCGAGAATGAGATTCGATCAAAATGATTCTGATTGTGCAGTGAAAAGAATAAATGTGACGCACCATAGTTCAAGCAGAAAAGACTGGTAGTGTGATGAACGGGAGGGTACTGTTACACGTAGGCGCTGATCTTCTCTAGGAAGTCTTTCAGTCTTAAAGTGAGGTGGCTGAATCGAGGTCTGTCGGTTGGGGTGAGCGCCCAGCACCAGCCCATCAGGGCAAACCTGTGCAGGGTGTGTGTGTGTGTGTGTGTGTGTGTGTGCGCGCAGGTGTGTGTGTGTGTGTGTGTGTGTGTGTGTGTGTGCGCGCAGGTGTGTGTGTGTGTGTGTGTGTGTGTGTGTGTGTGCGCGCAGGTGTGTGTGTGTGTGCGCAGGCATGTGTGTGTGTGTGTGTGGTGTGTGTGTGTGTGGTGTGTGTGTGTGTGTGTGTGCGCAGGTGTGTGTGTGTGTGCGCAGACGTGTGTGTGTGTGTGTGTGTGTGTGGTGTGTGTGTGTGTGTGTGTGTGTGTGTGTGTGTGTATCGGGGGGGACCCTCTAAGCGCTAAATGCGTATGTGTATATCTTGAACAAGGAGCGTGAGCAAGCCCAACAGTATGTTTGATGGCACTTGTTAGTACAGGCAAGCAGTAACTGTGTGGACGGCTGAACATAAGGTCATCTGGGAAGTTCTTATAGGGTGAAAGTAACCTCACTTTGGCAGTTCCTATAGTCAGCTGGGCAGGTTTTAATGTACAGGTCATCTGGGCAGTTCTTATAGGAGTTCATCTGGATAGTTCTTATAGGGTTAACATAAGGTCATCTGGGCAGTTCTTATAGGGTTAACTTAACATACAGGTCATCTGGGCAGTTCTTATAGGGTTAACGTACAGGTCATCTGGGCAGTTCTTATAGGGTTAACTTAACGTACAGGTCATCTGGGCAGTTCTTATAGGGTTAACGTACAGGTCATCTGGGCAGTTCTTATAGGGTTAACGTACAGGTCATCTGGGCAGTTCTTATAGGGTTAACGTACAGGTAATCTGGGCAGTTCTTATAGGGGTAACGTACAGGTAATCTGGGCAGTTCTTATAGGGTTAACGTACAGATCGTCTGGGCAGTTCTTTGGCTGAGTCAGTCTTTGTCCGGAGGTGAGCACACTCAGCATCTCCTCCGCGGGGACCTCCTCGTAGGGGATTTGTCCCAACGTCATCACCTCCCACAGGACAACTCCAAATGACCACTGCGTGGGTAGCGTTGTTCAGGGTGTGTATTGTGTGTGTACATTTGAGTGATGCTGTAACCACTTCCTGCACAATGTGCACATGCACACACCCCTCTCTCACACATCACACTCACACATCCCCCCCCCCCCCCCCCCCACACACACACACACCCTCACACTCACCACATCAGAGTAGTGTGAGTATCTCTTCTCACTGATGGTCTCCGCTGCTTGCCACTTAATGGGACACATCTCTCCATCGGGCAGCCGACTGTATTCTTCTGAGTACAGGTCCCAGCTCAGGCCTCGATCTCCAATACGAACATGCAAGTTCTCATGAACACTGGGGAAGATGTGGAGGAGGGAGAGGGGGGAGGGGGAGGGGAGGAGGCAATGGGATGGAGGGGGAAAGTGAGGAGGGAGTGGGAGGGAGGAGAGGGACGGAGGGAGAAAGGAGAGGGAGGGAGGAAGGCGGAGTGGGGGAGGGGCAGAGAGGGGAAGCAAGAGGTACGGTGGAATCACACTGATGCCTCTGGAGGTGTCCCGCAGCCAGTGTACTCACTAGAGTGAGGAGGGAGAGGGAGGGAGGGAGGAAGGAGGAGAGGGGGAGGGGCAGAGAGGGGAAGCAGCCAGTGTACTCACTAGATGTTCCTAGTGGCAAGGTCTCGGTGTGTGACTCCCTCCCTGGTGAGGTGGTACATTCCTCGAGAAATCTGGCCACAAATTGACACCAGGTCTTGTGTTGTCAACACCTGAGTGAGGGACGGAGGGAGGGAGGGAAGGAAGGAGGGAAGGAGGGAGGGTGGGAGGGAGGGAGGGTGGGAGGGAGGGAGGAAGGGAGGGGGAAGGGAGGGAGAAGGGAGGAAGGGGAGGAGAGGATGAAAGAAGGAAGCATTACTGATGCAGTTCAAAGCAGCCAATAACACAGAAGGTCACTTTCGTCTCTCACCATCCCTGCTCTCTTTGGCTCCCTGGCTTTCAGCAACAGTCCTTTGAGTGTCCCCATCGCTGTCTTGGGGTAGAGGAGCATGGGCATCTCCGAGTCACTGGAGTGGGCAGCCAGGAGGGGTAGGATGTGGCGGTGGGCGACTGACCGGACGGCTGAGCCTCCCTCCAGCAGAGACGACACCACGACCTCTGGTGTGTTATCTGCGAGGGAGGGAGGGTGGGAGTAAGGAAGGGACGGAGGGACAGGGAGGGTGGGAGGGAGGGAGGGAGAGAAGGGAGAGGATACACAAGGAGCTTGTGGTCAATACCTTGAGATGCAGACCATCTCAGTAGTAGTTCACACACCTTTGACAGTCTTGATAATGATAGGGATTGCCCCCTCCACTTCGTCCTCTGCGTTGCTAAGGTAACCATCATACATCACTCCAAACACACCTGCAATTAGACAACCATCCTAATGTGATTTCAGTACACAATTGTGCCACCATGACTATACTCCCTCTCACACTAACGTCTTCTCCCTCCCCCCTCTCCCTTCTCCCTCCCTCAACTTCACCTTCCTTCAGCACCTGCCCAATCGATATTCTCTTTCGATGAACAAACAGCTCCTTAAAAGACTGCAGGCTCCGCATGCTTTTAGTCAGTTCTGTGGGCATGGAGAAGCTGCGGGAGTTTCTGGGGCTGTTGGTGAGGGTGGTGATGGGGACGTGGGTGAGAGATGTGGGGGTGTGAGTGGTGAGGGCGACCAGGGGATAGGTGGAGGAGGGGTGCGAGGAGGCGGTGGAGGGGATGATATCCTCGATGTTGAGATCAGCAATACTGTATTGTGTGTTGTGTGACAACGGAATAGGTAGAGCAGTAAGGTACACCAATGACTCCCCCCCTCCCCCTCCCCCCACACATTCACTCACTCCTCTGTGTCCTCACGGTGTTGGTTCACCCATGTCTTCAGCATGATGCAGTGGTACAACACCGTCACCATGACAACCACTGCAATTAGCCCACCAACACAACCAATAACGATATAGAACACACTAGCATTGAAGCTTCCGTCACCGCTGGGAGGTGTTCCGGATGTCTCATGCGAGCAAACCGCAACACTGGTGCAGTTACAAGACTTCGTTCCGTGCAGTCGTATAGACCGTCCCTCCTGGGAGGGATTGAGAAAGAGTTGGAAACTAAAGATGACGGTAATCTCGGCGCTGCCTTCGGCTGTTCCTGTGCAAGGAAATGAGATGTTGAAGTCTGTGTGTGTGTGTGTGTGCAGATGTGTGTGTGTGTGTGTGTGTGCAGATGTGTGTGTGTGTGTGTGTGTGTGTGTGTGTGTGTGTGTGTGTGTGTGTGTGTGTGTGCGTGCATGTGTGTGCGTGTGTATGTGTGTGTGTGCATGCGTGCGTGTGTGTGTATGTGTGAGAGAAAGAGAGAATGTCAATCAGGCAGGGCTATGCTAGAGTTTACACAACATTTCACTGAGACCCGGTGACCCTTGGCCTGTGTGATAAACTGAGACCCGGTGACCCTTGGCCTGTGTGATAAACTGAGACCCGGTGACCCTTGGCCTGTGTGATAAACTGAGACCCGGTGACCCTTGGCCTGTGTGATAAACTGAGACCTGGTGACCCTTGGCCTGTGTGATAAACTGAGACCTGGTGACCCTTGGCCTGTGTGACAAACACAGCTCCAGCTGAATAGCTTCAGAGCTGAGGGTTCAAATTGCGACCATTCAGACGCATTGCAAGGTAGAGCCTCTGGCACCAGTGTGCACAGAAACAACGTGGTACCAGGAGCGCATGAGCCGGCGAAGGAGCGTTGAACTCAGCATGCGCACCCTAGCCGAAGTAGTAGTCCTTCACACATCCCAAAATTTTACTTTAGACGGCAAGAGGCCGTTAAGAACAAATGGTGCTTGTGAAAAACAAATTGGCGCTTGTGCGGTACCACAAAGGCCTTCCATATAACCGTAAGGCGTGAGAGATTACAACATGTCTCTACTAGTTTGATGCTCCTTTGGCGACTCATGCGCTCCTGGTGGTACACATGAGCCTCATTCCCAGGCTAGGGCCTCGTTCCCGGGCTAGGGCCTCGTTCCCAGGCTAGGGCCTCGTTCCTGGGCTAGGGCCTCGTTCCCTCCTGGGCTAGAGCCTCATTCCTGGGCTAGAGCCTCATTCCTGGGCTAGAGCCTCATTCATGGGCTAGGACCTCATTCCTGGGCTAGAGCCTCGTTCCCGGGCTAGAGCCTTGTTACCGGGCTCGAGCTAGGGCCTCGTTCCCTCCTGGGCTAGGACCTCATTCCTGGGCTAGAGCCTCGTTCCCGGGCTAGGGCCTCGTTCCCAGGCTAGGGCCTCGTTCCCAGGCTAGGGCCTCGTTCCTGGGCTAGGGCCTCGTTCCTGGGCTAGGGCCTCGTTCCCAGGCTAGGGCCTCGTTCCCGGGCTAGAGCCTCGTTACCGGGCTCGAGCTAGGGCCTCGTTCCCTCCCGGGCTAGGACCTCATTCCCGGGCTAGAGCCTCATTCCTGGGCTAGGACCTCATTCCTGGGCTAGAGCCTCGTTCCCGGGCTAGCCTCGTTCCCGGGCTAGAGCCTCGTTCCCGGGCTAGGGTTTGTTACAGGGCTAGAGCCTCGTTACCGGGTTAGGACCTCATTCCCGGACTAGGGTCGTGTTCCTGGGCTAGGGCCTTGTTCCTGGGCTAGAGCCTCATTCCTGGGCTAGAGCCCCGTTGCCGCGAACCCCCACTTCTGTTACTCTCAGACAGACAGACACACACTTAAATCCTAATTAATTGATGTATACCTCCGTCTACAATCACTCCACGTTGCCTCACACCAACAAATTCTGCAGCACGGACCACGGCTGGAGTAGTCGACACGCTACTTAGGTTGTAAAATATAACCTACAGAGAGGGAGGGAGGTGGGGAAGGGAGGTGAGGGAGGGAGGTGGGGGAGGGAGGTGAGGGAGGTGGGGGGGAGGTGAGGGAGGGAGGTGGGGGAGGGAAGGGAGGTGAGGGAGGTGGGGGGGAGGTGAGGGAGGGAGGTGGGGGAGGGAGGTGGGGGAGGGAGGTGGGGGAGGGAGGTGAGGGAGGGAGGTGGGGGAGGGAGGTGAAGGAGGGAGGTGGGTGAAGGAGGTGAGGGAGGTGGGGGAGGGAGGTGGGGAAGGTGAGGGAGGGAGGTGAGGGAGGGAAGTGAGGGAGGGAGGTGGGGGAGGGAGAAGAAGAGCGAGAGGGGGGAGAGGGGAGGGAAGAAAAGGAGACAATCAATGAACAGCAAACTCCATGAATACATGTACCTCTTACTGGCTGCGACTGTGCTGTTCCTTGGTCAACCCTCAGTGAGGACATGAGATAGGTGTCAATGGCGACGTTGTCGAGCATTAGCTCTCCCCTCACTACCGTGCTGTTGTTGATCAGGTAGAGGATACCGGACATCTCCCTCCCTCCTGTGTGGGGGCGGAGGGTACCAGGTCATGTATGCATAGCGTGTGTGTGTGTGTGTGTGTGTGTGTGTGTGTGTGTGTGTGCATGTGTGCGTGTGCATGTGTGTGTGTGCATGGGAAGGTGCGTGTGTGTGTGTGTACAGGAGAGATGTAATTTACAAGATAGTAGGAACACGCCTTGGTAATGTCAAGAACTGCTCTGTATGGGAAAACAATTAATAACCCCCTTCCTTTGTTTCTCTACACTACACAATGTTTTGTTTTGTTTCCAAGAATTCCTCTCCAAAGGCACAGATGGAATTCACAGTGTGCCACAGCTAGTCTATCATCACTCAGTCTAGCTTCCAAGATCTCCTAGCCTTCGCCGCAAATCTGAAGGCTTCTTCTGAGATTCGCAGAGTTATATCCGGAGGAGCAGAAGGCCTCTTGTGAAGATCACTGGGTTTGCAAATAAATAAGTTTCTAAACGTATGGGAGCTTCGTTTTCAGCAGAAATGCAGTGCGGTAGCGGAAGACGTGTACCGTATGCCAAAAGCTGGCTATTGGCCTTAAGCCATCTCAGGCCAAAACATGTCTGCAGTTGCCCAGGCAACAGCCTTTGTTTGTACTGCATACATCTTAATGCAATTGCTGAGTAACAATTGTAAACACATCACACAAAGAACTTCATGACCTGCACAAATAATGCCAAATTGCTACATGTTAAGGCTTTCACAGCCCGTTTTTTCTAACTATAGCGCTTTGCAGTGTTTTTGCAATGTCCAGTTACACACACACACACCCACACAGCGCCACCAGTATTGACCAATCAAATTGCAGAACAGTTTGAATTATGTTCACTGATTGGCTGATCCTCACTCAAACAGCCAGCCACACACACCACATACATGTACACCGCAAACACACCCACACTCACACATCTACACACCCACACCCACACACACAGTGGGTTACAGAACACCAGGAGTTGCAAGCACATGATGTCTACATGTACATGCTGCTACATGTACAAGCACCAGAAACCTCACAACACAATGCTCCAATTACACCCTCACTAAACATCTAGCCACAATTACTCCAACCCTCTCACGGTTGGATAACAGCTGCCACCAGCTAGCTATATAGTTGCCAAATCGGAAATCGGAGGCAGTGCCTTTAGTGATTATCATTAGGCTTTTACAATTTCAAGGGGCAACCCCACTCCTGGTAGCCGTTTGCAACTCTGCCGTAGCACTCTTATGCATTCACAAAAATTCAAATACACACTTCCTATAAAATAGAGGATGTGTGGGTGGGCACAACAATAGAAACCTTCCTCTCATTCACCCACACAACAGAGTCAGCTGAAATACTACACCTGCCCAACAAGGAAGTCTTCCGGCGGGCAGATGGTGGGCGGATGGGCAGATGGTGGGCGGATGGGCAGATGGTGGGCGGATGGGCGGATGGGCAGATGGTGGGTGGATGGGCAGATGGTGGGCGGATGGGCAGATGGTGGGTGGATGGGCAGATGGTGAGCGGATGGGCGTTCATGTTCGGGTCTGGGAAGTTTTTCTCAGTTGGCCAAGTGGGCTCAGAGTCTACAGTCATAGGCACAGTAGAGAGACACACTAGCTAGAGAACTCGTCCACTCTGCATCTGTTTTCCCCACATCAGCCATCACAATTAGTTCCCAGTTTCTACCATCCAGTGTGTACAAATGATCATTCTGGCACCTGTCTGCTCATTGTACCACTGATGACGGTCACTGAATAGCACTTGAAATGTTCAGTAAATAAACTGGTTAGCATAGTTTCCTAGTGTACGCATTGCAGGAGAACTGGCCTTGTCCCAAGGCTCTCTCCAAATCACTCCATTTTCTTGACCTTTGAACTAAGAGAAGAGCTTCAGTTCAAAGGTCAACTATGCTGTTAAGAATTCTGAGCTGGAGAGGGCCTGGGGATGAGGCTAGAGGCATACTGTATCGATACATCAATTTGATCGTTTACAGTATTTTGCATACTGTAAACAATCAAAAACTGGAGGTGTAGAAGGCCTAGCAAATTGGCAGAAACAGCACTCCTGTTCTAGGGTGACTGATGTGCCATTTCTGCCAAAAATTGTACAACGAACCAGATTGGCAGAAACAGCACTCCTGGTGAGTGACAGCACACCAAGGATACACAGTGAAGATCAAGTTATGTGTTGTATGCTACATGTACACTAGCTGCCACTTGTTGTGGAGGGCGTCCTGTGCATACATAGCCTGGGAACGAGGCTATGTATGCACAGGACGCCCTCCACAACAAGTGGCAGCTAGTGTACATGTAGCATACAACACATAACTTGATCTTCACTGTGTATCCTTGGTGTGCTGTCACTCACCAGGAGTGCTGTTTCTGCCAATCTGGTTCGTTGTACAATTTTTGGCAGAAATGGCACATCAGTCACCCTAGAACAGGAGTGCTGTTTCTGCCAATTTTGGCTTACATTTGTAATTGACAAGTCAAAATGTGCCATAATGTTTCCAAAATGTGCCAGTTTTGGCATGTGAACACACCTGGCTTACAGCTACCACCAGCCATGGGATCACAATCAGACGGCCATGGGATCACAATCAGACGGCCATGGGATCACAATCAGACGGCCATGGGATCACAATCAGACGGCCATGGGATCACAATCAGACGGCCATGGGATCACAATCAGACGGCCATGAGATCACAATCAGACGGCCATGGGATCACAATCAGACGACCATGGGATCACAATCAGACCGTCATGGGATCACAATCAGACGGTCATGGGATCACAATCAGACGGCCATGGGATCACAATCAAACGGCCATGGGATCACAATCAGACGGCCATGGGATCACAATCAGACGGCCATGGGATCACAATCAGACGGCCATGGGATCACATCAGACGGCCATGGGATCACAATCAGACGGCCATGGGATCACAATCAGACGGCCATGGGATCACAATCAGACGGCCATGGGATCACATCAGACGGCCATGGGATCACAATCAGACGGCCATGGGATCACGATCAGACGGCCATGGGATCACAATCAGACGGCCATGGGATCACAACCAGACGGCCATGGGATCACAATCAGACGGTCATGGGATCACAATCAGACGGCCATGGGATCACAATCAGACGTGATGTTCCATTGCACTATTCCAGGAAATGGGTAATACGACTACTGGGACATTGTGGGGCAGTGCGAGCAAGCTGAATGCATTTAGTCACTGCTGATGACAGAGAATGAGGTATCTAAGGTTACTGAGTGTCAGTGAGGTCACAATAGTTGTAGGAAGTTTGTGGTACGAACGGTTGGCACTAGCCGGTCTAGCCGGGTCCACAGATCGCCATGTCAGCATACCTTTTCAGTCCCTTCTTCCTGGTCTCGTTTGCTTCTGTCTCGTGCACCTCAGGTGCGCCCTCCCGTTAACGTGTTCCTCCTTCCATCAAGTATGAGTCCACACGTCATTGAACTGTTTCGCACGGTATTGATACGATGTTCGGAAGTGTAAGGCTTGTACGTTATTTTGCATGAGCCAGATTCGTGGTGTGGACAGAGGTCATCGTCATCCGCCAGCTCCACTATATTCACAACTAATGCGAGGCCGCGTCCTGGGAACGAGGCTAACTCATGCTCACTCAGTCTAGAGGGAGGTTATTTCAGGCCACCTGCTACCAGGCTGTCACTCCCTACTCTACACACTGTGGGCTGTACTGTGGGCCAGCTGCTTGTTCTGGTGTGTAGTGCAGTATAGTTTGTGGTCACTTCAGCTACTAGTAGCTGAAGTGACCACAAACTGTTTACGCTCAATACTGAGCTAGAGCATAGCAGCTTTCACAATGACAGCTGGAGGATACATAGGTGTACAGTTGTGGACGCACACCAGGCATGGAGACTACGTGCACACACACACACACACACACTGTACACGCAACAGTTGATGCTACCAAGAGTAGAGGTCCCTAGCCTCGTACCCAGGCCCTTACAAGTGGCAAACACCGGGGTGAGAAGGCCTCGGTAGGAGGCAATACAGTCCCCACTGCCTCCATTCCACGTCATTAAAGAACTGGCTCCCCACACAGTATCCCTGATTCCGGTACTCCCAGCCACATCCAACCCGATCCGGGTCAGTGAGATCAGACCGTGCAATGAAAGACCAATGAACTCCACTACCACATCAACCAATCAGAAGCTCTCCTCTGGAGACAGAAGTTGGCCCACATGATTAGGAAAATCAAAGCAGATTATCCCCTGAGTTCTAAAAACATTCTAACGGCCATTCTTGCATAGCTTGCCAATGGAAAGAACAATGGGATCAAAGGTTAGGTAAAATGATGCACGGATCAAGCTGGGGCGAAGCCAGGCTCATGGGCCATTGCATTTGTGTATCCAAACGTTGGCAATGGTATGCCACACCCAGCAACACACAACCTATGACACAAGCAGGTACCTACGTGTACACGTTTGTGTCAGCGTGTGTCAGTACAGGGTGTCAGTGCAGGGCATATGTACAACACCCAACGACATAATTATTATTATAGCAACACACAAGAATAATGTAACTACGTTCTTTTCATATTTGCACATTACCAAGAGTTGTCATGAACTCTTGATAGTAGTTACCAGTGGCGGCACTGCAGTGTTCAAAGTGCTGGCCCACTATTCTGATCCCAACAATACAACATTCTGCCGTCATTACCAAACTGGTCATTACCATTGAGCGATCGACTATTGCGATGAATGGGCATGACTGCAACGTCTCATTGCATGTGATTACTGTCATGTGAACCCGTTCTGAAATCTGATTGGTACTGTCAACGTTCTGGCAGCAGAAGTAACAGTTTGAACTCCCGTAAGTTGCCAGGCTGTTTCTCCTACAGCCTGAGAAACGAGGCTAACGTAGGATAACTTCTGCATGCTAGCATGCTGGGCATGCAAGGGTGTGTGTTGTTGCCATAGCAACAGAACCATGGCATCTCCCTTGTGGTCCATGTCCTTTAGTCACAGATGTACATGCGATACACCGAGACATATACAGCTCATTCAAGCACTTTTTCTGAAGTGCTAACTACAAGCCTATGTAGCATAGTACATACACTACTTTACTAAGAGATGTGGAACTCGCACCATAATTTAGTGATTCTGTTTCTCACAGGGATCACTACGCGTGCTCCCATTTATATTTAGCCGAGAAAAAACGGGCCTATGAGCAACGCATACTCGAAGTGGAACACTCAACTTTCACTCCACTTGTGTTCTCAGTGACAGGAGGAATGGCGAAGCAATGCTCGACCTTCTATAAGAGCTTGGCTTCCCGCCTTGCAGAAAAGTGGGAACAACCCTATAGCTCGACCCTGTGCTGGGTACGGTGCCGCCTTTCATTCTCCCTCCTTCGCTCAGCAATACAGTGCATCCGGGGAGCACGATCATCTGGCAGCCATGCTTCGAAGCCCACACCCCCCATCGACCTCGTCAGCAGCGAGGCACAGCTCCGGCCAACATGAAGCCCTGCACTTTAACTGACCTCATCACTTTGTTCAATTACTTTGTACTCAGCATACCTTTAACATCTCTTTATTTGTACCTTGTACACATATAATTTTTCATGGGTTGACCCCATCTCAAAAAAAAAAAAAAAAAAAAATTATATTTCTCAAGTATAGACGAACTACAAACTACGATCGTGGTTACAACTACATTGGATCTACTACACAGAACTACGGCTCACCAAACACACGAGCGTTCTCCGCGCTGGGGATGAACCAGCTAACGGACTGCCCTATCACACACCGATACAGCGCCAGTAGAACCACCAGCCGGCTCGCACAACAAATCACTCGCCTTCCTAATACCATCACGATCACTACCCCGTGTCGTATCGCTCGATCACGGTCAATCGTCAAACTTACATGTCTAAATTAAATACATGACATAGCTATAGTTTCCGGAGTTGTACAGTGCCATTTCCGATAATATCTCTCTAAACGATGGCAGCTAGCCTCGTTCCCAGGCCCGAGACGGCCGTCTCGGGCCTGGGAACGAGGCTAGACGGCAGAGAATTGGAGGAATGTTCCTGTGTGCTACACAGCTCTGCAGTGGCACAAACCCTGGACGTACGTACAATTACCATACGACTTAGGCTTTCTGATGGAACCAGCCCCAATGCTACAGACTCGGCAGGATACTGGTGGGCGGGGCAGCCTCAAATTTCATTATCAACATGGGTATTGGTCCGGCAGGAAGTACATACTATAAGCATAGGTAGTGGACATGCATGCACATTCAGCACTGGCCCTGGCCCTAATATACCCTAACCATCACCTTAACCATCACCCTACTTCCTGCCGGACCAATAACCTCTAATATTATGTATACATTGTTAATACCAGTAGTCTGTCATATATGCACGTACACCCTCACAGCACGCAAGTCGCAGTGGCCACACTTGGGTCTGTCGGCTGCTCCTCTCAGCCGGTGCCAGTGCAAACAGCCAGACACCCGGAGGTGTGACCCCGCTCCACCGTGCAGCGTACCGCGGCCACCTGGACATCATGAAGCTGTTACTTCAACGCAGAGCAGATGTGAGGATGGCAGACAGCGATGGAAAGACTGCGCTGAATAAGGTGAGGGGATGATGGCCTAGCTTCGGAAACCGTGGCCCAACCAATGTAGGCCTGAGACCACTTGCTAGGTCTGTTCAATTGATAATAATAACCTGGTTATAATTAAACTCACACACAATAGGGTTCCATATAAATAGGCGTGGTTTCATGCAGTAAGGTGCAAAGTTCAGTTGTGAGTGACTGAGAAGATGGAAATGTCCCCTCGAGGAGGACGAACGTGTTAGCAAGGGTCTTCATCCCTTGCCTAACTCGAAGATCCACATCGAGTTAGCTCATTGTGGCGAATAGTTCTTAGCAGCAAGACTTTCTCATCATACTACCGGCAGAGTCACACTGTGGAGTGGTCGAGCGGGGACAGCTAGCTCTGGCTCCATCGTATAGTGCCAGCAAAGGTCCTCACTGCGGTGCCTACACGTGTGCATGCACCTCCAAATACATACCAGTAATCTGGGGACGAGACTGCCCCATGCAATTAAAGTGTGACAGATATATATAATTATATATGTACAGACACAACGCGACTACACTGCATGATTAGTTGTCTCACACTATTAGGCACTCGGCAATAACTCAAGAGCAAGAGTTGTTTTAGCTGATCTAAGATCGGAACCTATGTTCCTGAAGCTCTTTATCTGTAATAGCTCCATTTTCAAACAACAAATGCAGATCTCTCATCTGCCGAAGATAGTTGGAACGCAGATTAGCTACCTTGCCAGGCGAAATCCCTGCAGTGTTCCATGGGAGCAGGTGAAGCCCTACCAGTAGGTGTCATTGCATAATATATCAGTATTTATATAATCCAAGCACTCAGTATTTAATCCAAGCACTCAGTATTTAATCCAAGCACTCAGTATTTAATCCAAGCACTCAGTATTTAATCCAAGCACTCAGTATTTAATCCAAGCACTCAGTATTTAATCCAAGCACTCAGTATTTAATCCAAGCGCTCAGTATGAGCATATACTGAATTTGCGCTGGGCACGGATATGGTCGATGACCCCACTTCCAGTGCCATGTTAACAGCGAAGGGGTTTGAATTGGAAGCACCACTAGTAGCACTCTGGGATCCGCTCCTGTTCATCGCATCAGAATTATACTGCTATCAAGTTACCACCTGCGTGTGCCGCCTAGTTTGTGAGGTAATCCACCATCTGATTGGTCAGTTTCAAAACTGTCCTGTTTACAAACTACAGTTCTGGTTGCAGTTGTGTGTGATACAGATGTGTTTGCTGTTGTGTATTGGTGCTACAGCAGCTGCAGATCTTGTTCAAACATGCTCGTATCAGTTCAGTATAAACTTCAGAATGCGTACGCTGTATCAGAACCATCGCATCAGATCAGCTGTGTGATGTGACACCATGCCCCCAGGGTTGAGTCTGCATGTGACCAGAGAATTTGAATTTGTGAAGCAATGAAAATTTTCCATGTCAAATGCAAGGATACACATTAGTAGCATGTAAATTGCTAATACGAGAATGTACCCTAAGATATGGCTTGTCGTTGGGCCTGAATGCACTGTCTCGGGGACTGGTCAGCCCAGTTGTGATGGGTATATAATATTATGTTTGGTGGTGCTGTGTATGTGAAGTGAGTTTGACTTTAACCAGCCTCCCCCTCCAGCTATCACCAGTTGGCTGTGATGCAAGCCTCACTGGCTTTTAATCACGTGCTGTAAGCTGGTTAGAGAGACTGGAAACCATACCTCAACTAACACTTTGATGGAGAAATGTGGTCATTTCAACTTCACGGTATGGAGAGAAATGCTGTGATGATGAATACATAAAACTATGCCCAGCCCATGGCACCCTCATCTTTCTCTGCTTCAAGTTGGGAGATGTTGAGACCCAGTGACGACTATACTGGCCATTCCCATCGGAGGTCAGTGGACAGTGAAATTACACAAGCAATATACATGCACTTCTTTGCCTTCATGACTTCTTTTCGGTATGGCTCGAATCTTTTTTTTTGTGGGGGAGTTTTGTTAGTATACTCCCTACCGACAAGACCCTTGGCAGAATAAGAATACTTTACTATACTTTTTACACAGCACTTTTTGTGTTTGTTTTTTTTTTACAATTCAGGAGCAGATCAGCATGTCTTTGCCGGCTGAGGTACAGATACTACCCAATATCAAAAGCTGTCTCAGGTATACACGAGTGCAACACCTTCGTGGAGTACCAAACTGGCATGAGGACATTGAAGTTGAGAAAGTATGACTGGACAGAGTCTCATGCCCAGACCCACAAGTGTGGGGTCTGCATGGGACCAAGGGCATATCGAGCCGCTGAAGGCGGCTCGATACGCCAATGTGCCCTTGATGGGATTTTATTGTTCAACATCGATATTGGTCCGGCAGGAAGTACATGCTTGAGGTTTAGGTAACGGACAGCGTCCATATTCAGCACCTGCCCTGTCCCTACTAAATAACCCATGCCCTACTTTCTGTAGGACCAATAACCACTTTGTTTTTCGATTATGTATGCCCATTGAATTCTATCTCTTTTGGCCTTTGACTGTCCAATAGTCTGTTTTCCACATCATCCTCTTGCTTCATTAGTCTCAGCAGTGCATGGGTTAAAATAACAGATCATTAGAAGGATGACCAGATTCAGAACAGTTCATACCTGATACAGGTCTGGTTACATTTTGAATCAGGTCATTACACCGATATGTTCTGTTGCACTACACGTCTGTGCGTATGTATTTATTTTTTATTTTCTTTACACCTAGTCTATCGAGCTAGACCACCTCTCTCACTTTCCGGAAGTTGGGGGCGGGGCACCCTGCCCACAACTTCCGGAAAGCGAGAAAAGTGGTCTAGCTCGATAGACTACTTTACACTATAAAGAATGTAAACAGATCGGTATCAGAACCGGACCAGTTTTGATTCATATTGTGCTGTGTACATCAGCTATAAGAAAGACCAATAGTATAGGGATTGATTTATAAACAAAGACCCATACAGTACAGGAGACTTTCAGGGTCAAGTAGCCACGCCTCTTGCAAGACCTCTTGCAAGAAATTCATACTTTGGTGTAAGAATTCAGTGGGTTGCAGCTTTGCTCTGGGCTGGGTCCTGTGTTTTAATCTTTGGGCCTTGGCGGGACGGCTGTCCCAAGGGGAACAATTTTCAGGGGGGTCCAACATAGTCTCGTGCCCAGACCACACCCCCTCGCAGGAGAGACGTCTCTCCCCATGAGGGGGTGTGGTCTGGGCAGGAGACTAGGTCCAACGCTTCCCCTTTCTCACGCATGGCTAATCTCGCATGCATTGTGCATGCTGACATCATGTGACATCCTCTGGCAGGCCTACATTGTAGCTATCTCATAGTCTAGTGGGCTAGCCCCTCGAATTTTCCCCAGCTAGCTAGCTTTCTTTCTTTGTTGCCTCCTCTTCGGGAGAGTACCGCCAGGTTGCAGATTAAGTTAGGGAATGTTGAGCAGGATTTTGAGCTCGGTGATGAAGTTGATAGCAAACTCTATGTCGTCTATCCACAGTATTCCGAGCAGGGTTAATGTAAAGGCAGTCGGGTCACATTCTGGATCGGGAACGAGGGAGTCTAGCGCAGGGATCAGATCTTGTGGCAGCTCTTTTTGTCTCCGTTCGAGGGCGGGGCATGTAACCAAGAAGTGGGGTGGGATCCTCGATACCCTGCGCACAGAGTCTGCAGGTGGAGGAGCCAACTTCAAGCTCACCTATTCTCTTCCGGAAGCGGGCAGCATCAGACTCGAGCCCATGGCAGCCAAGAACGAGACGTACTCTAAAGTTGTTCCTTGCTGTGAGGTGTAGCAGGTCCTTGTTGTGGGTAATAGTCCAGAGGGTGGATGGGCTACCTGAGCGTGGATCCATCTGGGAGAGGAGATGTAGGCTGCACTTGTGTACTGCCTCCTCAAGTAGGGACATTTCTGCTCTGGCACGGATAATCCACTATCTCCAGGGGTTGGCCATTGAGTGTTACGTTTACCCCCAGGCTCTTGGGCTTGGCTGCTCCAAAAATCATTATCTTAGATTTGGATGCATTCAACCTGTACCTCACACCGAGCTTTGACTGCTGTAATTCTATCAGGAGGTCGTTGAGGTAGATGCTATACAAGAGAGGCGATAGTACACCACCCTGCTTGACCCCTTGATGGATGTTGAAGGATCTTGAGCACACACCATTCCACTAGCCTCGTTCCCAGGCCTTCTGCACCCCCAGTTTTTGATCACTTGCAGTATGCAAGCGATCAAAAACTGGAGGTGCGGAAGGCCTGGGAACGAGGCTACCATTCCACAGCACTGAACAAGATGATGAGGAATACCATTTCCTCAGTAGGCGCCACGCATGGTCCTTGCCCCAGTTGGAAGAGCTTATTATTATTGTGAACTTTACAGCCTTATGACAGGAAATGATGTTAGTGATGGAAATAAGAGAAATGTTGAAGGTAGCGAACAAGGCTGACAGCATACTACCAATAAACGGTGTAGCTGCATGGTGTGTATAGAGATATTAAAAAAAGTGTGATGTGATGAGTAGAGACAGCAGGATGAACATGAGGCATGATCTACAGTATTACTATGATTGCCAAGGTACGTTACTAGCAAGGAGCAAAGAACTGTACAACACAACAAATACTAACAACGACAACAACAACAACAGATAAGAGCATGGAAAACAGTTATTTAAATCTTACAGTTGGAATCTTACAGCAGAATGACAGTTACTACATGGACAAACAATGTGATAAGTGCATGAGTTTAGAGGGTCCAAACAAGAATAAAAATGAGCTCAAAGAAAGATGATTAGCCTACGTTTGACAGAGGAGAGGGATTCTGTTACGGATAGGTTAGTTGAGGATTGAACAACGTTCCAAAGCATGGCAATATGATTAATATAGAAGTGCCTCACAGCAGAGGTATGAACCAAGTTGATTGTTAACATTCGACCAGTGCATGGAGCCTGCTCTAGTGCATGTTCGATGGAAGGTTATGAAGCGGTTAATCTCGATATTATCATCTGGGTCTTGTAAACATTTCACCAGAAGTAGGAGATCGTGTAGTTTCACCAGAAGTAGGAGATCGTGTAGTTTCACCAGAAATAGGAGATCGTGTAGGTCGAGCCAGAGGGAGATTGGCAACAGGTGGAGAGATGTTAGCCTAGATTTATAATCCATAGAATAGTCATTTAGGATGTATTCCGTTGCCCTTCTTTGTATTCTTTCTAGCATTTGCACATACCTGGGTTTCCACACCTGGGAGCAGAAAGAAAGGTGGGACCTGACCAGTGAGATGTACAGTTGTTTTTTCAGATTTACTGAGGCTGATGAGGAGAGTGTTCTCTTAATGAGGTGAAGTGCATTGTATGCCTTTTGGCAGAGTTTGGTGTAATGCTGCTGCCATGATAGGGTGCTGGATATCACAACCCCGAGGTCTCTTTGGGAGCGTACCGACTGAAGTTGGGCCCCTGCGATGTTATAGTGACAATTGTGTGGCGAGTTAGTGCGGTTGGAAAACAATAGCTATAGCCTGAGGTGAGTGCATTTGCTTTGGTTCAGCCTGAGCTTCCATGTGTTGCACCAAGCCTCTAATGATGTAAGGTCCTTTGCAGTTGGGAGCAATCACTTGTGGTACGGATGGACTTCAAGACTTTGGCGAACAGGTAACATGAAGCATAGTTGATACACTTGTATCAACTATGCCACTGGACTGGTACCTCTACTGCCACTGCACCTCTGTCAAGGTCATTGAAAATCTGGGTGAGGGAGGTGAGGAGCTGTGACAGACATGATCTTCCTCATAGGAAGCCAAACTGAGCTCGAGACAATTTTGCTCTGACGAAGGTTATGACTGTATTGAAAATAGCTTTTCTAGCACTTTTGGTGTTATACTTAGCAGCGAGATCGGGTGATAGTTAGCTACGTTTTGTTGATCACCCCCCTTGTGGATAGGACGAATCCTGTGGATTTTCCATTCGGTCGGAATGCTGCTTAGGGTGAAGAGTAAAGCAAGGGGGAGGCAAGAAAATCGCTGCAGTGCTTCAGAATAATCGGGTGGATATTGTCGCAGCCCATGGCTTTAGTGGGGTCTAGGTCGACCAGTATTTCATATGAAATAGTCCATCATGCCACACTGTGTCGAATGCTTTTCTCACGTCCAGGAGAGTGACATAGGCTTTCTTGCCTTTCTCCCTGATGTGCTGGATGACTTCTTGAAATATCACTGCAGTGTGAAGGCAGCTTACACCAGGTTTGAAACCACCGGTACGCTCATACAGGAGTCAATGTTTGTGCGATCGTGCAGGCACTACAGGATTAGGGTAGGTGTGGGTATTATGAGACAGCACCAATTATGGGTTTCATACTTTACTACAATTTATAGACATTGCCACTTTGCCTGAACATTGTCAAATGTATCCTCTACCGTTTGATAGAATGAGTGGTGCAAAGCATTTGATATTCATGATTTGGACAGTATATAAAATTGTGATGAAATTTTATAGGTAGTTCTGATTGTCCTAATAAAAAATGCACTGCCAGAATACCAACAAGCATGCTTGCATGGAAATGGTTCTAGCAGAATCTTCTATGCTGGTAGGGTGTAGCTACCTAGCCAAATGATGATCAGGTATGAAACATACAGCAAAAAAACTGGGGTGTCTCATAATACATACCCGGTCTCATAATTGCCTCATTAACGTGTGTGATAAAAACGCAGCCAAACTGCAGTACATCAACAACACTGAAACTTTGCCTACCATGGATTGTTAGTACAATGTATTATCTTGTTAAATCTATACCACAGTATAATCACATCCTGTTGACAGCTTGTTGGTTAACTTGAAATGGTTATGTGTCTCATAACCGGGGCGGCTACCCTACCTTCTTGAGTCGCGTGTTTCTTGCGGTTCTCGTGTTTCTTGTGTTTCTCGCGTTTCTCGTATTTCTCGCGATTGGTCCATGGTGTTGCTTGCGCGCATGTGATTCAGCTTGGGGGTGGGGCTGATCACGTGATGCGTCCTCCTTGCCGCATAGCCTCGTACCCAGGCTAGGCCCTCACGCGGCGTTTCGCGTGTGGGCCTGGGCCTGGGATCGGAAACGTCTATATACTTGCCGCATGCCCTGTTGTCATGTTTCATTAGTCTCGTTCCCAGGACTAATGTTTCATGTGACTGCGCTTTTCACCAAGTCTTTGATAAGAGCTGCGGGATACCTCCACAGATGTGGTCTGGGCACGAGACTAAATCTCCCCAAGCGAAAAGGTACTGGTCGAAAATGGGACCCAAACAGGGAGTAGCACTGGCCATAATTGTACTATTAATAGCAGGAGCCATCAGTATGTACTGCCTGCCCAGTATATATTCAGGAGGTACTATCCTGTTCGATCGTCTCCGCAGCTCAAAGTCAGCAAGTGTGAAGACTGATGATGTCAACGCTAGCTCCGAAGTCAAGTTGGTGAGTGGGAATGATGTCAAGCTCAACTCCGAGGGCGAGTTGGTCACTCAAAGAAAGACAGCGCATACAGAGTCTCCAGTAAAGGAGTCGGACATTTGTCCCTTCAATGGGCTAACGTTAGCAGGAAGGAAGGTGTTGCCAGACCTCCCTAAAGTAAGCTTCAATCAGCGTCGTTTCCGGATTGAGTCCCCATGGGGGGCACCGATCGTATGGTCAGACACTGAAGACAATGTAAAGGCAAGGCAACAAAGAAGAATCTTTAGAGTTGCCATGAATGTCTTAGCAATTGCCAAATACGTAGTGTTCTTGAAACCTCTCATTGCAAGTGCCGACAAATATTTTATGAAGGGACACGATGTGACGTATGTAGTGTTTACGGACAATGTTGGGCTGGCTTCCAAGCAAATTAAGACCAACAGGAAAGTGAAATTCGTCTCAGAGAGAAATCAAGGCTGGCCTAATAATGCTCTAATAAAGTTTCAGTTGATTAGCAAACACAGGAAAGTGTACAAGAGTGTGGATTATATATTTCAAGTGGATGCAGATATGCGTTTTGTTTCAGAGGTGAACAGTGAGGCACTGGGTCTGAGAGTAGGCACTCTACACCCTGGGTACTGGAACAAGCCAAGGAGCACTTTTACATACGACTCAAACCCTCGGTCACTGGCTTACGTGAAGCCTTCTGAAGGAGAATATTATTATGCCAGTGGGGTGTTTTGTGGGTGTCGAGATGAAATCATCACAATGTCAGAGACTTTGGAAAAGAACATTCAAAGTGATTTAACGAAGCTAAACTACATTGCAGTGTGGCATGATGAGAGCCACCTAAACAGATACTTTGTCGACCACCCACCTACCAAGATTCTTTCTCCAGAATACTGTTTCCCTGAATATGGTATGGGTGGCGTAAAACGTAGAAGAATACTGGCACTGAACAAAAACCATGCTGCCATGCGCTCACAGTGACTGGGAGAATATGTGTTTCCTTACAGAATTGTTCACTTAGCCCTGATATTAATCGATGATTTTTCTGGCAATCTTCTTCAGCAGACTACTTCAGCTGCTGCACATGTGCGGAAGTACATTCCATAGTACAACTCGTGAATACATGGATAACTAATCAGTCAGAGTTCACAAATTATACTAATTACCCCCTCCTCTGAATAAGCTTTAGTCTGGTCCCCGATTGCGTCCGCTTCAGCTGTAGTCTCCAGACTACTTCAGCTGCTGATTCCGCGATTGCGTCCACTTCAGCTGCTGCTCGCGCTCCCCGATTGCGTCCGCTTCAACTGCTATTCCCCGGGCCCCGACTGCAGGACTGCGTCCGTTTCAGTTGCCCAGCCGAGTTCTGGACCCCGCATTCGCAGAGTTCGAGGTCCGTTTCCGGAGTTGTACATGAATTTATCTTTAATTATTCGCTAATCGACACTGCAATTGAAAGTGTGCATGCCATGTGGTGTGTTGTGTTGTGATGACAGCTCACTCTCACCCACACGGAGAATTGGAGGAATGTTCCTGTGTGCTACATAGCTCTGCAGTGGCACAAACCCTGGACGTATGTACAATTACCATACGACATAATTTATATAGCCAGACGCTCGGAGGGTCTGGCTGTGCCAGACTACATACGACATAGGAAAAAACCTGATCATCACTATCTCCCATAATGTTCTCCCTGATAGGAGCTGGAGTTTGAGCGTGGTGTGTGGTCAGCTGCGATGGATGGGGATGAAGGGAGGGTGCGGAGACGGCTTTCTGATGGAGCCAGCCCCAATGCTACAGACTCGGCAGGATACACACCACTGGTGGGCGGGGCAGCCGCAATTTCATTATCAACGTGGATATTGGTCCAGCAGGAAGTACATACTTCAAGTATAGATAATGGACACGCATGCACATTCAGCACTGGCCCTGGCCCTAATACACCCTAACCATCACCCCACTTCCTGCCAGACCAATTACCTCTTCGTTTCACTGAGCTAATACTCAACGAATAGCACTGCCGAATAGCACTGCCGAATAGCACTGCCGCATTAGGGAACATTTCCTTAATACCAGTAGTCTGCCGTATATGTCTTCACACACACACACACAGTGTCACACACACACACACACACACACACACACACACATATACATGCACACACACACACATATACATGCACACACACACACCCTCACAGCACTATGCAAGTCGCAGTGGCCACACTCAGGTCTGTCGGCTGCTCCTCTCAGCCGGTGCCAGTGCAAACAGCCAGACACCCGGAGGTGTGACCCCGCTCCACCGTGCAGCGTACCGCGGCCACCTGGACATCGTGAAGCTGTTACTTCAACACAGAGCAGATGTGAGGATGGCAGACAGCGATGGAAAGACTGCGCTGCATAAGGTGAGGGGACGATTGCCTCCTGGCTAGCTTCGGAAACCGATGTAGGCCTGAGACCTGCTGCACTTGCTACAAGGTCTGTCCAGTTGACGGAAAGTAAAGTCGGAAACAAAAAAAGTCTGTGCATTGCACGTGGTTTATGGCCTGAGTAAACCCCCACAGGTCTTCCATACTTCAGTTCAAATGCTGTTGCTGATTGTTAGGCTATCCTCATATCTGAAGTCTGTCTAAGATCTCCCATCATGCTGGCACCATGTGCTCAGTGTACATACATGGATGGGTCCAAGCAACTCTATTCAGTGAATTGAGCCTTTTTGAATGGCAGCTGCAAGGAATATTCTTGACTAGTACGCCTCATGCCCACATCAGAGTATATCAAAGAACCCAAGATTTTAGTGGACAATTTGCTGTCAGCAGTAACTCTATCATTAAATGTACCCTCACTGCACTCCCTCCCTCCCTCCTCCCTACCCTCAATCACTCCTCTCTCCCTCCCCTCCTTCCCTCTGCCCCCACTCCTCCCTACCCTCAATCACTCCTCTCTCCCTCCCCTCCTTCCCTCTGCCCCCACTCCTCTCTCCCTCCCTCCCTCCCTCCCTCCCTCCCTCCCTCCCTCCCTCCCTCCCTCCCTCTCTCCCTCCCTCCCTCCCTCCCTCCCTGCCCTCCCTCCTCTCTCCCTCCCTCCCTCTGCCCTCCCTCCTCTCTCCCTCCCTCCCTCCCCCACCTTCCCTCCCCCCTCCCTCCCTCCCTCCCTCCCTCCCTCCCTCCCTAACTCCTCTCTCCCTGCCCTCCCTCCCTCTGCCCCCCACTCCTCGTTCGCCCACCCTTCCTCCTCAGGCAGCTGAAGGTGGCCACCTCCCTGTGGCAGAGTTACTGGTGTCGGCTGATCCCGAGGTGGTTGGAGTGAGAGACCGGAGGGGAGGTGTGGCGAGGGAAGCTGTGGGGAGGTGGAGTGACAAGTGGGAGGAGGTGCTCAGAGGGGAGGAGGCGAGATGATAGTTTGTGACATCTCCAGATCTGGTCTGTATACGACTCAGCAGTCATGTTTGAGGGAGTGGGTCCAAGCTCTGCAGGCACGTGAAATACTCGATCCACCGATAGACTTCTGATGTCTTCAACTGTAGCATGCAACTATTGTATATTAGTGGAGGCTATTTCCAGTATACTTGAGAAAGTATCATTTGCCATCACGTTTGTCCAAGCAGACTAGCCCCATGTTAGGCAACTACCTGCAGGCCTGTCTAGAGACTGAATACTATACAACCATAATTATGTGATTGCTCTGTCAATCTAATTGTGGCAGTATAAAAAGTACACATGTAGTACAACTCAAACTCAAGCAATAGGGGACGGTATAAACCTTCTAAACATGCACAATCACAACACTGGTCAGCTACACTGTTCACAGCACAGATGTCCTATGGAGGGTCCACATTTCACTACGAGGGGGGAGTGTTGCTGTTGAAGATGTCGGTGTAGAGGTACCACGTCGACTGCACCTTCTTCCAAATCACTACGTACCTGGTGTGTGTGTGTGTGTGTGTGTGTGTGTGTGTGTGTGTGTGTGTGTGTGTGTGTGTGTGTGTGTGTGTGTGTGTGTGTGTGTGTGTGTGTGTGTGTGTGTGTGTGTGTGTGTGTGTGTGTGTGTGTGTGTGTGTGTGTGGGGGGGGGGGGGGGGGGGGGGGGGGGGGGGGGGGGGGGGGGGACAAGTCCTGGTTTGTGTGGCTGGAGGTAACACAAGTCACTTGCTGTGGTCAAAGGGGACAATGTACATGTACTCACTGTGCTTGAACACGTGTACTCACTTGCCATGGTCGAAGACTTTCCCGTCCTTGTCATAAAATGTGTAGTGGCTCCTCTCGTAGGCCATGTCTCCAGCAGTGTCCAGAGGACCAACTTCATCGATCTTTAGGAGGACACTGGTGGCCATCTTCATCACTCCGGAGAACACGTTAACGACACCTGGAAGGGGGTGGGGCAGAGTGAGAGCGAGAGGGAGTGAGTGAGATAGGAGAGAGGGAGAGTGGGAGTGAAAGGGGAAGAGAGCAAGGGAGTGAAAGGGTGAAGACAGTGAGGGGGAGTAAAAGGAAAAAGAGAGGGGAAGGGATATAGAAGATGAGAGGGAGTGAAAGGAATGGGGGTGTGTGCATGAGATAAGAATCTGATATTGTACACTGATGATGTACATTGTGTAGTACTCCTTCAACATGTAGGAGCTTACAGTCAACCATCGATACTACGACAGGCACCCTTACAATGAGTCTAAAGCATAGGATTAACAGAGAAAGCAAATGTTACCACACATCGACATACCCTCCCTTCCAAACAGCACATCGGTGCCAGTGGGCATGAGCTTGCAGTCCTCAGTGTAGAGCATGGAGAGGGCAGTGGCATCCTGCTTGCCAAAGGCTTCCATGAACTTCTGGTTGCCCGACTCGATCTCGCTCATCAGACCTGAAGGTGTGTGAGTATTGGCATGTGCATAGTTCACAGTGAGTCGTCCTCTTCTTCTACATGGACCACATCATTAGTCTCGGAACCAGACCCTTCACACAGGGAGGAGGAAGGGTCTGGGCACGTGCCCACATTCGAGTTGTCCTCACGGAATGCAATTATGTGTGGTAATTAGCAATCAGCTGTGATACCACACGTACGATCACAGTCGACCTGCTCATTGCTATCCTCGACTTTTGTCAGACACTTGCGGGTAACGCGATACAGCACAGCGATTGGCCGTGTCTAGTCGCTGGCAACATTGAAAGCCTGGAGAAAAATCATTTCCCTGACATCAACGCTTCTGATTCATTAGGTCAACATTCCGACCTGGGGACAACTCAAATGCAAGATGGTGCCCAGACTCCCCGCGCGAAGGGTCTGGTTCCAAGACTACCACATAAATTATGTGTTGAGAAAGAGACCACTTTGCACACATGCTTCAAAGATGTGTACTTCAGCAGTTGTATGCATGAACCGCACTTCATCACCCACTCAGTAACGTTCAGGAAGTACAGAGGTCACTTTGCATGCTTTGGGCTCAGTGGAGTTATCCAGTGAGCTACCTCACGTCCCACACTACACGTAGCTAATGCTGCAGTAGACCGCATGCAAAGACTCACTCATGGTTCCTGATCGCCTGCAAAACTTGGAAACAGAATCAGTTGCAAAACCGAGTGTGTAGGTTGATGGTTCAGACTCCGTATTAGTTCCGTATTCGTTCCGTGTACGCGTATACGCATTTTGGGTGGGGCTCGTACACGTGCGCATTAGCATGCATCGCGCAGGGTTAGCCTCGTACCCAGGCCTGGGTACGAGGCTAGGCTACGGTTGTCGCTCTCTCGATCTCAGCAGAGTGAGAGTGCAGTGCTGCACGACATCTATATACAGCTGCAACATGCGACTATGCATGATGTAGATCTATCAACTTAGAGTTTGTCATGGCAAGAATTGAATCACGGTTGCACGAGCCTAGGCGCGGCCTAGGCCTGGCAGCTGAGGTCAAAAGAAGGTGGGGCTCATGCGTTATCAATTATTATTACACAATACACAGTCGTGGCATGCACTCAAACTGTAACCTGTGGACACCTCTATCTGCGCATGAGTTGTTACTTCCCCCAGGAGAGAGAGAGAAACTGTCTTGCAGAAAGTTATACTGATTCCGCATAACCTGAAGTTGTTGCTAGGCTGTTGACCAGCAGGCATGGGACTACTAGCTATATCCATCATGTGGCTTCAGACCAGCATGCATGATGGGCTACTGAACAGCAATGAGCCTATGAGGATGCACCTATAGCATGCTACATAGGGCTACTCACCAACATGCAGCTGCAGCTGCATCTACTGACCAGCAAGGAGTGCTCCTGACCAAGCATGCAGCTATCCATCAATAATTCTGTGACCTGATAAACATTTCTTTTCCAGGTGGGCATGCACAAAATGTACGGCCAAGTAAGTGCATCCGGCTTTGATTTACAAAGTGTTGTGATTATATTCATGAGCTTCCTAGTAGATAGTTCACAGGTCATATGACAATAGGTCAAACATCCACACCATTTTCTCTGCAGTGTTTGTGAAGCACAAAGATGGCCACAGGAGGTGCAGCTAGTGCTCTGAGGAGGTTTGAACTTGATGGAGTTTGTGATACGGGTAGAGAGGTGGGGCATGGGTCGTACGCAGTGGTTAAAGAGCTCGAGTTTCATGGTCTGAAATGTGTGGGCAAGAAGATCCATGACATTTTGTTCAATTCGGCTGCACCTCCGGAACAATCAGCCTTGTTGGAGCGATTTGCGGGTGAATGTGAGCTCCTCGGTGGACTACACCACCCGTGTATCGTACAGTTCCTCGGTGTGTGCTTTGAGCAGGGCTCCCCACTGCCTGTGCTGGTAATGGAGTACCTCCACACCACCCTGTCCGCCTGTCTGGAGAGGTATGGTGTCCTACCCAAGGAGATCAGCTACCGAATACTGCGTGATGTGGCCCTGGGCTTGCGCTACTTGCATGAGCGTTCACCGCCGATAGTCCACCGCGATATCTCTGCCAATAATGTTCTCCTCACATCCAACATGAACGCCAAACTCTCAGACCTGGGAGTGGCAAAGATCCTCAATCTGACCCCTGGCCGAATGACTCAGATGACACAGACAAAAGCACCTGGCACCCCCTGCTACATGCCACCAGAAGCTCTCATGGCAAAACCAAAATACACCTCCAAAATCGACATCTACTCCTATGGAGTCCTGATCATCCACACCCTCTGTGGAAGGTGGCCATTTCCTGAGGATGCATTTCGCCCCGACCCACGAAACCCTGATGTAATCATCCCTGTCTCTGAAGTTGAGCGCAGGGCAGAGTATCTCCAAGAGATTGGCAACGACCATCCCTTGATGGGGCTGATTTGTCAGTGCCTCAGCAACATGCCGGCTCGGAGGCCTGAGGCACATGAAATCGTCAGCACCATTATGTCTAGAAGGCTTCCAGCTGTCCCCAACATGATCGAGCTACTTCGCAATGCTAAGATGAACGAATCAATCAGATTTGAAGATCAGTCTTTGAGGTGTCAAGTGAATACCCTGCAATCACAAATCCAAAGGTTGTCAACTACTCACCCTCACCAACTGCAACTGCCACAGTCAGAATCACAGGTCAGAATGCATAATAATCGCATGGGTATAGCATCACACAAACCTTCTATGTCATTAAGCTTGTACATGGAACTGGTTGTACCTCCACTCTACACTCCCCTCCCTCCAGCCCCAGCTGCTTCCCCAGGCTGGCGCCGAGTTACTGTGGAAGAAGTGTGCTGACATGCCGCTGGACATGCCCCGTACGCAGGCTGTGGTGATGGGGGAGAAGATCTATATCGGAGGAGTAGAAACAGAGAAAGTTGGGGACAGATTTCTTGTCCTCCGATACAACACATCCAGGGATGAGTGGAGTCGTCCTCCCCCTCACCATGTGCAGTTATTTGCCATGGCGCAGTTCACAGGACACCTCATCACGGTGGGAGGTTGGATACCAGGCAGTGGACCCACTGGTAAGGTGCACTGCTTCAAAGAAGAATCCCAGAAATGGAATGAGATCCTTAAGCCCATGCCAACCGCTAGGTATAGCCTTTCAATTGTTACCACCAGTTCTGCCATCATTGCCATTGGGGGAGCTACAGGTGTCAGAAATAGCAAGAATGTAATTTGTGCCACTGTCGAGGTGTACAGCAGTGAATCATCTCAGTGGTACACTGCCGACCCCCTGCCTGCACCTTACTATGGTATATCTTTTGTCACCATCGCCGACACCTGCTACCTACTGGGGGGAGTTGATGCTGATAGCGAGGATGTACACACTGTTCTGTACGCTTCTCTCACCTCCCTCCTTCAGAAAGCCACTTCACCTACTCACCGGTCAGCTAGCCCCACATCAGTCTGGAAGACCCTCCCTGACACCCCACTGAAAGCATCAGCTGCAGCTAGCCTGAGTGGAAACCTGCTAGCCGTGGGAGGTCACAATACCAATACTGCCTTCCCAGAAGTCAACGTTTTCTTCCCCCTCACCAACTCCTGGGTCAGGATAAATACTGGAGATCTGCCAGAGCCGCGCTGTGCCTGCACTGCAGTACAGCTATTATCCAACACAATGATAGTCATTGGTGGGAGGGATAACATGAACGAGCATACCAAGAATGTTTTTATGGGAACTATCATTGTCTAGTCATCCCTACTTGTCTTACACTCTAGCTACTAGGTTTATGCTTAACAGGATAGATAACCGCCGAGTCTCAGTACATGTACTGAGACTCAGCGGTTATCTATCCTGTTAAGCAACTTGTGTTGTTACTCCACCACGTGTATACTTTGAGATCTGTAGCTATGCATCACCAAGGCAATAGTTTTTGGACGGTACGCGATGATCAGATTCTGTGACTGGTCACAGCTGTAAATAACTTGACCTTTAACTTTAACTATACTGGGGCCTAGAAGGGCCATCCAAACATGGCATTTTGTTCGCACTTCCAAATTCGCATGAGGGGAAAAAATTGGTATTAATGTGTCTGTTGAGTCTGCCATCAATCTTGACATCCCACAGCCTGCCATGGTTCCTCTGAGGTTAACCTTTTCATATCCATTTTGAAGTTGTAGGCCTGTAGCTAATAGGCTGTTTACTGTGTTTCTCCTTGTGATGCAGTTACTCTTCACCTGTAGCTATGTGTACTCCATGCTGGGGGGAGTAATGCAGTTACTCTTCAGCTGTAGCTATGTGTACTCCATGCTGGGGGGAGTAATGCAGTTACTCTTCACCTGTATGTGTACTCCATGCTGGGGGGAGTAATGCAGTTACTCTTCACCTGTATGTGTACTCCATGCTGGGGGGAGTAATGCAGTTACTCTTCAGCTGTAGCTATGTGTACTCCATGCTGGGGGGAGTAATGCAGTTACTCTTCAGCCGTATGTGTACTCCATGCTGGGGGGAGTAATGCAGTTACTCTTCAGCCGTATGTGTACTCCATGCTGGGGGGAGTAATGCAGTTACTCTTCAGCTGTAGCTATGTGTACTCCATGCTGGGGGGAGTAATGCAGTTACTCTTCACCTGTATGTGTACTCCATGCTGGGGGGAGTAATGCAGTTACTCTTCACCTGTATGTGTACTCCATGCTGGGGGGAGTAATGCAGTTACTCTTCAGCTGTAGCTATGTGTACTCCATGCTGGGGGGAGTAATGCAGTTACTCTTCACCTGTATGTGTACTCCATGCTGGGGGGAGTAATGCAGTTACTCTTCACCTGTAGCTATGTGTACTCCATGCTGGGGGGAGTAATGCAGTTACTCTTCAGCTGTAGCTATGTGTACTCCATGCTGGGGGGAGTAATGCAGTTACTCTTCAGCCGTATGTGTACTCCATGCTGGGGGGAGTAATGCAGTTACTCTTCAGCCGTATGTGTACTCCATGCTGGGGGGAGTAATGCAGTTACTCTTCAGCTGTAGCTATGTGTACTCCATGCTGGGGGGAGTAATGCAGTTACTCTTCACCTGTATGTGTACTCCATGCTGGGGGGAGTAATGCAGTTACTCTTCACCTGTATGTGTACTCCATGCTGGGGGGAGTAATGCAGTTACTCTTCAGCTGTAGCTATGTGTACTCCATGCTGGGGGGAGTAATGCAGTTACTCTTCACCTGTATGTGTACTCCATGCTGGGGGGAGTAATGCAGTTACTCTTCAGCTGTAGCTATGTGTACTCCATGCTGGGGGAAGTAATGCAGTTACTCTTCAGCCGTATGTGTACTCCATGCTGGGGGGAGTAATGCAGTTACTCTTCAGCTGTAGCTATGTGTACTCCATGCTGGGGGGAGTAATGCAGTTACTCTTCAGCTGTATGTGTACTCCATGCTGGGGGGAGTAATGCAGTTACTCTTCACCTGTAGCTATGTGTACTCCATGCTGGAGGGAGTAATGCAGTTACTCTTCAGCCGTATGTGTACTTCATGCTGGGGGGAGTAATGCAGTTACTCTTCACCTGTAGCTATGTGTACTCCATGCTGGGGGGAGTAATGCAGTTACTCTTCACCTGTAGCTATGTGTACTCCATGCTGGGGGGAGTAATGCAGTTACTCTTCAGCTGTATGTGTACTCCATGCTGGGGGGAGTAATGCAGTTACTCTTCACCTGTAGCTATGTGTACTCCATGCTGGAGGGAGTAATGCAGTTACTCTTCACCTGTATGTGTACTCCATGCTGGGGGGAGTAATGCAGTTACTCTTCACCTGTATGTGTACTCCACGCTGGGGAATACAATTAGTGTAGGCACTGCAAAACATGCTTAGTAAAGGAGTGCACACCTTGAGGAAGACCTACCCAGGTTGTAACGTTGTGTGATTTAACTTATTGCATCTCATGATCAGTCATGAACTTTGGCAGATTTTGACTACTCCTAACTACTATGCACTATTGTCGATCCCAGCAAGCCAGTCGTTGTTTGGCACCCTCCCACCTACTTTTACTCACAGCTTATTGCAGTTTCAATTGATATGCAAAGGTTATACACGTTCATTGCATATGAGCGTGTAGGAGTAGTGTCTGTAGAGCGCGCGCTCCTGCACGCATGCGTGCTACAACTAATTGGCCAACCCGAAAGCAGGACCCAATAAGTCGTGTCGACGTCGGAGTGACCGTATCGCCCGTACTCGGTACAGCTACAGTGAGACACTATCATTTTTTTTTACGGTCAGTTCATTTTAATACTGGCCAACGTGTACTGCTTGTGTCTATTTTTGCTAGCTATTTGATGCCTCACTATTGCGATACCTTGCCACGTTACTTTAGCTGTTGGCTGAAGGAAATGGATTGCCTAGGAAGCCTTAGATCGATACAAGAGCGCATAAGTATAGGTCGCGCCCCTACTTATGCGCTCTTGATCGATACCACAGAGGAGATTCTCAGTGCTCAGCAAACGCCTTATGTAATAGTTATGTCTTCCATGTTAATATACACAAGTCATAGCTAATACAAACGTATACGTACTGTCTAGATGATCATAGCACCAACCTTTCGTGTGTACAAATGTGAGAGTGACTTGAGGCCATTGAGTGCGTATGTACTTTCCGGCATTCATCAGAATGGTGTTTCAACCCCATGACCAGCTGTATTACCATGGACCTATAGGATCAATACACCCTGGCATTATTCCCCATACCCGAGAGAGCCTGAGTGGATGTAGGATTATAATGCCACTGGCCTCAATTGCTGAATTGATTAGCGAATAGTACTTCTGGAATGTACTCGCTCTCACGCTTGGCACACTTGAAAAACCCTTAATAGTTTGGTTGCTCTGCTTGCGGTGAACTCTCACTGCAAAATATGCTGTATTAATAAACTGCTGCTAGCAGTACTGCTGTATATGTATACACAAGTAATATATTTTCCCCCCTTAAACTCCCTTGTGCAACATTTGGCTTATTAGCTAGTCCATACTCCACTCATAGTGACAAAAACTATAAGGGTCGTATGTAGCCCTTCAAGCACTGCAGTCAGATATGTTACATATAAGTAGCTGAGAAGCCGCATGTGATTAAGGGACTTATGCCTTGCCAGTTGCCAGGTGTACACGTAGGCTTAGGCAATAAGGCTTCACAACGTTACACTAAATTAGTCTTACAACCTGAAGTCCAACCAGGCATGCCCAACAGCAGTAGTGTGGTTGGCCGTGTCTAGTCGCTGGCGACACTGAAAGCCTGGAGAAAAATCATTTCCCTGACATCAACACTTCTGATTCATTAGGTCAACATTCCGACCTGGGGACAACTCAAATGTAAGATGGTGCCCAGACCCTTTCTCCTCCCCGCGCGAAGGGTCTGGTTCCAAGACTACCACATAATGTGTTGAGAAAGAGACCACTTTTGCACACTAGTCTCGTTCCCAGACCCAAACAACCCCAGCGAAGATCGCTTGCAGTATCTCGCGGGGTAAGGTAACGGAGGGGGTTTCCGGACAGCAGGGGATTTCCGGACACGGCCCCAGTTTACCTCTTCGTTTCACTGAGCTAATACTCAACGAATAGCACTGCCGAATAGCACTGCCGCATTAGGGAACATTTCCTTAATACCAGTAGTCTGCCGTACACACACACACACACACACACACACATGCACACACACACACACATATACATGCACACACACACACACACACGCCACACACCCTCACAGCACTATGCAAGTCGCACAATTTTTCCCCTACCAGGAGTGTAACAAGTAGCTGAGCTCGCTTCGCTCGCTCAGCTACTTCCCCCTTGTTCGCCTACCGTGCGTAATCCGGCGCCGGACAGCTCTCTGAAGAGCTGCTTCTCCCCGATTGCGTCCGCTTCAGCTGCTGCTCCCGGGCCCGATTGCGGCATCCGCTTCCACTGCTGCTCGCGCTCCCCGTTTGCCTCAGGCTCGCGTCCAGCTGCTGCTCCCCGATTGCGCCCGCTTCAGCTGCTGCTCGCCGCCCGATCGCGTCCGCTTCGACTGCTGCTCCCCGATTGCGTCCGCTTGAACTGCTGCTCGCCCGATTGCGTCCGCTTCGACTGCTGCTCCCCGATTGCATACCCGGGCCCAATGTTCTCGAACATTCTTCGCGGAGTTCGAGGTTCAGTACATGTACAGTAAATAAATTAAAGTACGAAGGTCGCGCGTCACTATAGTCCAGTCCCGCCCCACGAACATCCCACTTCCGTCAAGCACAGACAGACAGACACACGTTAAAATCTTAATGTATTGATTACGCGGCACAATTTTTCCTATACCAGGAGTGTAATAACATTGGTCAGCTACACTGTTCACAGCACAGATGTCCTATAGAGGGTCCACAGTTCACGGTCTCCCACACTACGAGGGGGGAGTGTTGCTGTTGAAGATGTCAGTGTAGAGGTACCACGTCGACTGCACCTTCTTCCAAATCACTACGTACCTGGTGTGTGTGTGTGTGTGTGTGGGGGGGTATGCAGAGTAACATGGTATATGCGTGATTGTGCGACAGTGGAGAAAGATTACAATAGAAGTGTACACGTGTAATGTAGCTATAATAATCCATAAGACCCTACTTCCTGTACATTGCTGGCAATGGTTTCTCTATAACCTGCAGTAGGACAAGTCCTGGTTTGTATGGCTGGAGGTAACACAAGTCACTTGCTGTGGTCAAAGACAATGTACATGTACTCACTGTGCTTGAACACGTGTACTCACTTGCCATGGTCGAAGACTTTCCCGTCCTTGTCATAAAGTGTGGAATGGCTCCTCTCGTAGGCCATGTCTCCAGCAGTGCCCAGAGGACCAACTTCATCGATCTTTAGGAGGACACTCTTGGCCATCTTCATCACTCCAGAGAACGCGATAACGACACCTGGAAGGGGGTGGGGCAGAGTGAGAGCGAGAGGGAGTGAGTGAGATAGGAGAGAGGGAGTGAAAGGGGAAGAGAGCAAGGGAGTGAAAGGGTGAAGAGAGTGAGAGAGAGTGAAAGGAAAAAGAGGGGAAGAGAGATAGAAAATGAAAGGAATGGGGGTGTGTGCATGAGATAAGAATCTGATATAGTAAGTATTGTACACTGATGCTGTAGTACTCCTTCAACATGTAGGAGCTTACGGTCAACCATCTCTACTATGACAGGCACCCTCACAATGAGTCTAAAGTGTGTCCAACATACGACAAGATGCATAATGATTAACAGAGAAAGCATGCAATGTTACCACACATCAACATACCCCCCCTCCCAAACAGCACATCGGTGCCAGTGGGCATGAGCTTGCAGTCCTCAGTGTAGAGCAAGGAGAGGGCAATGGCATCCTGCTTGCCAAAGGCTTCCATGAACTTCTGGTTGACCGACTCGATCTCGCTCATCAGACCTGAAGGTGTGTGAGTATCGGCGTGTGCATAGTTCACAGTGAGTCGTCCTCTTCTTCTACATGGACCACATCATTAGTCTCGGAACCAGACCCTTCGCACAGGGAGGAGGAAGGGGCTGGGCACGTGCCCAGACCCTTCGCACAGGGAGGAGGAAGGGGCTGGGCACGTGCCCAGACCCTTCACACAGGGAGGAGGAAGGGTCTGGGCACGTGCCCACATTCGAGTTGTCCTCACGGAATGCAATTATGTATATGGTAGTAATTAGCGATCAGCTGTGATACCAAACGTACGATTACAGTCGACCTGCTCGTTGGCAACTCTCCTCGACTTTTGTCAGACACTCGCGGGTAACGCGATACAGCACAGCGATTGGCCGTGTCTAGTCACCGGCGACACTGAAAGCCTGGAGAAAAATCATTTCCCTGACATCAACACTTCTGATTCATTGGGTCAACATTCCGACCTGGGGACAACTCAAATGTAAGATGGTGCCCAGACCCTTTCTCCTCCCCGCGCGAAGGGTCTGGTTCCAAGACTACCACATAATGTGTTGAGAAAAGAGACCACTTTGCACACATACTTCAAAGATGTGTACTTCAGCAGTTGTATGCATGAACCGCACTTCTCAATACCAGTATCTAACGTTCAGGAAGTACAGAGGTCACTTTGCATGCTTTGGGGCTCATGATGCAGCGGCATAGTCAGACATACCAAACCAATCGTTCACTTTTTGATAAAAGCACCAAAATTGGTACACATATAGAGTAATATACTGTGAACATTTTCAGATATTGAGGCATGTGAAATTGTGCCTGCATCAGCCGTGGTGGGCGTTTTCCAAAATGGCCGCCGTGCAACGTTACCAAATTTGGCAATGTTGTCTTAAATGACTCTTAGTGGTAATCCTTCAAGCTCTTCTACACATGAAACACAAATTTAACACCTGACTCAGTCTCACTGAGAGAGGACTCATGCAGTGGACAGTAGCGGCTATATGAAAGAAAGAGGGAACAGCTAGGTGGGCGGGTGATCGAATACCCCATACTTTACTTACTACTGCTATATACAGCTTGCAGCTGTCTCCACCACAGCTAGTGTTGCTAATGTTGTGAATAATCAGCTCCACCCTGGTCACCATTGTCCGGCGTCCCATAATCGGTTGCCTGTCATTCCCATTTAAATCTGTTCTTTTGGCCATTGTCAATAATTGGTACCAGCTACCACTATTCATTGGAGGTGCAGTGGCAGTGAGAGCTTTCCAATCACATGACTCACTTGCTGCTGATCACATGACAGCTTCACTCCCCAACTATGGATATCAGGTGCACATCTGCATATCCATACCTAGTCCTTGGGGTGTTTGCAATTGGGTGGAAAGGTGGCCCTTCCACCATTGTCCACTGGAAGATGTATACTTTCCCCAATAGGACACTCTATCCAGGGTGTGGCTCCCCTCCCCTTTCCTATGAGTTTGATGCAAAACGTTTTGCGATATAATAATATTATACATACTACACCACGTGCATGAAAGTCAGTGATGGGAAAGATAAGTCCATGCAGTGGTTAGCCAGAATGTATAACTGCAGACAACATTACAACGTCACGATGTGAAACTAACCATTGCATGTCTTGGCATTCAAGTGTGGATTTTATACGCTTCTACCCAACAAATTAATGTGGAATGTGCATGGGATGCCTTGCCACAGTGGTTACTGCCCTGATTCTAAAACTGCTATTTCCATGATTATAGGCTGATTCCAAGTCCCAATGGCCTGGGTTGTCAATAATGCTCTCCCTTGTATATATCCTATGTTAGAATATGTAATGGCCCTTGCTTTGTATTCCTTACTGCTCAGTAGGCCATAAATGCTACCACTGAACATACTCATTGATCCCCTATTTATTGCCAGCATGAAACTGTTCTGTCTTGGAACTGGTTGGTAGTATTGTCAAGTACAGTTTCGACACAAATAAACAATGCAACCAAGTAGCCAAATATCATGTTGCTGACCTGTTGGTACAAATATCTCAAAAAGCCCAAAGTTGCAAGCCACTATATGTAAATGATACCCCTGACTTTGGAGACCACAGGCCTCAGATCTATAGTGTAGTATCATGAATATTATGTAGCTGGCTTCGGAAGAGGGGGGTCAGCATAGTTTGTCCAATGCTCATTTCCTACACACTCCATTTTCCACCACTTTGAGCTTATTCATGTGTATTGCATCGGTTTTGGTAGGCCCTTAGCATTTTGGCTGCCAAGTATGTCTTGATTATTTATCTGTAAGCTAAGCCATTCACTGTAAAAACTATATTGGTTGTTTTAACCACAGAGTGGTTACCTTGGGTGCAGACAAGCTGGAGACAGTGGTTATTGGACAAGGGTTAGGGTAATTGCATAAGGCAACCTGCAAAGGCAACTGGCCCAGATCATCACACTGACCATCTTGGGAACATCACAACTGGTTGTCATGGAAAATTCATGCCCTTCATGGCAGCAGAGATGTTTAGTGGTTAAGATCACACGATTATGGTTGTAAGATAATCTGGGCCAGCTTCTTCTCAAGTTTCCTTATGCAATTAGTCTCTGAACCCCTTCTAACGAGCTTGTCTGCAGGTAGTGGTTAGAAGGGGTTCAGAGACCAATTGAATAAGGCAACTTGAGAGGAAGGTGGTCCAGATTATCTTACAACCATAATCGTGTGATCTTATCCACTAGTTTCTCTGCTGCCAAGGGCATGAATTTTCCATGACAACCAGTTGTAGTGGCTTGCTGATGTTCCCAAGATGGTCAGTGAGATGATCTGGGCCAGTTGCCTTTGCAGGTTGTCTTATGCAATTAAACCTCTAATAACCACTGTCTCCAGCTTGTCTGCACCCAAGGTAACTGTGGTTAAAACAACCAGTATAGTTTTTACAGTGTTGAAGATGTGGTGAGTGTTTGGGAGATACATGTATGTTTGACGAAAAAGAGAGGCAACTGCAAGGCTACGTCATTCCAATTGCCTGACGTGATAATTATACTCTGCAGGTAACTAAGACAGAATGAACGGCAAATAAGTAAATGCACTATGCTGTGGCTCAGCTAGTGTTACTGATAGCACTGGTTGTTTCAGTGGTATTAATATCCATATCCTTACACTTCCTAGCTTCCTCACACAGCAGACGTAATAATCCTTGGAATATTTCTCCTGTTCCACCACCTTGTCTATCCATGCTAACTGTATGGAAACACTCTGTCTCTAGTAGGCACAATTCCCATTGTTAGGCACAATTCCCAATTAATGCTATGCTATGCTGTCAAAGAGAATACCCCAAAAGACCAAGCATCGTGTTGATCCTTTGCATTCATCTGCAAGAGGAACTCCGCATGCCTGGCTCATAAATTGCAGTCATATAATATTATACAACACCAGGATTATCCATGCCATGGTCTTATTATAATCCATTGTACTGTAATTGCACCGGCAATTGCCTTAATGGCATTCGCACAATCATATTTTGCCCTGCTGTTTCATTCCCAACAGAACTACGTAATAATCCTTGGAATATCTATTTCTCCTGTTCCACCACCTTGTCTATCCATGCTAACTGTATGGAACCACTCTACCTCTAGTAGGCACAATTCCCATGCTATGCTGTCAAAGAGAATACCCCAAAAGACCAAGCATCGTGTTGATCCTTCGCATTCATCTGCAAGAGGAACTCCGCATGCCTGGCTCATCACATCACAGTTAAATTGCAGTCATACAACACCAGGATTATCCATGCCATGGTCTTATTATAATCCATTGTACTGTAATTGCACCGGCAATTGCCTTAATGGCATTCACACAATTATATTTTGCCCTGCTGTTTCATTCCCAACAGAACTACGTAATAATCCTTGG
This sequence comes from Axinella damicornis, assembly GCA_963931865.1. NCBI lineage: Eukaryota > Metazoa > Porifera > Demospongiae > Axinellida > Axinellidae > Axinella > Axinella damicornis. The sequence goes on along the minus strand of OZ007509.1, from coordinate 19,628,724 downwards.
AATATCTATTTCTCCTGTTCCACCACCTTGTCTATCCATGCTAACTGTATGGAACCACTCTACCTCTAGTAGGCACAATTCCCATGCTATGCTGTCAAAGAGAATACCCCAAAAGACCAAGCATCGTGTTGATCCTTCGCATTCATCTGCAAGAGGAACTCCGCATGCCTGGCTCATCACATCACAGTTAAATTGCAGTCATACAACACCAGGATTATCCATGCCATGGTCTTATTATAATCCATTGTACTGTAATTGCACTGGCAATTGCCTTAATGGCATTCACACAATCATATTTTGCCCTGCTGTTTCTTCATGCCCAACAGAGTGGGTGGACTGGTACAAATCTGTAGCCACTTCTAGCAATGCAGAGAACACATCTCCTTTTGAATGCTATCACTGGCTCCTTTTGGACTTTAAATCCAAATCCAATTGATTGTCACCCCAAACATACTAATTTGTACCCCAGATGTTTCCCGAATCCCAGCAGTCAGCCCATTTTTCTTGCAGGAATGCAGGCAGCATGTTCTTCTTAAATGCCTACGTATATCTTGCAGCCCCCCTATAGAATCCCTGCTACTAGACCAGCAAGATGCCAGTTTCTGTTCCCAGAAAGGTTCATTATAATTAATAACCGGACCACTATGCATGTCCATTTCTGGAAATCACTGCTGTAACGTGGCACATAAACACAGAATAATTCTAGCAAGGATGGGGGGGGGGGGGGGGGGGGGGGGGGGGGGCATTCACAAGTTATGGAAAAGAACCCTAAGACCCCTAAAAGTGCTATTAAAGACATTATAGTACTACATTGTTCTCGTTGAATAACACCATATGGCGGCCATTTTGGAAACCGCCCACCACGGCTGGCGCAGGCACAATTTCACATGCCTCAATATCTAAAAATGTTCACAGTATATTAATCTATTATGTGTACCAATTTTGGTGCTTTTATCAAAAAGTGAACGATTGGTTTGGTATGTCGCTGCACTATCCAGTGAGATTTCAAATAGCTACCTCACGTCCCACACTACACGTAGCTAATGCTACAGTAGACCGCATGCAAAGACTCACTCATGGTTCCTGATCGCCTGCAAAACTTGGAAACAGAATCAGTTGCAAAACTGAGTGTGTAGGTTGATGGTTCAGACTCCGTATTAGTTCCGTGTACGCGTATACGCATTTTGGGTGGGGCTCGTGCACGTGCGCATTAGCATGCATCGCGCATGCAGGATCGAGAGTGCACGACATCTATATACAGCTGCAACATGCGACAATGCTGCATTGCATGATGTAGATCTATCAACTTATAGTTTGTCATGGCAAGAATTGAATCAGGGTTGCACGAGCAGCTGAGGTCAAAAGAAGGTGGGGCTCATGCGTTACAGAATACACCGTCGCGTCATGGCATGCACTCAAACTGTCTGGGGACACCTCTGTGCATGAGTTGTTACTTCCCCCAGGAGAGAGAGAGAGAGAGAGAGACAGAAACTGTCTTGCAGAAAGTTACACTGATTCCGCATAAGCTGAAGTTGTTGCTAGGCTGTTGACCAGCAGGCATGGGACTACTAGCTATATCCATCATGTGGCTTCAGACCAGCATGCATGCAGGCAGCCATGGGCTACTGAACAGCAATGAGGATGCACCTATAGCATGCTACATAGGGCTACTCACCAACATGCAGCTGCAGCTGCATCTACTGACCAGCAAGTGCTCCTGACAAAGCATGCAGCTATCCATCAATTCTGTGACCTGATAAACATTTCTTTTCCAGGTGGGCATGGCACAAAATGTACAGCCAAGTAAGTGCATCCGGCTTTGATTTACAAAGTGTTGTGATTATATTCATGAGCTTCCTAGTAGATAGTTCACAGGTCATATGACAATAGGTCAAACATCCACCCCATTTTCTCTGCAGTGTTTGTGAAGCACAAAGATGGCCACAGGAGGTGCAGCTAGTGCTCTGAGGAGGTTTGAACTTGATGGAGTTTGTGATATGGGTAGAGAGGTGGGCCACGGGTCGTATGCAGTAGTTAAAGAGCTCGAGTTTCATGGTCTGAAATGTGTGGGCAAGAAGATCCATGACATTTTGTTCAATTCGGCTGCACCTCCGGAACAATCAGCCTTGTTGGAGCGATTTGCGGGTGAATGTGAGCTCCTCAGTGGACTACACCACCCGTGTATCGTACAGTTCCTCGGTGTGTGCTTCAAGCAGGGCTCCCCACTGCCTGTGCTGGTAATGGAGTACCTCCACACCACCCTGTCCGCCTGTCTGGAGAGGTATGGTGTCCTACCCAAGGAGATCAGCTACCGAATACTGCGTGATGTGGCCCTGGGCTTGCGCTACTTGCATGAGCGTTCACCACCGATAGTCCACCGCGATATCTCTGCCAATAATGTTCTCCTCACGTCCAACATGAACGCCAAACTCTCAGACCTGGGAGTGGCAAAGATCCTCAATCTGACCCCTGCCCGAATGACCCAGATGACACAGACGAAAGCACCTGGCACCCCCTGCTACATGCCACCAGAAGCTCTCATGGCAAAACCAAAATACACCTCCAAAATCGACATCTACTCCTATGGAGTCCTGATCATCCACACCCTCTGTGGAAGGTGGCCATTTCCTGAGGATGCATTTCGCCCCGACCCACGAAACCCTGATGTAATCGTCCCTGTCTCTGAAGTTGAGCGCAGGGCAGAGTATCTCCAAGAGATTGGCAATGACCATCCCTTAATGGGGCTGATTTGTCAGTGCCTCAGCAACATGCCGGCTCGGAGGCCTGAGGCACATGAAATCGTCAGCACCATTATGTCCAGAAGGCTTCCAGCTGTCCCCAACATGATTGAGCTACTTCGCAATGCTAAGATGAATGAATCAATCAGATTTGAAGATCAGTCTCTGAGGTCTCAAGTGAATACCCTGCAATCACAAATCCAAAGGTTGTCAACTACTCACCCTCACCAACTGCAACTGCCACAGTCAGAATCACAGGTCAGAATGCAGGATAATCGCATGGGTATAGCATCACACAAACCTTCTATGTCATTAAGCTTGTACATGGAACTCCACTCTACACTCCCCTCCCTCCAGCCCCAGCTGCTTCCCCAGGCTGGTGCCGAGTTACTGTGGAAGAAGTGTGCTGACATGCCGCTGGACATGCCCCGTACGCAGTTTGTGGTGATGGGGGAGAAGATCTATATCGGAGGAGTAGAAACAGAGAAAGTTGGGGACAGATTTCTTGTTCTCCGATATAACACATCCAGGGATGAGTGGAGTCGTCCTCCCCCTCACCATGTGCAGTTATTTGCCATGGCGCAGTTTACAGGACACCTCATCACGGTGGGAGGTTGGATACCAGGCAGTGGACCCACTGGTAAGGTGCACTGCTTCAAAGAAGAATCCCAGAAATGGAATGAGATCCTTAAGCCCATGCCAACCGCTAGGTATAGCCTTTCAATTGTTACCACCAGTTCTGCCATCATTGCCATTGGGGGAGCTACAGGTGTCAGAAATAGCAAGAATGTAATTTGTGCCACTGTCGAGGTGTACAGCAGTGAATCATCTCAGTGGTACACTGCCGACCCCCTGCCTGCACCTTACTATGGTATATCTTTTGTCACCATCGCCGACACCTGCTACCTACTGGGGGGAGTTGATGCTGATAGCGAGGATGTACACACTGTTCTGTACGCTTCTCTCACCTCCCTCCTTCAGAAAGCCACTTCACCTACTCACCGGTCAGCTAGCCCCACATCAGTCTGGAAGACCCTCCCTGACACCCCACTGAAAGCATCAGCTGCAGCTAGCCTGAGTGGAAACCTGCTAGCCGTGGGAGGTCACAATACCAATACTGCCTTCCCAGAAGTCAACGTTTTCTTCCCCCTCACCAACTCCTGGGTCAGGATAAATACTGGAGATCTGCCAGAGCCGCGCTGTGCCTGCACTGCAGTACAGCTATTATCCAACACAATGATAGTCATTGGTGGGAGGGATAACATGAACGAGCATACCAAGAATGTTTTTATGGGAACTATCATTGTCTAGTCATCCCTACTTGTCTTACACTCTAGCTACTAGGTTTATGCTTAACAGGATAGATAACCGCCGAGTCTCAGTACATGTACTGAGACTCAGCGGTTATCTATCCTGTTAAGCAACTTGTGTTGTTACTCCACCACGTGTATACTTTGAGATCTGTAGCTATGCATCACCAAGGCAATAGTTTTTGGACGGTACGCGATGATCAGATTCTGTGACTGGTCACAGCTGTAAATAACTTGACCTTTAACTTTAACTATACTGGGGCCTAGAAGGGCCATCCAAACATGGCATTTTGTTCGCACTTCCAAATTCGCATGAGGGGAAAAAATTGGTATTAATGTGTCTGTTGAGTCTGCCATCAATCTTGACATCCCACAGCCTGCCATGGTTCCTCTAAGGTTAACCTTTTCACATCCATTTTGAAGTTGTAGGCCTGTAGCTAATAGGCTGTTTACTGTGTTTCTCCTTGTGATGCAGTTACTCTTCAGCTGTAGCTAGGTGTACTCCATGCTGGGGGGAGGGATGCAGTTACTCTTCACCTGTATGTGTACTCCATGCTGGGGGGAGGGATGCAGTTACTCTTCACCTGTATGTGTACTCCATGCTGGGGGAGTAATGCAGTTACTCTTCAGCCGTATGTGTACTCCATGCTGGGGGGGAGTAATGCAGTTACTCTTCAGCCGTATGTGTACTTCATGCTGGGGGGAGTAATGCAGTTACTCTTCACCTGTAGCTATGTGTACTCCATGCTGGGGGGAGTAATGCAGTTACTCTTCACCTGTAGCTATGTGTACTCCATGCTGGGGGGAGTAATGCAGTTACTCTTCACCTGTAGCTATGTGTACTCCATGCTGGGGGGAGTAATGCAGTTACTCTTCACCTGTAGCTATGTGTACTCCATGCTGGGGGGAGTAATGCAGTTACTCTTCACCTGTAGCTATGTGTACTCCATGCTGGGGGGAGTAATGCAGTTACTCTTCACCTGTAGCTATGTGTACTCCATGCTGGGGGGAGTAATGCAGTTACTCTTCACCTGTATGTGTACTCCATGCTGGGGGGAGTAATGCAGTTACTCTTCAGCCGTATGTGTACTCCATGCTGGGGGGAGTAATGCAGTTACTCTTCACCTGTAGCTATGTGTACTCCATGCTGGGGGGAGTAATGCAGTTACTCTTCACCTGTAGCTATGTGTACTCCATGCTGGGGGGAGTAATGCAGTTACTCTTCACCTGTATGTGTACTCCATGCTGGGGGGAGTAATGCAGTTACTCTTCAGCCGTATGTGTACTCCATGCTGGGGGGAGTAATGCAGTTACTCTTCACCTGTAGCTATGTGTACTCCATGCTGGGGCCCGGGGAGTAATGCAGTTACTCTTCACCTGTAGCTATGTGTACTCCATGCTGGGGGGAGTACTGTACAATTAGTGTAGGCACTGCAAAACATGTTCAGTAAAGGAGTGCACACCTTGAGGAAGACCTACCCAGGTTGTAACATTGTGTGATTTAAATTATTGCATCTCATGATCAGTCATGAACTTTGGCAGATTTTGACTACTCCTAACTACTATGCACTGTTGTCGATCCCAGCAAGCCAGTCGTTGTTTGGCACCCTCCCACCTACTTTTACTCACAGTGCTTATTGCAGTTTCAATAGCTATGTGATCTTCTAAACATCACCCGATCCTGGCAGAACCTATCGAGCTCCAGCTGGCTGAGGGCCACTGTCATTGTTAATTAATTAATTAATTAATTTCTTAATTAATTTCTTATTTTGTACTCTAACTATCGCCTGCATTATCATTCTTATTTATCTATTAAATTTTCTTTTCTTTTTTGTTTCGTAATGTAGCTATTCCCTATTAACTATTTTTTACTACTCTATACATCAGTATACCTTTCCTTTGTCATTCCTTTGTGTAACTGTCCTCAATACAAACATGCTAAAGGTAGTTATATCCATTCACCTACTTCGTTTGTTTGTGTACTTATATCCAAATTAATACTTATTCCACGAGCTTCATTTCCATTGTATGCCCTTCACTGTTGTACAGTATTCTATAAAGATTCATTATTCAGATTTAGCTATACAGTTTCAATTGATGTACAAAGGTTATACACGTTCATTGCATATCAGCGTGTAGGAGTTCAGGCCTCAACAAAATAATTGCTGCAGCACTTAGCTAGGTCTGTAGAGCGCTCAGTAATTATTGCGCGCTCCTGCGCGCATGCATTGCGTGCTGCAACTAATTGGGCCTCGTCCAACCCGAAACTTTGCACCCGAAAACCTGTGTAGTTCACCGCAACTTGTGCTAGTTAGTAGTTACCATTAGCTTTCCTGTTTACTTGTACAAGCCTGTGAGCCAGCAGGACCCATTACGTCGTGTCGACGTCGGAGTGACCTTATCGCCCGTACTCGGTACAGCTAGCTACAGTGAGACACTATCATTTTCTTTTACGGTCAGTTCATTTTAATACTGGCCAACGTGTACTGCTTGTGTCTATTTTTGCTAGCTATTTGATGCCTCACTATTGCGATACCTAGCCACGTTACTTTAGCTGTTGGCTGAAGGACATGGATTGCCTAGGGAGCCTTAGATCGATACAAGAGCGCATAAGTATAGGTCGCGCCCCTACTTATGCGCTCTTGATCGATATCACAGAGGAGATTCTCAGTGCTCAGCAAACGCCTTATGTAATAGTTATGTCTTCCATGTTAATATACACAAGTCATAGCTAATACAAACGTATACGTACTGTCTAGATGATCATAGCACCAACCTTTCATGTGTACCAATGTGAGAGTGACTTGAGGCCATTGAGTGCGTATGTACTTTCCGGCATTCATCAGAATGGTGTTTCAACCCCATGACCAGCTGTATTACCATGGACCTATAGGATCAACACACCCTGGCATTATTCCCCATACCCGAGAGAGTAGGTTTAGAATGCCACTGGCCTCAATTGCTGAATTAATTAGCGAATAGTACTTCTGGAATGTACTCGCTCTCATGCTTGGCACACTTAATAGTTTGGTTGCTCTACTTGCGGTGAACTCTCACTGCAAAATATGCTGTATAATTAAGACCAGCGGAGCGGACAGACACATATACATAACTGGTATGTAGCTCGAATAACAAACTGCTGCTAGCATGCAGTACTGCTGTATGTATACACAAGTAATATATTTTCCCCCCTTAAACTCCCTTGTGCAACATTTGGCTTATTAGCTAGTCCATACTCCACTCAGTGACAAAAACTATAAGGGTCGTATGTAGCCCTTCAAGCACTGCAGTCAGATATGTTACATATAAGTAGCTGAGAAGCCTCATGTGATTAAGGGACTTATGCGTTGCCAGGTGTACACTTCACAACGTTACACTAAATTAGTCTTACAACCTGAAGTCCAACCAGGCATGCCTAACAGTATCAGTGTGGTTGTGAAATTTGTACGCCTTAGATAAACTGAGTGAGTACTTTCCACTTTAGTATGATCGGGATACTCCCTGTAACCTTCCAAGAGCTATAACTTGTCCATACATGCCCTATCAACTCATCTAGCCACTGCTGATAGCTGAGCTCTATAACTTAAGTATCTCCGTAACAATCCCCGGCCATATAGGAAGCAATTGGAAAGTGATGAGGCCACGGTACCTATAGATGAATGAGATGCACTAATGCCCTACCATTGGACTTGGGAGAATAGTTCTCCTGGAGTTGCTGTTCTGGGGGAGGCCAAGCCCTATTGCCTATGGACAAGCATGATTATATCAAATCTTGCTTTTTCTCTCTTCATATTTCGTTACTCTTGTGTAGGACATACTACGGTGCAATGGGCAAATTGCATTCAAAGTTGAGGCGACAACATCATCATTTTCGTCACCGTATTCACCGAAACTGCCTCACGCCTGAAGCTCAGGCCTTCAAACAAACCATGGGAATGTTGCTGCTTGGATTACAGAATCCAGAAGTTCTGGCTATACGTCTGTACTCTGCTGACCTTATTTCTGTAGCCACACGAAATGAAGTTTTAGTCTCGTCCTTGTCAAATGACAAAAAGAACATTATCTTGCTTCAAGCAGTGGAGGCACAAATCCAAGTCTCACCCAAAAAATTTGATGATTTCATTACCGTCTTGTCTAGTGAACCATCAATGAACACCCTTGCAGAATTACTCAAGGGAACATACCTTACCTTAGTTCAGCGTCATGGTGGCCGCCAGTCTTTTAGTGGTGCGAGCCCCTCCAATGTAACCAAGTGCAAATCGACTCCTGCTGCAACCAAGACACCATGTGCAACACCTGCTGATGATGAGGCATATATTCCAGCTGCCTCAGACAGCAGGACCAAACATGCTGACCGAGCAGCTAGTAGGGCGTTTGTCAGATCAACCCCAAAGCATGACCCCCTTCCAACTCTGGTGTCAAGATACGCTGATTACTTGCAATCTGTGTATGAATCTCGCCCGCTACCTGTTGACAACAAATGGCCTCCCAGCCCAAGCAAGATGTACATCAATCTCGCAGCCATTAGGAAGGAAGATGTGAATCGAGCAGAAGCTGATGAGTTCACAAGAGCTACGCTCCATGGAAACATTGACCAAATCATGAAAAAGAAAGATGCTATTACCATGGAAGACATCCTCAAAGAGGATGAAACATGTAAGTGTGTTTTAGTGGAAGGAGCTCCAGGAGTTGGAAAAAGTACATTTGTCTGGGAATTTTGCAGAAATTGGAAAAAATTGTCATCACTGAGGAAATTCAAAATCGTTCAGCTTGTGCAGTTGCGAGACCCAACCATCCAGAAGGCAAAACATCCCGCTGACCTGTTTTACCACGATGATCCCCGTATCTCACAAGCAGTAAGGGAAGAAATCACGAGAAGTGGAGGACGAAATCTGCTCCTTGTCCTGGATGGATTTGATGAGCTTCCTCCGATACTCCGGAAGCCAGACTCTGTGTTCATGAGAATCATTAATGGACTTGCTCTTCCCAATGCTACTCTCGTCATTACCAGCCGACCATCAGCTTCTTGGTTTCTGTTAATGTTTGCCCGGGTTCAAATAAGCAAGCACATTGAAATCCTTGGTTTTCTCTCTAGGCAGATAACCGAATATGCTGAGAGTGTGTTCGATGAGGCCGATGAGTTTCTCCGATACATTTTCAGTAACCCTGTCATACACGGCATGATGTATATCCCTCTGAATTGTGTGATTGTGGTAGAAATCTACCGAGAAAATCAAGTGGCGAACAAACCTATTCCTAACACTTTAACTCAGTTGTACACCGAGCTGAGCGGAGCCTTACTGCGGAGACACATGGTCGACAAAGGTATAGCTTCTATTACGTACTGTATGCCTGACAAGTTTGAAGACCTCCCTGAGGATATCTACCAGCGGTTGCTGTCACTGTGTGAGCTTGCATTCAGAGGCATTTGTAATCAGCAGCAGCTGACGTTCAGTCAGAGTGACCTTCCAGCTGGATTTGATCACCTTGGATTCATGAACAAGGCTAAAAATGTCTACATCTCAAAAGGAGTCCCAGCTAGTCTGAACTTCTTGCACCTCACACTCCAAGAATACCTCGCTGCTTTTCACATTTCCATGCTATCACCAGATGAGCAAAACCTGCTCTTTCGTGAAAGTCACTCGGAAGAAAATCTCAAAGTTGCTTGGTTGTTTGTAGCTGGGATGACAAAACTTGAGACCATAGGCTTGAAGGCACTGTTCATAGATGCAATCATTGGAGATGAATCTGTCAAGAAGAGCATGCACGAATCCACCCAACAACATGAATTTGAACTCGAAAACTCTTTTATCACCAACTGCCTGTATGAATCTCAAGATTCAAAAGCATGCAAGACTATATTCTCACAGATTGGAAAAGTTTTGGTGTATAACCCAGCCCGCACAGCCACCCCATTCGACCTTTTCACAGCTGGATACTGCATCGCGCAGAGCGAAGCTGTCTGGAAGGTGTTCACGTCCAATGCTAGCATTGGTACAGAAGAACTTTCCATGTTTGTTGCAGGCTTGAATACAATTCCAGATCCGACGGGCCGTGTTGACATACTGTCATTTGCCTTCCACAACCTAGGATGCCATGTTGCTGGTCAGCTAGCACACCTTAATCCAAAAATTCTGCAACAAATATCGACACTGTTTCTTGACGACTGTGAATTGGATAGCGAAGCCTGTAATGCACTCACCACAGCCATTGTGCTAATGAGTGAACTCCGAAACCTGGATATCAGCTCTAATCCAATTCATGACGGGGGAGCAAGAAAGCTCCTCCAAGTGATGTCTAGAAATACACACCTCTGTGTTTTGGACTTGACAAACACACATCTGGGACCAGAAGACCTGGAAGATCTTGAAGAACTCATCAAGCCAAATCGAATGCTAAAAACACTGAAGATTGGAGACGAAAATATGACTGATGAATGCACTAAGAAGATGATTAAAGCTACCCTTGCTTGTTCGTCACTAGAGCATTTGGAGATCTACGAAGCCGAATTAGACTGTGCTAAAAATGAACTACAGCGTCTTTTGGAAGGAAATGCTAACCTATTATCATTTCAACTCTACCCTTGTAGCAGTAAGGTCGCTGTCAGTGTTGCCAAAGCACTCCACAAGAATTCAACTCTCAAGATCCAAAGGCTAGGAAAAGTCTCAGAACAGTTCTTCGCAGAAATCAGGTTAGAAGGAGCTCAAGCACTGGCACAAATGCTGCTAAACAATCATGCATTAGAACAACTCACAGTATTTGATGCAACCATTGGTCGGGATGGTGCTCTCGCTCTGATCAGAGCAGTGCAACACAATGCAACTCTAAGAGCTTTGAAACTGCCAGAGATGTACAAGATGGTGACCTTGGCTGAGCTTCACACAGCAATCGACAGCCAGAGAATACATTTTGTAGCTGCTTTTAGTCAAGAAGATGAGGAAACAGTGAAATGACTGTGCAAATGCAGTTTGTGCTAGCTACCCATACATTTAGCTATCACAAGTTATAATTATTTCATCAATATGTGAGGTTTATGAATTTCTATCATAAATATTGCATAATTTGTGTATGGTTCAAATTCTGTGTTTCTGACAGTCTGTGCTCTTGCTAGAATGCCCTTTCTGTGTGCTATGATGGTAGACATAGCTTAAAGGGCTGGATGGTTGATTCTGCAAAGATCTGTTGCCACATGTACTAGTCATGTAGTACAGTCAAAATGTATAGCCACTTGCTCAGGTAAGTGGCTATACGTTCAGTCAGTTCCATTCAACATGCCACAGTCAAATAGCCAGGCAGAGAATGGGCCTTGCTGTACGCAATGCAGCATGTACCATCAATCAGACTGACAGAAAAGAAACTGTACCATCCAAAAACTAGGGTGGCCATTCCAAACATGGCATTTCATTCACACTTCCAAGTTTGCTTGATGGTAATACATAAGGTGTCTGGACAGTGTGTCTGCCATCATTCTTGACATCCCATGCACCTGCCTAAGGTTCACCTTCTCACATCCATCAAGTTGCCTATAGCCTCTTTACATACTGCAATGTTGCAGTGTATGCACTCGTCTGTGAGTGGCCTCACCTCTCCTGCAGCGAGGAGTACAGCTGATTTAAGTAAAGTGCTTCAATGATTTCTAGTTATATTAGCTACGGCTAGTTACTGCCTTGCAATTAACCCTTTAACCACCGAATTCTTCCCACCAAGACAACACATTTTCATGCATTCAGCGCACACCACTTTCGTAGGTACTCCTCTCCCGCAGCATTCGCTCCTCAGGGGCCAAACTTGGTGGGGCCCGCACACATGGAGAGACCCCTCTGACAATACCGATTCATGACCCCCCACAAGCCCAGCAATCGGAGGTCAAAGCTGGATGTCAGCCGGATTTTTGCCCAGCATTTCCCTAAACTTGGACCAGATCTGACTGATGGCACACCTTGCACCACCAATTTGCATGTTTTCTTGAGGCCCTGGGTAGGGTCTATGAATATCATTAGAATCAAAATCCTCGGGTCAATGAATCTCATTAAAATCAAAAAGGGGGGGGGGCGCCGATACCCCCCTACTTGTATGTTTAGTGGGGGGTGCGTGCCAAATTCATCCCTAGGCCCTCTGAAGCCTTTTTGGTCCCTTTTTGGACTGACGAGAAGCCATACAAGTGCATAGGGTCTAAATGACGTCTATAGACGTCAATGGGGCTTAAAGGGTTAAGGCCTGACCAGACCTCCCTAATTCCAGGCAAGTGAGACTAATGGCTAGTCCATACTTATTGCATGAGGCAACCTGAAAGGACTGAGCTGGCCCAGATTATCTTATCCACAACCATGTCCTGCAGACAGTAACCACAGATTCATGTGAGGGGTGAGTCACCAGCTGCCATGCCATGAGTGCCATCCTGAGATATCCATCAGCCTTAGCAGGAGCTTATGAGCGGCGAAGCCGCGAAGGAGCGTGCAACTCCGTTCCGTCCAAATCCTAATTACTTACGTATTTCCGTTTTGGTGACGAAGAGGAAGGCGTCTTCAAACAGTGAGGGGTCCCGGGATCTTCAAATCTACCATGTTTTTGTCGCAAATCGCTTTCACTGTCACCCGTTCGCTTGGCCATTTCACTGCGGCTATGTCAAAGGCGCTCCACTGAGCGAGTGTCAAACTTCTCACATCTCTACCACAGAACACGTGGGTTTTTATGTCGTCATTATGACGCTAGATTGAAGAACAGGTTTCCATATTTGGAAGTTCGCTAGCTAATAATTTGGATTTCGACGGCACTCGGGCGTATGCGGTAGTTGCACGCTCCTTCGCGGCTTCGCCGCTCATAAGCTCCTGGCCTTAGCTACCACATCTTTGAAGTGCTGTTGCAGTGACTCCCTCACAGCATAATTGGTTGGCCGGATTCCTCTCAGGTTGCCTTGTGCAATTTGTCTCTAACACCAAATGAACCTCCCGCTCTCCTGGATTGTCTATTACCATGGTAACCACTCTACTCACTGCCTTTAAAATATACCTCCCAAGGAGTAGTTAGTGCAGCCAGTGGCAGTGGGCACTAGGGAAGCATTCAGTTTGTCGGTGTTGTCTTCAGCAGTACTATTGTAGGTGAGAACTTGTATATTGTTAGCGTATGCATGGCCATGCAACCACTCCAAATATAATATTAGTAGGACTATGGGGAAGACAGTATATAGGTGCTGGAAGTAGTTCCCTGCAAAATATGTAGTGTAAAACTATGGCCTGTCTTATAGCCAAATGTGGTTGTGCTTTTGTGCTCAATTAATGTTAATACTGTTTCTTTTGCTTGTAGCTATATGCTAGCATCTGCAGGTTATCTATTTCTGCTATGGCGAAGTTTCTGGTATAACATTCGAGGATGCAGCCTGATCAAGTCTGTTCGGGGGCAACTTCCCGAGGTCCATGGTTTGAGCCCAAGACAACTTACCAGATCTATTGTGCATTAATTGCAATGACAACTATGCATATGTGCATCCTTTTCCGACATTACAGCACAGTAGTGAGCTCTAGCTACACTTACAGGCCTCGTTGGAAACCACTGATACTGTCTCCCTTTTGCTAGGTGCAGACCCGAGTGTGCCTAAGCCAAATACACCAGCTAGCTATGAGTGCTAATCAACATAATAGGGTGTCCAAAGTGAAATCTACTGCAATTACCATTGTCCATCCAGCAATGTAGGAACGATTAGCTGTAGGTAATTAACATATCTCCAAGCACCATAGGTTGGTATGTGAATGGCATATTACTCTCTCTTCAGCAAATTGATGTCAAGACCTGACGGACCATCATGGCATCAAGATTCATAGAGCTGGACTGTTTCAATGTGGGAGAGTACCTCAAGTGTGTGTTCACCCATTAATTATATGTAGTACAAGACCTAGCATATATAATGGGTCACTCTTATGCAGATGGGTAGAGCATGGGTAAGTTCCTGCAAATTGGAGTACATAAGACAGACCCATATAGTATAGGGGTCTGCTGACACAAAAAAAAGTTAAGTATAGGGGTCTCATGTACATAAAACAGACCCTTAATACAATGTAGTTAGTACATAAAACAGACCCATATAGTAAAGGGGCCTGATGTACATAAAACAGACCCCTATAGAGTAAACGGATCTTAAAGTATGATCTACCAACCCGGAGCAGCAGCTGAAGCGGACTCAATCGGGGGCTGACAATCAGGGAGCTGCAGCTCTGCACAGAGAGCTGTCTGGCGCCGGATCACTCACGAGGGAGAGCGAGGGGGAAGTAGCTGAGCGAGCGAAGCTACTTGTAACAAATGAATTTTGTACTGAGTTCCACCCCTTATCTGCACAAGTTTGACCTCATCGGCACAAGCTGCATAACAATATTGTACTGTGTTCTACCCCTCATCTGCACAAGTTTGACCTCATCTGGACCACATCTGCACAATGTACACCAGTTGGACCTCATCTGCACAAGTTTGACCTCATCTGCACTAGCCTCGTTCCCAGGCCGTTTTGGGAGGGAAAAACGGCCTGGGAACGAGGCTACATCTGCACAAGCTGCATAACAATTACAGGTAGCTGAGCTCGCTTCGCTCGCTCAGCTACTTCCCCCTTGTTCGCCTACCGTGCGTAATCCGGCGCCGGACAGCTCTCTGAAGAGCTGCTTCTCCCCGATTGCGTCCGCTTCAGCTGCTGCTCGCCACTTGCGTCCGCTTCAGCTGCTACTCCCGGGCCCGATTGCGGCATTCGCTTCCACTGCTGCTCCCCGTTTGCCTCCGCCTCCAGCTAGCTGCTGCTCCCCGATTGCGCCCGCTTCAGCTGCTGCTCGCCGCTTTCATGATCAGCTGCTGCTCCCGATCGCGTCCGCTTCGACTGCTACTCCCCGATTGCATTGCAACTGCTGCTGCCTGATTGCGTCCGCTTCAACTGCTGCTCGCCCGATTGCATATACTGGATTCCAGCATAGATATAAGACACGACTTATATCTACGATTCCAGCCCATGCCCGGGCCCAATGTTCTCGAACATTCTTCGCGGAGTTCGAGGTTCAGTAAAGTACGAAGGTCGCGCGTCACTATAGTCTAGTCCCGCACCACGAACATCCCACTTCCGTCACTCACAGACACACACACAGACAAGACTAGTAACCAGGCTGTGCACTAACCAGGCTGTGCACTAGGCAGTGCACTACCAGGCTGTGCACTAGGCAGTGCACTATACCAGGCTGTGCACTAGGCAGTGCACTACCAGGCTGTGCACTAGGCAGTGCACTACCAGGCTGTGCACTAGGCAGTGCACTACCAGGCTGTGCACTAGGCAGTGCACTACCAGGCTGTGCACTAGGCTGTGCACTACCAGGCTGTGCACTATAGGCAGTGCACTACCAGGCTGTGCACTAGGCAGTGCACTACCAGGCTGTGCACTAGGCAGTGCACTACCAGGCTGTGCACTAGGCTGTGCACTACCAGGCTGTGCACTAGGCTGTGCACTACCAGGCTGTGCACTAGGCAGTGCACTACCAGGCTGTGCACTAGGCAGTGCACTACCAGGCTGTGCACTAGGCTGTGCACTACCAGGCTGTGCACTAGGCAGTGCACTACCAGGCTGTGCACTAGGCAGTGCACTACCAGGCTGTGCACTAGGCAGTGCACTACCAGGCTGTGCACTAGGCAATGCACTACCAGGCTGTGCACTAGGCAATGCACTACCAGGCTGTGCACTAGGCAGTGCACTACCAGGCTGTGCACTAGGCTGTGCACTACCAGGCTGTGCACTAGGCAGTGCACTACCAGGCTGTGCACTAGGCAGTGCACTACCAGGCTGTGCACTAGGCAGTGCACTACCAGGCTGTGCACTAGGCAGTGCACTACCAGGCTGTGCACTAGGCTGTGCACTACCAGGCTGTGCACTAGGCAGTGCACTACCAGGCTGTGCACTAGGCAATGCACTACCAGGCTGTGCACTAGGCAGTGCACTACCAGGCTGTGCACTAGGCAATGCACTACCAGGCTGTGCACTAGGCAGTGCACTACCAGGCTGTGCACTAGGCAGTGCACTACCAGGCTGTGCACTAGGCAGTGCACTACCAGGCTGTACACTAGGCAATGCACTAGGCAGTGCACTTGGCAGTGCACTACCAGGCTGTGCACTAGGCAATGCACTAGGCAGTGCACTAGGCAGTGCACTACCAGGCTGTGCACTAGGCAATGCACTACCAGGCTGTGCACTAGGCAGTGCACTACCAGGCTGTGCACTAGGCAGTGCACTACCAGGCTGTGCACTAGGCAATGCACTACCAGGCTGTGCACTAGGCAGTGCACTACCAGGCTGTGCACTAGGCAGTGCACTACCAGGCTGTGCACTAGGCAGTGCACTACCAGGCTGTGCACTAGGCAGTGCACTACCAGGCTGTGCACTAGGCAGTGCACTAGGCAGTGCACTACCAGGCTGTGCACTAGGCAGTGCACTACCAGGCTGTGCACTAGGCAGTGCACTACCAGGCTGTGCACTAGGCAGTGCACTACCAGGCTGTGCACTAGGCAGTGCACTACCAGGCTGTGCACTAGGCAGTGCACTACCAGGCTGTGCACTAGGCAGTGCACTACCAGGCTGTGCACTAGGCAGTGCACTACCAGGCTGTGCACTAGGCAGTGCACTACCAGGCTGTGCACTAGGCAGTGCACTACCAGGCTGTGCACTAGGCAGTGCACTACCAGGCAGTGCACTAGGCAGTGCACTACCAGGCAGTGCACTAGGCAGTGCACTACCAGGCTGTGCACTAGGCAGTGCACTACCAGGCAGTGCACTAGGCAGTGCACTACCAGGCAGTGAGTGCACTAGGCAGTGCACTACCAGGCTGTGCACTAGGCAGTGCACTACCAGGCTGTGCACTAGGCAGTGCACTACCAGGCTGTGCACTAGGCAGTGCACTACCAGGCTGTGCACTAGGCAATGCACTACCAGGCTGTGCACTAGGCAGTGCACTACCAGGCTGTGCACTAGGCAATGCACTACCAGGCTGTGCACTAGGCAGTGCACTACCAGGCTGTGCACTAGGCAGTGCACTACCAGGCTGTGCACTAGGCAGTGCACTACCAGGCTGTGCACTAGGCAATGCACTATATATATAATGTATTGTACTACCTAGTGCACTATACATGAAGTAAAATCTTAATGTATTGATTGTACTGCATGTGTTCCTCCCCTCATCTGCACATGTACAAGTTGGACCTCATCTGCTCACCACAAGCTGCTACATAACAAATTAATGTTGTACTGTGTTCCATCCCCTCATCTGCACAAGTTGGACCTCATCTGGACTAGCCTCGTTCCCAGGCCGTTACCACCACCAGTATTTCTGGCGGTGGGAACGGCCTGGGAACGAGGCTACATCTGGACCACATCTGCACAATGTATACATGCATTGTGCAGATGTGGTCCAGATGTAGCCTCGTTCCCATGTATACATTGTGCAGATGTGGTCCAGATGTAGCCTCGTTCCCAGGCCGTTCCCACTGGTGGTGGTAACGGCCTGGTAGTCCAGATGAGGTCCAACTTGTGCAGATGAGGGGATGGAACACAGTACAACATTAATTTGTTAGCAGCTTGTGGTGAGCAGATGAGGTCAAACTTGTGCAGATGAGGTCCAACTGGTGTACATTGTGCAGATGTGGTCCAGATGAGGTCAAACTTGTGCAGATGAGGGGGTGGAACACAGTAGAACATCAATTTGTTATAACTAGAGGTGTTCATAGAACACATACCCCGCGCTGAACGTCTACAGGCCAGGATGCATGCAGTGTAGCTACATCTCTGCCGATGCCTATACCGAACAGGGCGGCTATCGCGTATACTGTGTTCGTGTATGGCCATATCCAAGGTGTGGGAGTAACCGCTTACCGTTTATACTATTGTGAAGCTGGAGAGGTGGGGCCAAACGTTACGAATGATAGGAAATAGCTGGAAAAACAGCCGAAACAATAGCCATGATGTCTGTGAAGTACATAGATCGTGAGAAAACACTGTTTCCTAGCGGTCACCTCGAAGCATGAAATTTCCAAGTGCACTGCGTGTCCTGTTCTTGATGGGACTCTGAGGTCACGAAGAGGTGGAGCCAATGTTAGCTATGAATAGTTATGAAAAGTTGGAAATAGCCGAAATGCAGCAAAACGAAGCGCCTTGAGGCCGTCTACAATCGCTGGACTGGACTCACTGGACTGGACTCACTGGACTGGACTACTGCATGGACTCACCCAATATTCATTTAATTGTTATGCAGCTTGTGTATGCAGCTTGTGCAGCTGTACGGTCAAACATACATGTGCAGATGAGGTCCAACTGGTGCTGTGCACTTCTAATTGGTTGTTTTAACCACAGAGTGGTTACCTTGGTTGCAGACAAGCTGGAGACAGTGGTTATAGGAGGTTTACTCAAGGGTTAGGGTAATTGCATAAGACAACCTGCAAAGGCAACTGGGATCATCTCGTGCACTGACAATCTTGGAACATCTGCAAGGTGATGAGGTCCAACTGGTGTACATTGTGCAGATGTGGTCCAGATGAGGTCCAACTTGTGCAGATGAGGGGGTGGAACACACCTGTGAACAGGTGAGAAGCCGCAGGCGCGGGACTCGCGACTGATGAATAACATTAGATTCATTGCAACCATAGATAATAGCCCAGACCCTTAGTCATGGGTTGGGTCTGGGAAACCAGACTAGTATTTTGGTGGCTGTTTGCCCGTGCGTGTGTGATTAGTTCTGCTGCGAGTCAGAGCAGAGTCTACTTGGTGCCAGTTGGTTGCTCTGTTCTTACAATAATCAGAGTGTTGTTGACAACAGCTTGTCAATGAGTTAGCTACTCAGTCTCTGTGGAGGACCGGAACAGTTAAATAGTGTAAATTAGTGTTGGCTCAACATTGGAGGGAGCCCCCTGGTGCGCAGGGCGAATTCTTTTGTGTATTGTATGTTCTTGTCCTTACTTTTGTTGTTGGTCTGTATGGTCTTTTGTTGTTGTTCGGTATATAAGTATTGCTTGGTTTTGTATGGAGTTAGATTTGGGAGATTCGGAGATTTGTTAGATTCTGAGATTGTGAAGTTCGTTATTATACTCTTCTGCTGCTGACAAGTTAATACCGCTCGGGTCCGTTACAGTCTCTTAGTCTTACACAGCTATAGTAGAAGTATTACCAAGATTGCTGCAATGTCAACGCAGATTGATTTAAGCTGTGTTTTGGGAAGTGGTAAGTATGGCACTGTGTTTAGGGGAGATTATTATGGAACTACAGTTGCGATTAAAGTCGTGGGGATGTTCTGCCATAGTTCTAGGCCCATGTTCTCAGTTGAGGACAATGATGCTTTTACAAAGGAGTGTGAGCGGATGGAGAAGTGCAAACACGAGAACATTGTTCAGTACATGACAACTACGAGAGTGACAATGCCAGATAATGGATCTACATTCCCAGCTCTGGTAATGACAATGATGGAGACAGACCTTCGAAAGTATCTTGAATTCCAACCATGTAACCTTCTGTCTCATAAGGAGATCAAAATAGCACATGACATCGGTAAGGCTCTCAGCTACCTGCATGCAACACAAGAAATCGTTCATGGAGATTTGCATACCGGGAATGTCCTCCTGAAATGCAGAACAGCTATTGAGGGTCCAATTGTGAAGATTTGTGATTTTGGACTCGCAAAAGCTATAAATGTAGTGGCTGAACATTTCAGTACTAGTACCTCCTACCGAGCAGTTGAAGTTGATAGTGCACTTGGTATACAGATTCACGCGGCTATTCCAATCGGAGTGCATCGAGCAGCAAATGACGGTAAAACAAAACCAGTAAGCGTGATGGCTCAAGAAATTCGTAATTTTGGGATGGTCATGTGGGAGATTCATACAAGACACAAACCAGCTGTTGGCAGCAGAGGTGACGATAATCTTCGAGAAATTAATGAACGCCCAATGCATGATGTTGTACGCCAATGCTGGGATGATACCGACAGGCAGCCCACTGCTACAGACCTAACCGAAACCTTGGCAAACTTGCAGAAGCAGTATCCTGTGATAAATCCGCTTGATGAGCTTAATGCCACCATTCAATCCCAGCAAGATACCATGAAAGACCAGCAAGATACCATTAAAGACCAGCAAAAGACCATTAAAGATCAGCAAGAGACCATAAACGGCCAGCAAAAGACCATTACATATCTAACAGGACAATTAACACCATCATAAAAATAGATCCAGTTTCTGCAGAAAAAAGGACCTGATCGATACTTGAACTGAACTTGAGTGGGACCTCTTCATTTATTGGTATTGTACTGCATGCATGTTCTCACAACGAAACCACATAGTTAGTTGACCTTCGACCTTATAGCTACTGCCTTTTTCCACTGAGCCCTTCAAGTGTACTCTTGTATTTTTGTATATAGTTGTGGTTTAGGTCAACATGTATACTTTCCTTTTTTTTTTCTTTATAATAATTTCATTGCAGCAGTAACAGCAATAGAGGTTACATGAATAGCAGTACGCTAATACAGGCATGCAACCAGACTATACTACAAAACTACAAAAAATTATACTATAGCAGTGAGTGTTTGAAGGAAGATAAAGATTAACTATACTCACAGAGTCCCCAGGTAACATGTTCCACAATGATATTGCGCGAGGAAAGAACGAGTGCTGAAACTGGGAAGTCCTGGAGTACAGCTGGGGCTGGAGAAGCTGGGAGTTGTCAGATCTAGTACTGTAGTGGAGTTCTCTCAGCTTGACAGGTGCTGCAGGAAAGTCTTCCAAACCATGCATGAAATAAGTGGCATAACTTGGCCTGGGAGCGGCGTTCTGAGAGAGGAGGGAGTTGTAGGTGACTCAGCAGTTCTCCATGCGAGAGGGACCATGCAGTTCTTAGCACAAACTTTTAGTGCAAATTTTAATAATCTCTGTGTTTTCTCCAGCAGATTGATATCCTTAATAAGATATGGGTCCCAGACTGCAGCCGTGTATTTGAAGTGGGGGCGAATGTAGGTCAGATAAAGTTTAGTTAGGGTACCGGGAGAGGAATATCAATAGAATCGACGAAACAATAGCCCAGTCAGTTTCCTAACTTTAGTGCTCACACGGTTACCTGGAGGGACCAGGACATGTCTGAGGCTAGCATGATTCCAAGGTATTTGACTGAGCTGACCTAGCTGGTTTAAAGGAGAAGTGCCCAGATACAGCGGAGGTGGGGGATTAGAGAGTGAATGCCTGCGAGTAACAAACATCAGGCAACATTTTCCAGTGTGTAAAGTCATGTAGCTGTCATCCACCCACTGAGAAATAGCTGTAACATCATCCTGAAGTATGTTGTAGTCAGCTGGGACATAAATGGTGCGATAGAGAGTCATGTCGTCAGCAAACAGGGAGATTCTGCTATATGGAGAAATTTGAGTTGCAACATCATTGATGGTATAAAGAGGAGTGGGCCTAACACTGAGCCCTGTGGTACACCGGAAATAACGGGAAGGCTGGTAGATTGCTCGCCCCCAACAACAACAAGCTGAGATCTGCCCATCAGATAACTGTGGAGCCATGTACATGTAGCTAGGTCCAAATGAAGCGCAGTCAGCTTGTCCAAGGGTAGTGGTATAGCCAGGAACGAGGGAAACGGAAACGGAAACAGAAACAGAAATGGAAATGGAAATGGAAACGGAAATGGAAATGGAAATGGACCTGCAAGGCATGCAAGACGTGTGTGCGCCGTGCCGTAAATCAAGATCGTCAACAGTTACTTTGTTCTAGCATGATACCATATAAGGTAGTAACGATGACTTTATCATAATTTCAACTGAGACAGCAAGCCCATTATGCAAGCTAAAAGCAACACTATTGTTTATCGTTTATCATAGCTGAGATATCATAGCAACCAGTACTGCATTAAAATCACAGTTTTGTTTTTACAGGCCGGCTACTAATGTATCTAGGGCTCAGGAATTGCATCAGGGTTGTACTAGTTGGCATAGTTGAAGTCGATCAGAAGCATTATCACAAAAGAAGTGGCGGTCAATACACGGTCATTCATGCATGAACTGAAGTCTGTGGACACCAGAGGCATCCTTGCTGCCAGGAAGGAACACATCTACTATCCTTGAGGAATCAAGCTGAAGCCGCTTATTGAGGTATATATGCTGAGTATTGCTGGTATATACAACAATACAATTAGGCTATCACTCAATATTAATATCCCTGATGAATTCGGTGACCTCATAATCATTTAATTTTCTTTATGCAAATTCGACGGTAGAGTTAGAATCTTTGCAGGCCATCCTACTAGTCAAACGTTATTTATAGTACAGATCACATGATGTCAAACATCTACCCCATTTTCACTGCAGTGTTAGCACAAAGATGGCCGCAGGAGATGCAGCTGGTGCTCTGAGAAGGTTTGAACTTGATGAAGTTCGTGATACGGGCAGAGAGGTGGGACATGGGTCGTATGCAGTGGTTAAAGAGTTCGAGTTTCATGGACTGAAATGTGTGGGCAAGAAAATCCAGGACATTTTGTTCTATTCAGCCGCACCTCTGGAAAAGATTGCCATGTTGGAGCGCTTTGCGGGTGAATGTGAGCTCCTTGGTGGACTACACCACCCATGTATCGTACAGTTCCTCGGGGTGTGCTTCGAGCAGGGCTCCCCACTGCCTGTGCTGGTGATGGAGTACCTCCACACCACCCTGTCCGCCTGTCTGGAGAGGTATGGTGTCCTCCCCAAGGAGATCAGCTATGGAATATTGCGTGATGTGGCTCTGGGCCTGCGGTACTTGCATGAACATTCTCCACCGATAATTCATCGTGATCTCTCTGCCAATAACGTTCTTCTTGCATCTAACATGACCGCCAAAC
The DNA here is from genome assembly GCA_963931865.1 of Axinella damicornis. Lineage (NCBI taxonomy): Eukaryota > Metazoa > Porifera > Demospongiae > Axinellida > Axinellidae > Axinella > Axinella damicornis. The sequence continues at coordinate 19,605,814 of OZ007509.1, read as the reverse complement.
TCTCAGACCTGGGAGTAGCAAAAATCCTCAACCTGACCCCTGCCCGAATGACCCAGATGGCACAGATTAAAGCACCTGGTACCCCCTGCTACATGCCACCAGAGGCTCTCATGGCAAAACCAACGTACACTTCTAAAATCGACATCTACTCCTATGGAGTCCTGATCATCCACACCCTCTGTGGAAGATGGCCTTTTCCTGAGGATGTGTTCAATCCCATCCCGCAAAACCCTGATACAATCAATGAAGTTGAGCTCGAGAGTAGGGCAGAGTGTCTCCAAGAGATTGGCAATGACCATCCCCTGATGGGGCTGATTCGTCAGTGCCTCAGCAACATGCCGGCTCGGAGGCCTGAGGCACGTGAAGTCGTCAGCACCATTATGTCCAGAAGGCTTCCAGCTGTCCCCAACATGATTGAGCTACTTCGCAATGCTAAGATGAATGAATCAATCAGGTCTGAAAATCAGTCTTTGAGGTCTGAAGTCAACACCCTGCAGTCACAAATCCAAAGGCTGTCAGTTACCCAGCCTCAACAACCCCAACTACCACGGTCAGAATCACAGGTTAGAATGCATGCATTTCAAAAATGTATAGCTACTTGACTATTATAAATTATATAGTGGCACATCTCACTAACCTTCTGTATACGTGTCATGTTTTGGGTAAAGCAGGAGTTGTACCTCCATCCCAGACCTGTTTGTGTACTTTACTTCCCTCCCTCCAGCCCCAGCTCCTCCAGCCCCAGCTCCTCCACCCGCTGCAGGCCAGGCTGCAGTGGAAGAGGTGTGCTGACATACCGGTGCATACAGGGATGTCGAGACCACAGGCTGTCTGGGTCGGGGAGAAAGTCTATGTGGGAGGGGGAACATTTGAGAACTGGGAAAAATATCTGGTCTTCCAGTATAATCCATCCAGGGATGAGTGGAGCCGTCTCCCTCCCCACTCCCTGAGGCACTTTGCGATGGCTCAGTTTGCAGGAAACCTCATCACAGTAGGGGGTAAGATAGACCTTGACGTAGTTGGTATGGTGTGTCGCTTCGAAGAAGAGTCCCAGAAGTGGGAGCAATTTCTCAAGCCAATGCCAACTGCTAGATTTTGGCTTTCAGTTGCCACCACCCAGTCCGCCATCGTCGCCAGTGGAGGGGCTACTGGTGTCAGGGATAGCAAATTTGTACCGTGTGCTGCTGTGGAGGTGTACAGCAGCGAAACATCTCAGTGGTACACCGCTGACCCCTTGCCTGTTTCTTGCTACCGCATGACATGCATCATCCTTGCGGACACCTACTACCTACTGGGAGGAACGGGTGCCAATAACAAGCCCATACCCACTGTCCTATACACTTCTCTAACCTCCTTTATTCAGAAAGTCACCTCACCTTCTCCACGCCAGTCAGCTGGTGGCACATCATTCTGGAAGTTCCTCCCCGATATCCCATTGCTGATGTCGGCTGCAGCGAACCTGAGTGGAAGCCTCTTAGCCGTGGGTGGTGGTGACAGTGATGCAGACCTTATTTCCTCAGCCGTCCATGTTTTCCTTCCCTTCACCAACTCCTGGTTCAAGGTGACAGACGGGGATTTACCTGAGCCACGCTATTACTGCACTGCAATAAATCTATCATCCAACCAAGTGCTGGTTATCGCTGGAGTAGTAGACGAAAGTAAGCTTTCCAAAGCCATACTCATGGGAACCATCACCGCCAAGAACAGTAGCTAGCTAGCTAGTGTCAATGTCACTCTCCCTTGTTTCACACTGTTGCAGTAAGATCAACATTGTTATGTTCTGTCTCCAATTCCTAATTGTAAAACAGCCTATAGCTCCAGCACCAAGTTGTGTCAGTGTATATAGCGTTGTAGTCTTGCAGTCAAATATTATTTAATCATGATCAGCTTGCCCAATTTACATTATGCAGCACTTTACCAGTAGCTAGCTGTGTGTGTGTGTGTGTGTGTGTGTGTGTGTGTGTGTGTGTGTGTGTGTGTGTGTGTGTGTGCTGCTGGTGGTGGGGCTATCAGACAGTAGTATAGTATTGGCAGTTGCATGCAAAAGGGCTAGCTAGCTAGCTACTTAGGGAAAGGGCAGACTTCCTAAAATAGCAATAGCCCAATACTGTACCTAGCTACCTCTGCTCTCAATCCACTTGTCCATCCCCAATTAAGACACAGAATGCATTCTTACTGCCATAAAATACAGTTAGCTACTCCCTCCCTCCCCCCCTCCCTCCCTCCCTCCCTCCCTCCCTCCCTCCCTCCCTCCCTCCCTCCCCCCCTCCCTCCCTCCCTCCCTCCCTCCCCCCCTCCCTCCCTCCCTCCCTCCCTCCCCTCCCTCCCTCCCTCCCCCCCTCCCTCCCTCCCTCCCTCCCTCCCTCTAGACAGTCCCTGAATGATCGAGTATCGCAGGGAGCACCAGCATGTGCAGGACTGACATGAATTTGACCCCACATTTAGTGAAAACTGAAACAGTTATAAGTATAGCTAATAACTAGATCAGTCTACCAGCTATGCTCGCGGAATAATTTGCAGTAACTACCTACGTATGGAATTTGGTGCTCTTGGTGCTTTAAGCTATATATTGAGACGGTTGATCAATGGATAGGTGTACCTTGTGACTGATACAACTATAGTGTAGTAGCTAATTCCGAAAATATAGCCTGCATACAATATAATGCCATTCATAGTACAGACAAAAGCATCCACCCAATTTTCGAATTGCCTCACTGATTTACATTCATGGTCTTCCTACATTCCATAGTAGATCACATATCAACTACAGGTTAAGCATCCACCCCTTTTTCTCTGCAGTGTTTGTGAAGCACAAAGATGGCCACAGGAGGTGCAGCTGGTGCTCTGAGGAGGTTTGAACTTGATGAAGTTCGTGATACGGGTAAGGAGGTGGGGCATGGGTCGTATGCGGTGGTTAAAGAGCTCGAGTTTCGTGGACTGAAATGTGTGGGCAAGAAGATCCATGACATTTTGTTCAACTCAGCCACGCCTAATGAACAAGCAGCCCTGCTGGAACGTTTTGCAGCTGAATGTGAGCTCCTTGGTGGACTACACCACCCGTGTATCGTACAGTTCCTTGGTGTGTGCTTCGAGCAGGGCTCCCCACTGCCTGTGCTGGTAATGGAGTACCTCCACACCACCCTGTCCGCCTGTCTGGAGAAGTATGGGGTCCTACCCAAGGAGATCAGCTATGGAGTACTGCGTGATGTGGCTCTGGGCTTGCGCTACTTGCATGAACTTTCTCCACCGATAGTCCACCGCGACCTCTCTGCCAATAATGTGCTCCTCACGTCCAACATGAATGCCAAACTCTCAGACCTGGGAGTGGCAAAGATCCTCAACCTGACCCCCGCACGAATGACCCAGATGACACAGACAAAAGCACCAGGCACCCCCTGCTACATGCCACCAGAGGCCCTCACTGCACAACCAAAGTACACCTCAAAAATCGACATCTACTCCTATGGAGTCCTGATCATCCACACCCTCTGCGGAAGGTGGCCATTTCCTGGGGAAGCATTTCATCCTGATCCACAAAATCCTGATGCAATCATCCCTGCCTCTGAAGTTGAGCGCAGAGCAGAGTATCTCCAGGAGATTGGCAACGACCATCCCCTGATGGGCCTGGTTCATCGGTGCCTCAGCAACATATCGGCTCGGAGACCTGAGGCACATGAAATCATCAGCACCATTATGTCCAGAAGGCTTCCAGCTGTCCCCAACATGATTGAGTTACTTCGCAATGCTAAGATGAATGAATCAATCAGATCTGAAAATCAGTCTTTGAGGTCTGAAAACGACACAATCCGATCTGAAAGCGAAAATCTGAGGTCTGAAAATGACAAAATGAGATCTGAAAACCAGTCTTTGAGGTCTGAAATTAATACCCTGCAATCGAAAATCCAAAGGTTGTCAACTACTCACCCTCACCAACTGCAACTACCAACGTTACAGTGGAAGAAGTGTGGTGATATGCCACTACACGAGGGGATGTCGAGATCACAGGCTGTGTTGGTCGGGGAGAAAGTCTATGTGGGAGGGGGAACAGCTGGCAAGGCTGAGAACATGGAAAAGTATCTGGTCTTCCGGTACAACCCTTCCTGTGATGAGTGGAGCCGTCTCCCTCCACACTCCATGAGGTACTTTGCGATGGATCAGTTCACAGGAAATCTCATCACAGTTGGGGGTAAGACAGTGGACCTTGACACACCTGGTAACAAGGTGTATCGCTTCGAAGAAGAGTCCCAGAAGTGGGAGGAGTTCCTCAAGCCAATGCCAACTGCTAGATTTTGGCTTTCAGTTGCCACCACCCAGTCCGCCATCATCGCCAGTGGGGGGGCTACTGGCAACATGGATGGCAGATTTGTGCCTTGTGCCACTGTGGAGGTGTACAGCAGTGAAACATCTCAGTGGTACACCGCTGACCCCCTGCCTATTACTTGCTACCGTATGACAAGTACTATCCTTGCTGACACCTACTACCTACTGGGAGGAAATGGCGCTAATAACAGGGCCGTACCCATTGTCCTGTACACTTCTCTAACCTCCCTTGTTCAGAAAGCCATCTCACCTAGTCCATGCCAGTCAGCTAGCTGCTGGAAGTTCCTCCCCGACACCCCATTCATGTTCTCTGCCGCAGCAAACCTGAGTGGAAGTCTCTTGGCTGTGGGAGGTGGTGACGGATCCACACAGTGTATTTCCTCGGCAGTACACATTTTCCTCCCCTTCACCAACTCCTGGGTCAGGGTGATGGATGATCTTCCAGAGCCACGCCAAAACTGCACTGCAGTACAGCTATCATCCAACCAAGTGCTGGTCATCACTGGAGTGATCAGCAAACAAGTTCTGTATTCCAAGGGCATACTCATAGGAACCCTCACCTTATAGAACAGTACTGTTGATGTCTCTTTCACTTATTGTAGCTACACTGTTTCAGGTTTGATGTATTGAAAACTTGGTCTTGGTCACGGAAACACGGAATATTGCCACTGCTATGAGATATATAAAGGGGCCATTGAAGTGCTTATTGATCAAATCAGCATGGCAACTGCAGCGTACAGTTGACACACTTGGTAGCTAATTATGTTCCAAGCTGCTCAGTGCATTTCTACGGTTAGCTGTACTGCCCTGCATGCTTACGAATAAAACTGGATTCCGTTTTATTTGTAAGAATGCAGGGCAAGGGTATTTGTTGTTTTACAGCCTGTGGCATCAGATGAAAACTGTATACAGTAGTATACCTGCTAAAGCCAGAGGCACGTTAAGTTGAAGGTTCCCTGAGCTAGCTAGCTACTTCGTAATAATTATTCTAATACAAAATTAATGAATCCATCAGATCTGTAGTTAAAGCAATATTCATTGAGGTCAGAGATGAACATCATGGTTGTCAACTACCCTCCTAGCTACATGTACAGATTCACATGTACGTAACAGTATTATCGTGACAGTCATCATGTTCAGTCATAGCATAGTCATGTGTGCATTACAAAAAAACCAACACCAATTAGTCACAATGTTAATAGGCTGCCAATAGGTAGCTATTCATGTGCTTATACGTGGTGTTATAATTATATGGTTGTAGCTACCTCTGTGGAAAAAGCAGTTTGCAGAGTTCAAACCGTTTGCTCAGTGAAGGCCATTGAAGGGCAATTCGACAATAGTTGGAGGAGAAAAGTGGAATACTGAGATTGAGGTCTCCCAGGAGGATCACCCAGTTAGGCCAGGTCAGTATTATTATTATTCACAATACTATTAATAATGTAATGCACACAGTTCCAGTCTCACGTGGGAGGGAGGGGTGTGGCCAAAAATGACACTCACAAGAACCTCCAATCATTCAGTAACAAGAATATGCTATTTGTTTTCAATTCCAATGCAAATATATATCAACAAGCACGTACTATAGTGTGGGTAGATTTTATGGGCATGGCTTGGTGCTGTCCTTAAGTGCACAGAGATGCACGTGCCTGGCAATTGAGCTCAGAACCCATGTTTGTCATACTATGCACAAGCTTGCTATAGCATGCAGTATTCCCACTTTGTCAATTCCCAATTGACAAGTGCCAATTTCTCACTTCGTCAATTCCCACTTGGTCAATGTTGATGAAGTGGGAATTGACCAAGTGAGAAGTTGACAAAGTGGGAATTGACCAAATGGGAAGACACCTTCCAGAATAATTATGTACTGCAATTGTGAGAGTTTAGACCTACTCTGCAAGAAACAAACCTACTATGTACTAACGTAATGAGAACATTAATAATGCTGTGCATGCTCATGTCAGCTATGAGGGCTGGTCCTGGTGGTGGCCAGAGACATCAGTTCTCTTCTGCAGTCTGTTTCTCATTGCGACGTAGTTGCTCTTCAGCTGTACTCCATGCTATGGGGGGAGGGGGTGAGGGGGGAGGGGGGGAGGGGGGAGGGAGGAGGAGGGGGGGGGGGGGGATGAGTGCATGGGAACAGTGTTTAAAGCTGTGGTGGAGATTGTGAACAAAGTTTCTGTTGCTATGGCATAAATTATTAAATAAGAGAGTCAGAGATGCATGGTGACCAGGGTGGTGTCACAGCCATAGCAACTGAATTAAGTTCATTTTGGGCCTATAGTAACTTAACTTCCAGAGTGGGTGAATGTATTGTCTGTTTTGCCGTCTTACTCACTCGCACCAACAGCAATAGGTTATAGGGAACCAAACGTTTCAGCTACCATATGCATGCATGCACAACTGAAGAGGGCTACTGCATGGTACGGTTGGTGTGAGTGAATAAGGTGGCATAGCATGGATACACTACGCAACAACATAAAATATTTTTGTCAATGGTAGTGGAAAGGGAGAGTGTGTGTGTGAGGAGTGAGGGAGGAGGCAGGGAGGTAGGTGAGCTGTACCTTGAGCAGTCGGAGGGTGTGCACCCACTGGGCCATGGAGGCAAGCGTCGGGGCACAGTACAGCTTCATGTCCTTCTCCCTCCAGGAGGACGGGGGCTAGGAGGTGTGCAGGTGTGTGGGTTGGGGGATGATATAGCTGTTCTTAGGGCTGACAGGCAAATCACTGCTTGCACTAAGCAAGCAGATAGAGTGTTCTGATTGGAGCATGCACCTCATTGACATCATCATACTACAGTGCTATACTGTACCTTCATGACGTCACATTGTGACATCACGTACTGCACTGCATACTACAGTGCTATACTGTACCTTCATGACGTCACATTATGACATCACGTACTGCACTGCATACTACAGTGCTATACTGTACCTTCATGACGTCACATTATGACATCACGTACTGCACTGCTATAGTGCATACTACAGTGCTATACTGTACCTTCATGACGTCACATTATGACATCACGTACTACACTGCTATACTGCATACTACAGTGCTATACTGTACCTTCATGACGTCACATTATGACATCACGTACTGCACTGCTATAGTGCATACTACAGTGCTATACTGTACCTTCATGATGAAGCAGAAGGGGTTGGGAGAGGGAATGGTCCTCCCCTTCACGGACATTGGGGTGTAGAGGTGGTGATCCAGTCCTGCGGACAGCACCATCTCGGTAGTGTGCTATAGGAGGTGAAGAGGTTACACTTGAATATAATAATTGTGTTTCCTGAATCTTTTCACAGTATTATTGCATGATCAAAATACGTATAATTATAGCAGCAAAGTAGATGTGTATGCAAGGCTCAAGCATCTGTAAGCCAAGGGAAGGTATGAATGGTTTTCTGAGTGATGCAGACGGAGGGAGGACGTGACCCAGCTGCTCATAGTTTTCGAGGGTTGCTCTTCATAATGTGCTGGGGACTACTGGCACAATCCAGTGACCATCCTCTGTCGCTGATCTCACCTTGGACTCAGAGATGGTGTATATCCCGAGCCCTCTGAGAGAGAAGGTGCTCTCCCTCCACTGCAGCTTGGAGCCATGCTGGCTGTGAGTGAGGAGGGAGGTTATATCCGGGACACGGTCGTGCTTAGTGTAGTCCGTGATGGCCTGCTTGGATATCTGTGGGTGTTGAGGGGGGAAGAGGGTGGTGGGTGGGTGTGGGTGTGGGAGCGCAGGGGGGAAGACATAGTGAGAAGTGAGGTGTGTGTTTGGGTGAGGGTGGAAATTAAAAACCCAACTATAGGCCGCTCTTATCTCCACTAGCTGCATATGCTGCATAGTAGATGCTGACCCGAAAATGTCCTCCGGTCCAGAGGCTCTTTGTTCTCTGGTCACATGGCCGTGTCACCGTCCATGAAGAAAGGTATCTTGCAGCACTATAGTCTATAGTCTATAGACATACCTTATTTGGCTCACTATTGCTGATAACCAGCAATTAATTTCCTGTCATGAGGCCAAAGACAAACTCTAATCATTAGCAGTATAATGTGACAGCAATCTCACCGGAGGGTTGGGGCACCAGAGTATGTTTTTGGTGGCAAACTGTCTGAGGATCAGCTTGGGTCTGTTCTTGGTCGGCCATGCCGCCATGATATCCCGAACCAGCTCATGGTCCTCCAGGGGGCGGTCTGTGTGCATGTGAGTGCGTGACAGTGCATGTGTGTATACATGAGTGAGTGCGTGTAGTGGAGGTCTTGTATGGGACCCACAATAACTAGTATGTGCATTTCAGAAGCAAACATTGTAGGGAGAATTAATTGACCGACTACACATGCATCACTGTATTGTGATGGGTGTACTGCAGTTAGGTCACACGCACATTTAACCATTTCAACGGCAACAAATCTCAAGGAGTTGAGAGATATAACCATTAACACCTCCCAATTAAACTGACTCATACATGGCAAAAAAAAACTTTTGAAAAAGGATGCATGAAAGATTGATTTCCCAGCTCTGTCCCTACCGGTGAAAGGGTTAACACAAAGATGAGATGTCTCCCCCCACATTGCCTGGGCGGGACACAAAGATGAGATGTCTCCCCCTGGGCGGGAGGCTACCGCACGTTGCACAACTGTACGTGTGTTTCTGCTCACGTATTTTGAGGCTCTCGCAGATCTCAAAGATGGCTGAGTTGGCAGTGAGGTTCACTCCGGCGACCTCGGCAACCTTGAACATGAGTGTGATGACAGGGGCCTTC
>OZ007509.1:19553931-19596528 GCA_963931865.1 Axinella damicornis | reverse complement strand
TGATGACAGGGGCCTTCTCCCTCACCCTAACCTCCCACACCCTCCCTCCCTCCTCCACTGGCACCACCAACTGTGAGGGAGTGTGGAGTGTGGTGTGTGTGTGTGTGTGTGTGTGGGGGGGGGGGGATAGGTACATTCTGTGTGCCATGAAGTTTGTGTGTAGCATCCATGCTGGTGACTTGAACGGAGACAATGAAAAGGTTTCTGCCAGTGACAGATGGTTCCTTGTTCCCAGGCCGTCTCGGGCCTGGGAACGAGGCTAGCTCTGCATTAGCCTCATTCCCAGCCCCCCAGACAGATGGCTCTGCATTAGCCTCATTCCCAGCCCCCCAGACAGATGGCTCTGCATTAGCCTCGGTCCCAGCCCCCCAGACAGATGGCTCTGCATTAGCCTCGTTCCCAGCCCCCCAGACAGATGGCTCTGCATTAGCCTCGTTCCCAGTCCCCCAGACAGATGGCTCTGCATTAGCCTCGTTCCCAGGCCCCCAGACAGATGGCTCTGCATTAGCCTCGTTCCCAGGCCCCCAGACAGATGGCTCTGCATTAGCCTCGTTCCCAGGCCCCCAGACAGATGGCTCTGCATTAGCCTCGTTCCCAGCCCCCCAGACAGATGGCTCTGCATTAGCCTCGTTCCCAAGCCCCCAGACAGATGGCTCTGCATTAGCCTCGTTCCCAGGCCCCGAAGCTAATACACGCACACATTAAACATACAGGTACACTATTAATGTAGTGCTTACAGATGACTGAGCCTTGTGCACCATTTTCTTCTGTTTCTTCTGTCAAAGAAAAGGTACGCATGTGACTGGTAATTACAGTGTTGTGCAGCCATCATCGGATTGATTTTCATGGTACGTGTATGGTATCACATGACACGGTTAAAATCTTGTCACTAACAGTAATTCTGTGTCGGTAATAAACTCTGTTACTACAATGAGGTGATTGGTGCCCCGACCAATTGCAATGAATCACTGGAAATGGTTGGTAGCGTGCGAAGGGTTGATCCCAAGCCCATCCTGATGTCCAGCCTCGTTCCCAGGCCACTCCCACCTCTGGCTTGGATTACTCGCAGGAGCAAGCGATCAAAACTCGGAGGTGGGAATGGGCTGGGTACGAGTCTGGCTGATTCCAGTCAGCATACCTTCTGCACTGGTATGGCATCCAGCAAGTTATCTGGAGGGGAGCATGGGTGAAGCAGGTGGAATGGGATGAGGACAAACAGGGAATGGGACACAGTGCGGACAAGAAGGTTCCACTGAAACTGTGTGAGCACTGATACCATGCAGTGCAGTGGTGAGGTGATTATTAAACTGGGGGAGGGGGGAGGATGAGGGAGGGGGGAGTGGGGGTGTGAGGGGGGGGATGCAGGTAATTTCCCCTTGCATAAACAATCGAGTTGTGTGGGTGTGTACCTTCCGACTGTGTTAGCAGGTCATCAAAAGAGGGGGCTGGGATTGAGAGAGTACTATCACCAAGTGGAACAATCTCATTGGTTGGTTGGGAACCTGTCAAACCAGTTTGACCAGTGGGGTGGGTGGCAGCACTGTCTGCCCCTTTGCCGTCTTTCAGTAACTCTGGACTGGAAGTAGAAAGCCGTTCTTCGTGTTGTGTGGAGGCGGTGGTTGTCCTGTCGACAGTGGTGAGTGATTGGGAGTGGATGTCAGCCATCATGGAGTCCAGACCCTCAATCATCTCAGACAGTTCCTTGACGGTCTGGCTTGCTGTGTGCGTGAGTATGCATTATGTGTGTGTGTGTGTGCAGTACCGATTACAGCAGTTTTAAACAGGCACAAGTCTTAAAGTGAATTGAGAGCTGAATGACCCCCCCCCCCCCCCCCCCCCCCCCCCCCCCCCCCCCGTTCTCTGCTCTCATGAGCGGCCGCTCTTTGTTCCAGGAGCTGCAGTGACTAAAAGCATAGATAATAAAGTTACATTGCTACCATCACAGGAGATCTACAACTCTACCAGCATTACGCAGAGATGGAACATCACATGCAGTCACGTCAAGGTAGCATTGTCCCTCAGTGCACTCTGCTCAGGTCTTCTCTACGCAATATTTTTGAAGCAACATCTCGCGCACCACGTACTCCTCGCTGTATCAAGCACCACTAATATCGAACTGCATTATTCATCCATGGATAATATTATCCATGATTCATCACTCCACGGTATGAACACGTAATTTAGCCCCGCCCACATTTTCGAAAATGTAATGGCTTCGAGCAGACTGTCAAGATTTGAACTCGACGGAGCTCGCGACACGGGTAAAGAGGTGGGACACGGATCGTACGCAGTCGTTAAAGAGCTCGAGTTTCACGGCCTGAAATGTGTAGGCAAGAAAATCCACAGTATTCTGTTCGATTCGGCCACGCCTCAAGAACAAGCAGCCATGTTGGAGCGCTTTGCGGCTGAATGTGAGCTCCTCGGTGGACTACACCACCCGTGTATTGTACAGTTCCTCGGCGTGTGCTTTGAGCAGGGCTCCCCACTGCCTGTGCTGGTGATGGAGTACCTCCACACCACCCTGTCTGCCTGTCTGGATAAGTATGACGTCCTACCCAAGGAGATCAGCTACCGAATACTGCGAGACGTGGCCCTGGGCCTGCGCTACTTGCATGAGCGTTCACCACCGATAGTCCACCGCGATCTCTCCGCCAATAACATTCTCCTCACGTCCAACATGAATGCCAAAATCTCAGACCTGGGAGTGGCAAAGATCCTCGACCTGACATCCGCCCGAATTACCCAGATGACACAGACGAAAGCACCTGGCACCCCCTGCTACATGCCACCCGAGGCGATGGTTGCTCGCCCCAATTACACATCCAAAGTGGACGTCTTCTCTTATGGTGTTCTGTTGGTCCACATACTCTCCGGACAGTGGCCAATTCCTGGTGTAGCGTTCACGATCGACCCTCAGAAGTCAGATGCAGTCGTTCCTGTTACGGAGTTTGATCGTCGACAGACTTTCATCCAGAGGATCGGCAATGACCACCCCCTGGCCAATCTGATTCGCCAGTGCCTCAGCAACATGCCAGCTCAGAGGCCCGATGCTGCTGAAATCATCAGTACCATTGCGGCCAGACGACTTCCGGCTGTTCCAAACATGGTTGAGCTACTTCGCAATGCTACAGCGACTGGATCTCAAAACAAGTCCTTGAAGTCAGAGATTGACTCATTGAGATCAGAAAACTTGTCTTTGAGACGAGAAAAACAAGCCGAAAATGAGTCCATGATGTCTGAAATCCAGTCTTTGAAGTCCAAAGTGGACAGCCTTCAATTACAAATCAAAAGCAGTCACCCTAACCAATTGCTGGGACAACCAAAACCAGAGGTAATATTTATCGTAGCGGTTACAACATTTTCTCCTTTGCTACTGAAGTAACATTACATTCCTTCCCTCATCCTCAGCTCCCTCAGACCAAGCTGAGGTGCAAGAGATGTGCTGATTTGCCAGTGGCAATGGAGAGAGCTTGTGCGGTGGTGATAGGGAAGGTGGTGTATGTGGGAGGGGGAACATCCCATAAGATTGAAGACAGACCTCTGGTCTTCCAGTATGACCCCTCCAGCGATGAGTGGAGCCGTCTCCCTCCCCACCATGGAACCTTGTTCACCATGGCAGAATTTGCAGGAAACCTAATCACGGTGGGAGGTGTGTTGCCAGGTGTTGGCTCCACTGGTAAGGTGTACCGCTTCAAAGAATCAGCTCGGAGATGGGAGGAGTTCCTCAAGCCCATGCCAACTGCTAGATTCAACCTTTCAGTCACCACCACCCAGTCTGCCATCATTGCCAGCGGAGGAGGTTTTAGGATTAAGGGTGGCACTGACACCATGTCCTGTGCCATCGTGGAGGTCTACACCAGCGGAACTGCTCAGTGGTGCAGTGCTGACCCCCTGCCTGTGACCTGCTGGGCTATGTCCTCTGTCACCATCGCTGATAACTACTACCTGTTGGGGGGGCATTACGGAAGCCGAGAAGGGCCATTCCATTCTGCCGTTCTACCATTCTGCCGTTCTGCCATTCTGCTATTCTGCCGTTCTGCCATTCTGCCGTTCTGCCATTCTGCTATTCTGAGGTAGCACGTGACTGCACGTGCGCATCTTGAACATAAACGTTACGTAAATAGTATACAGTAGTAGTAGTAGATTTTACTTTTCAACAGCCATAGGCTGATCTGGGTAGTCCCTTCAGGCTCAGCCATAGGCTAATCTGCTGGGGAGTCCTGCGGTGACATTGCAAGAACGCTGTACTAGCTATATCGCGTAATCGTGTGTCTCGCGCGCCCTGACTTCATAATCGTCTGTGAACAAGTAGGTACAAGTGAAACGATGGACGGTACAGCTGGGAGCGATATAGAATCTGGAATTGGTTCGTCCAGCGCTACTGGTGTTTCTGGCGGAGACGAAGGAGAAGGTCGAAATGCAGGTGATCCGATCTACGGCTTAGGTTATTCCAAACTAACATACTAGCTATACTAGACTAGATCGTGGTGGAATGATTAACCTGCCCCAGGCTTGTTTGTAGCTATAAGAAATCATTTGCCTTGGAATACTAGCTATAATTATAGCAACTAGCTAGCTATACAGACCAATTAAGCCAGAATAGCAGGAAGGAAGAACGTCAGTAAGGAAGAATGGCAGTTGTGAAGAATGGCAGTAAGGAAGAATGGCAGTTGTGAAGAATGGCAGTAAGGAATAATGGCAGTAGGGAAGAATGGCAGTATGGAAGAATGGCAGGATTGAAAAATTTGGCTGAATGAATGGTCATTCTCAGTTACATCCCCCTTCCAAAGTATTACAAGCCTGCCACTTCACGCTCAGAACATTACCACAAGAACTTCAAAGTTCACACTTATTGATAATAAACCTCGAAAGGACTTTGACTTAAGGCTTTCCTATAATGCATTGATTATATCTGTATCATGGTGGTCATGATCACTTTTAATTTCTATCCACATTGGTTACTGATAGGAGTTGATGTACCTTGGTGGATGAAGAAAAACTTTGATCAGTTTTGATAATAATTATAACAAGTATAGATAACCTGGACTAGTTATTGCAAGCATTTAGCTGGTAGATAGCTAGCTAGCTAAGTCAGTAGAATTCGCGTTCTTAAAAGCAAACCAGCCATTTGAACTTGGTGTCTGCGTACTAGTGATGTCGCCATTAGCTAATGCTCCGCTGACCGAAGATGCGCACGTGCAGTCACGTGCTACCTCAGAATGGCAGAATGGCAGAACGGCAGAATGGCAGAACGGCAGAATAGCAGAATGGCAGAACGGCAGAATGGTAGAACGGCAGAATGGAATGGCCCTTCTCGGCTTCCGTAGGGCATGAATCCAAGTACACTGTCCTGTATGCTCCTCTCACGTCTCTCATTCAGAAAGCCACCTCACATACTCACCAATCCACTAGCCCACACACATCAGTCTGGAAGACCCTCCCTGACACCCCACTGATGGGATCTGCTGCAGCGAGCCTGAGCGGAAACCTCTTAGCCGTGGGAGGGTTCGAAACGCACTCGTCTTCAGCAGTCCACATATTCCTCCCTCACACAAACTCCTGGGTCAAGAAATGTGATCTACCAGAGTCTCGCTATTTTTGCACTGCTGTCGGACTGTCGTCCCAAGAACTGTTGGTAATTGCAGGCTGTACAAGAGGCAAGGTCCAAATGAACTCTGTACTCATGGTGGTATGGTCCGTTGTGGAATAACCAAGACATGAATGTTTTTGTATTTTCCCGTGTAATTTGTGTCAAACTAAGAGTAACCGGCTGAGTGGTGAAACATGCACACTTTGCCTCCTGTGCATTATGGCTTGTGTCTCCATCATTAGCTCCTCCTCCATGGTTTTGCGTGACTGTGAACTGCAAGTCTGCAATGTCAGCCTGGACTGACAACCTCGTTCCCAGGCCCCATCCGAAAATCAGATCGTATGGGGCCTGGGAACGAGGCTAGGACCAGATCGTATGGGGCCTGGGAACGAGGCTAGGACCAGATCGTATGGGGCCTGGGAACGAGCTTGGACCAGGCTTGAACCAGATCGTATGGGGCCTGGGAACGAGGCAAGGACCAGGCTTGGACCAGATCGTATGGGGCCTGGGAATGAGGCTTGGACCAGATCGTATGGGGCCTGGGAATGAGGCTTGGACCAGATCGTATGGGGCCTGGGAACGAGGCTTGGACCAGATCGTACGGGGCCTGGGAACGAGGCTAGGACCAGATCGTATGGGGCCTGGGAACGAGGCTAGGACCAGATCGTATGGGGCCTGGGAACGAGGCTAGGACCAGATCGTATGGGGCCTGGGAACGAGCTTGGACCAGGCTTGAACCAGATCGTATGGGGCCTGGGAACGAGGCAAGGACCAGGCTTGGACCAGATCGTATGGGGCCTGGGAATGAGGCTTGGACCAGATCGTATGGGGCCTGGGAATGAGGCTTGGACCAGATCGTATGGGGCCTGGGAACGAGGCTTGGACCAGATCGTACGGGGCCTGGGAACGAGGCTAGGACCAGATCGTATGGGGCCTGGGAACGAGGCTAGGACCAGATCGTATGGGGCCTGGGAACGAGGCTAGGACCAGATCGTATGGGGCCTGGGAACGAGGCTTGGACCAGATCATACGGGGCCTGGGAACGAGGCTAGGACCAGATCGTATGGGGCCTGGGAACGAGGCTAGGACCAGATCGTATGGGGCCTGGGAACGAGGCTAGGACCAGATCGTATGGGGCCTGGGAACGAGGCTAGGACCAGATCGTATGGGGCCTGGGAACGAGGCTAGGACCAGATCGTATGGGGCCTGGGAACGAGGCTAGGACCAGATCGTATGGGGCCTGGGAACGAGGCTAGGACTGATGGAAGTAAATCCATGACCTCATGCATGCCTCAGCTATCAAGATGCTGCACACCACCTGCACAACTCCTATCCAAGGAGATCCGCTATGCAGTACTGCATGACGTGGCCCTGCATGGGTCTTCACTACACTTACCTATTGCTGCACTCCACTAGAGGCTCTCATGGCAAAATGAACAGGTGCACCTCGACAACATCTACTCCCGCCGGAGTATACTCTCAGAGGCTGCTGCTAGATATTTGCAGTCAGTACTGTGCAGATTGCACCTGTTGTTGTGTATGTTATTACTACATTCATAGAAGTGGTTTGAGTTAGCTTTCGCTGTTCATACAAGAGAACAGCAATCTCTATTGAAGGTATTATGTTTAGATTATACCAACACTAGTGAAAGGGATTCTATCTCGACTTACTCCTGACTGGTGACCTCTGCTGTGTCTCTCGCTGCTGTATTCCGTCCTCCTCTCCCCCCTCCCCCTCCCCTCCCTCCTCCAGACTCTGCATGTGAGCGTCAATGTCTGCCTGGAGTCTCTCCACGTTTTCAAACGCCGTCACTTGTGAGCGTGTGAGGGGGAGAGGGCGTGAGGCAGATGGAGAACGGACAGGGGCAGCTGCCTCATCCTGTAAGAGAAACACAAACACTTGAGATGTGCTACTCTGGTGAATCTTTCTCCATTTCCTTGTAGAACAGTTGTCCGAGATACAAGTTAGTAACCAACAGAGAGCAAGGGGATAGCACGAGGATGATACGACTAAGAAATTGTTCTACATATTACTTGCATACAAATGTATACCACAAATGTACAAACTAATCGATTCTGTGGATTATAGTTTTGGAGAGAGAGAATAATCCACAGAATCGATTATACATTCTGTGTTATACATTTGTGTTATACATTTGTGTTTATTTGTATGCAAGTATAGATGTAGAACAATTTCTCCCAAAGCAGGAGATACTGCAGCTACCGTAGTGTACGTATCAAGCGCCCACCACGGATCAACCGCCCACCCCCCTGTTTTGGCTCAAGTTCCTGCACAGGGTCCAAAAGCAGTGTAGTAAGGGCCCACCCATCACAAAAGTTTTGAGCAGCATTTCTTAACCTCTGGGCGAGGTTGTGCATTCAAAAAGGCCGATTTACAGTCAACTACGGCGAGCTTAAAGACGCGCGATCAATTTCTATGCGTGAAAAATGGACTTAGATATTCATAGCCGGTCATTGGTATTCACAGCTAGCTTACCGCAGCGCTTGTTGTTTATACAGTGCTGAATGGGTGGGCGGATACTACATGCCTAAGTAGTCTGAGTACGCATCTAGCGCCCACCCCCCTGTTCAGCGGGATTCTATTGACCCTGACCCCTGGGCGCTTAATACGTACACTACGGTATTAGGTTTGGGTGGGCAGGTTTCAAAGTCAATTGGAACACTGAATTGAATACTATAGTAACTCAAAGCATTAGGTCATTGCTACATGCAGTCACAAACCAACCTGCTCATCATCCTGTACAGCACCATCTATCTCCTCCTCCTCCTCCTCCTCCTCCTCGATTGTGTTGTCATCACCACCCTCCCCCTCCCCCTCCACTGCAGGGGTGGGTGTGGCCTCACCGGAGCCAACAGTGTGCTGGAAAAATCACAAAAATTAATACACCAGAAGCGGCTAGCAATTTTATACAATGCTACTTCGAATAAAATGGTGGCTTCTCAGTCGGCTCCAGCATAAACGAGAGTGTTCTCTCTATGACTGAATGCTTTAGTCGTCATCAGGTTGAAGGAATTTACCTCCAGAGAACTTTTGCTAGCATTTTGACAAAATATCATCAAGACAAATGATTTTCACCCAATGGCATTTTGTGTTGATATGTAGCAGAGGCCTGTTCATACATGTACTTGTCAGTACCGTCTAGCCATTCACTGGGAGTATATGAGGTCCGTTATAGCAACTGACAGCTGTACGGTTACCTGCAAGTCAAACCACTTCCAGAATGTTTCTCCCTCGTGTGACTCGTACACCACCATCACCACAAAGTCAGCAGTTGTCTTCCAGGAATGATAGTGGGTTATGTAGCTCTGTGATGATAGGTGGGGAGGGTTTGCGGGTTGGTGGGGAGTAGGCGGGTGGGGAGGGTGGGGAGGGTTTGCGGGTTGGTGGGGAGTAGGCGGGTGGGGAGGGTTTGTGGGTTGGTGGGGAGGGGTGGGTGGGGAGGGTGGGGAGGGTTTGTGGGTTGGTGGGGAGGGGTGGGTGGGGAGGGTTTGCGAGTTGGTGGGGAGGGGTGTGTGGGGAGGGTTTGTGGGTTGGTGGGGAGGGTGTGTGTGGGTGGAGGTGTGTGTGCATGGAGTGTGAATGCATTGCAATGTGTGGAAGGTGTATGTGTGGGTGAAATTGCGTGCACTTTATTAGTAGCACACATTGTGGACGCATGTATGTGAACCCGTGCATATATGTGTGCATGTGCTGTGGGTGTATCGTGTATCATGGGTGTATGCGAGTGTGTCACCTTGACGATGTCGAGTGTAGTCACCTCATTCCACAGATTCCCCTGCCAAATGAACAGCTGCAACAAAAGAAACAACTCTAATTCTGTAAAACTAAATCTTCATAATAGAGACTAGCCTATAAACTCGTTCCCAGGCCCATGCCTTTTCGCTTGCACAATGAACTGCAAGCGACAAAAAGTTGGGCGGGGGCCTGGGAATAAGAATGTTAGCATCTCCAGGTAATCCGGTAACAGATTCATTGCACATGTCTGTATGAACATGCATGTGACTGTCTGTACGTAGTCCCTTTGTGCTCAGGTAATGGTCTACTGAATTGTGAAGAACCCCAAGGTTGTGTCCTAGCCTCATGCAGTCCCATGCAGGTTCTCCTCTCAGAATTTGAGGTGAGAGCCTGGGACCAATCGATGCTAACTAGTGGCCCTGGAGGTGCATGAGTTCTCAGGACAGTCCAGGTGCACTCTGACCTGGTCCTTGTAGGCCATGAGGTAGCAGCTGGTGGACCTCAGTTCGTCCTTCCTGGTGGGCGGGCGTTGTCTGAACGTGAGGGAGCCCTGCTGCATCACACAGGAGTGGAACGTGGGGAGGGAGTGGGCGGGGTACTGGGGTGGGTGTGTGGAATGTGAGTATGGGGATGGGATGAGGGGTGTGACGTATCATCCACTCACAGAATCATATGAATACATTTGAACATCTGGGGATTAACGGTTGATCAGCGTCAGAATGTACAGGTACAAGTGAAGCAGTGAGACATGATGAAGGAATTAAGTTCGGTAAAATTAAATTAATGCTGGATGGGTAGGGAGAGTGGGCATGCCATTTCAACCAACCATTCCTGATGGCATATATGGCAGTTTTAGGGAGGTTGCTATATGCAGTGCAGATGTACGTGGCTACCTCTGTTGGTGTGAAGTGGTGGTGCCTTGCCTTCCCTCCGAGATGGGACCAGAACTCTGGGGTCTCCAGGCCCTCTGCCAGCTTTGCAGGGTCACTGTGGATGGGGAGGGGGGAGGAGAGAGGGAGGCCAGAAAACGAGGGGGAGGAGGTAGAAGGTAGGATCATGGGGGGAGGATTGCAGGAGGAGGAGGGGAGAAGAGAATGATGATTGCAGTATATTTAATTTATCGAGAGAGTGCCAAGCATCTGGCACCCCACAGTTCTGAGTTCTACGTAGCAGGACAGCCCGGCAGCGGGACAGACCTGCAGTTCAACTACTGATACTGAGCTTTGATCGTCACAGTCTTCCCTCTCTAAGTGCACACACCCTGACTTGCTGATGACCTTTGCGATGACCAGAGCGCCCCTCCTCTCTGCCTGGGAGGAGAACTGCCCCGCCCACACACACACCTCCTTCCCTCCATCCACACTCAGCAGGAAGGCGTGTGAGGAGTGGAGGGAGGAGGCCGAGGGGGGGACCTGTGAGGGAGGAGTCAGAACAGTTATAATGGTATAATAACAAACGCTGGATTATTGCATTCAACAGTGTTGTAGTTTGAGATTTTTATTTTAACTAAACCCGAAAGATTTTTACCGTTGAAATGTCACTACTAAAATGAACAATTTTGGAACCGAAAATGAACACTCACCTCCATTGCCTTCATTCTGAGGGTTGAAGTGCCAGTCACTTTGTAGAGTCGGACGGTCTGTGAAGATCCCTGCAGTAGATGAGTGACGCCACGGTAACGTGGGAGAATATATTAAATTACGTTTTCTTTATTCTAGGAACACTCAGTTCTTCATTGTACCTATACACCTGGCACCATGCTGTCAAGACCGATGGTATGTCCTCAGCTGTTCCTACAGCCACAGCATCGCCTAGTATGCACACTGACCTTTGACCTGTGGACGATGACCTTTCCTTTGAAGAGGTTCAGCAGCTGTTCCGGTTCTCTACCGTCAGGGACAATCACCACAGGCTGAGGGAGTGGGGGGGGGGGGAGGGGGGTACATATGTCCTACATAATTTGTATTTACATTCAATTGGGTCATATTACTTTACACACTGACGCAGGCTAGCCTCGGGCAGGGCCTGGGTACGAGGCTAGACGTAGGCTAGCCTCGGGCAGGGCCTGGGTACGAGGCTAGACGCAGGCTAATACCCTCCCACTAGCCTGCAGCTGCAAAAAGCCACACACACACAATACTAAATATTATAGTGCAATCATACCGTGTGTGTTGTTGGTCCGATGGTCTCCACGTGGTTGAGTGCAGCCCGCACATCATCGTCCTCCGCCACCTCTCCACCCACCCACACATACACCACAGCCTCCATCCACATGTACAGGGCCGACTGCTTGCGGTACACGTACTGGACGAGGTACACCTTGGAGGAATCAAACTGGCCAAATTGGTCCAGTGGGAGGGGCTCTTTGTCCACACCCTTCACTTCCCAGATCTGGACATGTGTGGGTGTGGCATAATTGCATGTTAATATATGTTGATCATTTCCACGTCACTTGTACGTTAATATTTTAATATCGATCAATCAGTTGATTGTTAACATTAATCTGTTGCATGTTAATATCACGTACTGATCAGTTGCACGTTAATATCACGTACTGATCAGTTGCATGTTAATATCACGTACTGATCAGTTGCATGTTTTTTAATATCGGAAGTCACACACAAATGATCATGCAATTGAACCGTATGAACTTAGTATGCATCAATGGTGTGTCGACAGTACAAGCATCTAATAAATTGGCCTGTGCAGATGAGAGATCAGCTATCGTATGAATATTCAGTCTCAGTCCAGACTCCAGAATTAGTTTCAGAAGAAGACTATAATACCTTTATCTGTCCAGTGGCAGGGTAGGTGAAATTGGGAGCCTTGACCGTCGGCAGCAGGAGTTCCTTTGCCTGAGGGGCCAGCTGGAGGGAGGGGTGTGGCCACGACGGAAAGTGGGACAAGAGGGCCTCGCCTTCCCCCTCCTGAGTTGCCATGGTGATTGGGGTCCACTTGGGATAGGACTGCTGGGCGACAAAGAGCTGTGCACAAGAGAAAGAGGAGTGAATATTAGGAACAGAGACTGATAGACAGAAAGACGGACAAACAGACTGACCTCGGCAATCTCAAGGGCCGTTTGCTGCTGCTCCGGGTTTTCCATGTCCACATAGCTGCTGGATGGTAGCCACAGGAACACTCTGGTGGGTGTGTCCAGGATGAGGGGAGCGTCGGAGTGGGAGGTGAAGGTGTGATGTGTGAGGGGGGAGGAGGGAACCTCTTCAAATAAGGAGACTTTGGTATCAAATCTGTGCGAGAGAAAGAATGATGATTAATATATGTCTACGCACAACGAGTTTACTCACACAATAACGTACCTGTACAGTCTGGCTCTGCCGAGGGTGGTGTTGAGGTACTGCAGAGACCTCTCATGGTCGGCCAGCAGCTGCTCCCCCACCATCTCCACAAACAGGAATGACTCATGGCCTTGGAACTGTTTGAGTTAGCAGAAGTGAAGATTCAAAGGAACGTGGAAAACCAACCGTACAGTATGATTATACTGTGTAGAAGTGCCCTTGCAATTAACATATGCACCCTCGAGCTCCTACCCTCCTTAAATTCCTGCCCTCTCTCTCCTTTCCTCCCCTCCCTTCTCCACTCTCCCTCCACTCCAACTTTCCCTCCCTCCCTCCCTCCCTCCCTCCCTCCCTCCCTCCCTCCCTCCCTCCCTCCCTCCCTCTTTCCCTCCCTCCCTCCCTCCCTCCCTCCCTCCCTCCCTCCCTCCCTCCCTCCCTCCCCCCCTTCCTCCTCCTCCCTCCTCACATACCACTTTCACTCACCTCCTTATGCAGCTGTGGTCGGCCGGGCAAGCACTGCACCAGTTTCTGGCAGTGCTGGTAGGCGGAGTGCGTTGCAAACTCACTCACTCCTCGCCCGACCCACAGGAAGACGTGGTGGAGCAGCGGACCGAGACTGCCCACCTGCATGTAATAACAGCAGTACTCTAAATATGCCATTTATTTATGCCATATGTAGCAACAGAAGGACTAATAACAGCAGGCTAGGAAGGGGTCTTAATTGCTGCTGTCCTCAACTGACCTCAAGTGTCTGCCATTCTGACTTACCTTCAGGAAGACGAAGACACTTTTGAGGTTGAAATTGACCAACTGCAGTGAAGCCATCCTGTGGAGACTGCCCGCCTAGCATGTGTTACGTGAGAGGGTAGGGAAGGAGGAAGGTACGAGGGAGGGAGGAGAGGGAGGGAGGGAGGGAGGGAGGGAGGGAGGGAGGGAGGGAGGGAGGGAGGGAGGGAGGGAGGGAGGGAGGGAGGGAGGGAGGGAGGGAGGGAGGGAGGGAGGGAGGGAGGAGAGGGAGGGCAGGAGGAGAGGGAGGGAGGGAGGTGGAACGGATGGGAGGGGATGAGGAGGGGCGTGTAATATTAACAGGCCAGCTCAAGCACAATGGTACAATGTTAACATACATTTCAATATGGCCAGGTTGAAATGCTAAGAAATTGTGTAACAGACACACTCACACACACCACCCCACACCCACATGCACACACACACACCCACATGCACACACACACACATGCACCTTCTGTTTCCAGATGTAAACCATCTTCCCCTCCTCCTCGAGGACTCCCCTGAACTCCACCGGGACACTCTCACCGGTACACCTGGGCCCCTCCAGCAGGGACTCCACCCTCCCCTCTGCCTGCTCCCCCTCCTCCTTGTGGTAGCGCTCTCGGAGGTGGTTCAAGTGGGGAAGGTTCGCAGAGTTCATGTAGAGTGCCAGAGATTCTGAACCACGGCGGTGAGATGGGTCGGAAACTGGTCTCCCCTTTCCCCCCTTTTGCCCCACCTTGGAACTGTTAGCGTCAGAGGACACCATGAGAGGGCTGTAGACAGGCGCTATCTTCCTCTTTTCTTGGAAAGGAGGCGAAGAACCTTCTTTCCTTGCTTCAACACCTGCTCTTCCCTGTGTTTCAAATTCCTTATCTCCTTGCTTCAAAAGTCTCATCTTCGGTGGTGAATACTTCCCATCATTTGTCGTCACGGGCTGCCCAAGATCACCGCTCCCACCACCACCCTGAGGTTTGATCTCTGGGGGAGGTTTCAATCCATCCAGCCGAAACCGTTCCTGTGAGTGCCTTCGTACCAACCCAGGGTGGATTTTCGGAAGTGGAGCAACCCTATCCTCCTTCTCTTCCAAAACGTCGCCGACAGTTTCCTCGGTAATGGTCTCAAAGGCAGAACCACGTTTAGGCTTCACGCCGTCGTGTGGAGGCTCTGTAGCAGTAGACACATGCCCCGAGTCTGTCTGCTCAAGTGACTGAGAACTGGTTTCTACAATCAACTTTGACTTACTTTCCTGGGTGGTGCTTTCTGCACTTGTGACGTCCTTCCGGTGTACCTGGCTCAGTGGAGAAAGCAGTGGCTGCTTTAGTGGCTTTGGTGGAGGCTTTGATGACCTCACTCCCCCACCAAACAGCTTCAGTCTGTCGCTGACACTCCCGCTGCGAACCACACCAGAGGGAATCTTCTCCGGAGAACCTCTCATGACTTCTGCTGGTCTCTGCTTGTCCGCTTTGCTTCCCTCCATTTGAGTGACCAGCTTGAGCACCTCTGTTGAGCTTCCCTCTGCTGAGCTACGGCTGGCCGTGGGCCGCTCCTGTTCACGCGGCATCTTATCGTAGACTGCGACTGATCCGAGCTGAAAGATGTCTCTCGTCTCTTGGTCTTCGTGGATCACAAGTGTGTCGGTGCTGCTCACACCCTCCAGTTCATCCAGGTCAGTGGTATCAGGTTTCTGGACAACCGAACCACTGTTGAGTCTGTTAAGACTATGAATCTTCTTCCACTTGGTGAGTGGTAACTGCAGCCCCTCCCCCTTCCCTCCTTCAAACTCAAGTTTGGTAGGGGCGTCCCCCTCCTCCCCCTCCTCCCCCTCATCATCAGCTTTAAGAGTTGACCCGGAGCTCTGAGACATGCCATCCAAGTCGTCCATGCTCCTCTTCCACTCCCTCTCCTTCTCTTCTCTCATCTGGTCAATGTCCTTCACGTCAAGACCAAACTCTTCAAACGCTTGCGAATCAAGTCGATCAAACCCAGGTGTTGTGAAACTCTCTCTCTGTTGGGTCTCCAGTTCCTCGTCACTGGACTCTGGAGACGATAAATCGTCCCCTGTCAGCAACTTGTGGTGCGTGACCGGAAACGATTTCTTCACGTTTGAGGCTTTGGTTACAAAACTGACCATCACGGTTTCATCCGGATTCTGCAAACTCTTGCTGCCTCGTTGCTTACTGATGACAATCTTCTCCTCAAAACTGGACTTCCTGTCTTTTTTGTCGTGCTTTGCTTTCTTCTTTTTCTTGTCTCTCAGAATGACGCCGCCGGGGGGAGGAGGGGTGGGGGGACGACCGACACCTGGGGGTGGAGGGGTGGGGGGACGACCAACACCTGGGGGTGGAGGGGTGGGGGGAATCCCCTGCCTGAGTTGTCTCTAAACATACATGACTGTACATACAAATCGTTTTTGACAATAAAACAAAACTATCTCCTGATGTGTATTGTATAAGTAGACATAAGTTGGCTCATACAGACACTTCAGTACTGGATGTTTAAAAAATATCCATAATCGCATTCCAGAAATGGTGGTTGGTGAATGCGATCATGTTACACTGTATGTGTTGCTAGTCCCATTCCAGGACTAGTGAACAGCATTGGAATGAGACAAGTGCAGTACCACATTCAATGCTAACCTTGCTTGCTGATGCTCTCTCGAATGGCTCTCTCGACCACTGCATCAGCAACGGCATCGTATGGACCCACCCCCTCCTCCATCTCCTCACCAACTGGTGCAGCTGTCCCTCCTCTGGGTTGCTCAGTAACAGAGGGTGGCCTTTGTTCGGTAGCAGTATCCATTGGCTCTGGAACCAATTCCCCAGCTGTTACGACCTCTCTCACTGCCAACTGTCTGCTCTGATCTCTCGGGGTCGGCGTCTTGTCCCCGACCTCCTCCACCGTTATCACCGGCTGTACCTGGGGGGTATTCACGGGCAACTCTTTTGCCACCTTGGACAGCTTTTTGGATTTCTTTTTCCCCTTTTCCGATGCCTTTTTGCCGCCTGCACCTCCTTTCTTGTTCTTTATGTTGAACTTCTTAAGGAACTTGGCTCGTTTCGGGATTGGAGATGCCTTGGCGAGCTGCTGGATGGGTCGCAGGTGTGTGTCTGGCTGAACTCCGACCTTTGGCTGTGACTGCTGTGTTTCATCTGCAACAAAGCATAAGACCGTTCCATTAATTTCCTGGTACCATTTTTTTGAATGTACCGTAGCTTCATCAATATCATGCAAAAGTGATACAAAAGTCGCTTGCTGTGCAGTATTTCAGTGGCTAGGCTGTACAGTTCTTTCTAGAATATGTCGCAGAATCGATATATGCACATAATTATGTATCTGCAAAGTGCAAACCATATCATGAAATCATTCATGCAAGCGATCCAAAACTTCATGCAAGCGGTCCAAAACTTCATGCAAGCGGTCCAAAACTTCATGCAAGCGGTCCAAAACTTCAGAGTACATAATAATAGTAACATCATCTTATTGTTGTGCTGTTTAATAGTGCTCTTGTGTTATTAGTGGTCTTCATATCACACAAAACCAATCATCCAATTGGTCATTACAATCTGTGCCAATCGAAATCAGTATCAGCTTTGATCATTATGGTTGCAACAATAAGTAATTTCCTGCTAATACACTGTAGTATACAAATCAACTCCATACTGAGTGCTTCAGGTGAGAGGTGCTACAACACTGTAATTCTTGCATGTCGCAGGTTGTCAAAGGGCAGAAGTGAGTCCATACTCTGTCATCCTCCTCCTGACCGTGCTCAAGCTCACTCCAATTACCAAAAACTTTAAATGTTACAAGATCTTTTTCCATATACGTGTATAATAAAGAAAGATATGTAGGGGGATTGCATACTTCACTGTTTTGTGCGATCATCCCTACCTTGTTTCCTTACTTTTTGCCGTTCTGGTATCCCTACATCCTGTTACATTTAAAATGTTTTTGATTACTTGTTTATGTCATTTTTTTTAGCAGCAGGCACATGTTTGAGCTGAAATTTGCCACCACAGAGCAGAAATCAGTGTCCTCACAGGCAGTAAGTGCCCTTGCTTTGGTATAAGGACAACATTGACTCCGGCTGGTGTTTACACTGCCAGCATAGTTAGGGAGGATGGAACTTTGAAGCTCTTCAAGTAAAATCAAACTTTGCCCAACAGCATCCAGGACTTGGTCACTGCAGTAGCTACGTGATTGCTAGCTGATCATGATTCCTAGCAGTTTGGGAACAGCCAATGCGCTGAATCACTGCACAAAGACCAGCAATATTGCACCTAGTCTGGCGCAGCCAGACCCTCGCACGGGTCTGGCTGCGCCAGACTATATTGCACCCAACTCCGCCATACCATAGATAATAGAGCGTAAAGGGATTGGAATCTAGTGGCATTTTCGGGGACACTCCGCGTTGCGCCGGAAGTATTTTGTGGGGCGGCGCAAAGACTTGATACGTACATGTAGTCATGAATATATCCATGATGTAGTCTGGCGAAGCTGTTTATATCCGTTTCCAGCGAAAACCTTCCAGTACGTGGCAACGCTTTTTTTTTCATGGCGTCTGGACTCTGTAGCGTCTACTGTGATTCCGGGATACAGCAGAACCAGAGGCGCTTCAATTGGTAAGGTCCGTGTACGTGTAGCCTGCATGCGCTAGACACTGTACTGAGACCAAGGGATCTACGCGATTTAGAAACCCGAGGGCCCTGGGCTGTAGCGTCCCGAGCGCAGCGAGGGCGCTGTTTCTGAATCGCGTAGATCCCCAGTGTCTAACCGATTTACGTGCATAAACCGGAGGTGGATGTGAAACGGTATGTATCCCATAATATCCGCGGAGAGTACACGGAAATTCAATCATTGCAGCGGGTATTATTATACGGAAAACTGCCAGTCCGCTGGCCAACTGGAGCTCAGCACCTTTGAGCACTGTCAAGGTTCGTTGGACATTTCTACCCAGTAGCTGCTATGTAGCTGGATTATGAACGAGCAGCTACGACCAAGTACACTAAGCAACTGCTGTGTCTATCTAACAGTGACGGTAACACAACCTTTGTGTGAGATTATTACGGCGACGGAGGAAGGCAGCTGGTTGTCGACGATCGTTCTCAGCTTCAGAAACTACGGAGCACAGGGAGAAACTAGTTTTACAGTGGTAACTCGCCCCTTTCCCCACGAAAGAACGGAGCGGACCAGCAAACTTCCGTAAACTAACCGTTACACCTCCACCTCCGGTTTATATAATTATTATGGATTTCAAGTTGGCAGTAAACAATAATTGTGTATCCTGGGGGCTCAATAGAAAACCCCATAGCTACGAGGTTATCTATCAGATTTAGATACCTCCCAGTGAGTAATCTGATTGGTGGAATTGGTACTAACTTTCAGAGGAGGGAGTGCAAGCTTACGGAGGTTCGTATTCGTCCGTTACCTCTGGTAGTATTCGTTATGAACTCGGAGTTTTGCGATTTCCATGTAACGAAATAGCCATGTCAGACAGCTTCGAGAAGCAGATTTTGGCACCGACTGTTCCAAGATGTGTTCATGCAAGCGATTTATCCTTCAAGATATGTGTATCTCTGGTGGTCAAGAGTCTATTTAGCTATCAAGACAGTTGAGACTGCTCCCGTCTTTGTGTGAGAATGCTGTAAAGTCGGGTTGTAGCGTTTTTGAGATACGGCTATATGAAGTCACCCACATAAACCAAATTCACACATATTGGTTGAGTTCAGGGGCTCATTGCTCCAAATCTGATGTGGTGTGATGTTTTAATAGCAATTTGTACAGTTGTGATCTCTAATTGTTAACGTTGCCCATCTTACATTCTACAGGCACTTGATCTTGCTGATACTATACGTGCTTGAAACTCTGAACGCTCTATTATAATTTATTAGCTATCTATGGCCATACTACTGCCTCGATCCCAATTTCAACTTTTGGATTGGATTGGGAATGAGACACGAGTTCGGATCGCTTGCATGAAGTTTTTTACCGCTTGCATGACGTTTTTTACCGCTTGCATGAAGTTACGAACACTCGCATCGGGTATATCGATTTTTGACACTGATATATCACACCATAAAATCCACCCCATTTTCTCTGCAGTGATTGTGAAACACAAAGATGGCCACAGGAGGTGCAGCTAGTGCTCTGAGGAGGTTTGAACTTGATGGAGTTCATGATACGGGTAGAGAGGTCGGGCATGGGTCATACGCAGTGGTTAAAGAGCTCGAGTTTCATAGGTTGAAATGCGTAGGCAAGAAGATCCATGACATTTTGTTCAACACTGCCACGCCTCATGAACAAGTAGCCCTGTTAGAGCGGTTTGCGGGTGAATGTGAGCTCCTCGGTGGACTACATCATCCGTGTATCGTACAGTTCCTCGGTGTGTGCTTCGAGCAGGGCTCCCCACTGCCTGTGCTGGTGATGGAGTACCTCCACACCACCCTATCCGCCTGTCTGGACAGGTATGGTGTCCTGCCCAAGGAGATCAGCTACAGAATACTGTGTGATGTGGCCCTGGGCCTGTGCTATTTGCATGAGCTTTCTCCACCGATAGTTCACCGTGACCTCTCCGCGAATAACGTTCTTCTCACGTCCAACATGAATGCCAAGCTCTCAGACCTGGGGGTGGCAAAGATCCTCAACCTGACCCCCGCCCGAATGACCCAGATGACACAGACGAAAGCTCCTGGCACCCCCTGCTACATGCCACCAGAGGCTCTAATGGCAAAACCAAAGTACACCTCAAAAATCGACATCTACTCCTATGGAGTCCTGATCATCCACACCCTCTGTGGAAGGTGGCCATTTCCTGATGATGCGTTCCGTCCCGACCCACGAAACCCTGATGCAATCATCCCTGTCTCTGAAGTTGAGCGCAGGGCAGAGTATCTCCAGGAGATTGGCAATGACCATCCCCTGATGGGGCTGATTCGTCAGTGCCTCAGCAACATGCCGGCTCGGAGGCCTGAGGCACGTGAAGTCGTCAGCACCATTATGTCTAGAAGGCTTCCAGCTGTCCCCAACATGGTTGAGCTACTTCGCAATGCTAAGATGAATAAATCAATCAGGTCTGAAAACCAGTCTCTGAGGTCTGAAGTGAATACCCTGCAATCACAAATCCAAAGGCTGTCAACTACTCAACTGCAGCCTCCACACTCAGAATCACAGGTCAGTGAATGTAGATTTGGCTACCGTAATAAGTACAACACACTAATCCTTTGTGTCTGGCATACTCTATAGGCTGCCAGTGCAAAGCTGATGGTATACATACACCCCCTAGCCATGCGGTTATGATTGTATGTGTACTTTCCTTCCATCCCTCCAGCCCCAGCTCCTCCACCCCCAGGCCAGGCTGCAGTGGAAGAGGTGTACTGATATACCAGTCGGGATGGCAAGACCACAGGTAGTGTCGGTCGGGGAGAACGTTTACGTGGGAGGGGGAAAATCTGAGAAGAAGGAGGAGGTCTTCCAGTACAACACATCCCAAGATGAGTGGAGCCGTCTCCCTCCCCACCATGTGGTTTCATTTGCAATGGCTCAGTTTGCAAGAAGTCTCATCACAGTGGGGGGTTTGATACCAGGCAGTTTCACTAGTAAGGTGTATCGCTTCAAGGAAGAATCCCAGGAGTGGGAGGAGTTCCTCAAGCCCATGCCAACTGCTAGATGTCTCCTCAATGTTGCCACCACCCAGTCCGTCATCATTGCCAGTGGGGGGGTTACTGGTCTCAGGGATGGCAAGAATGCAGCCTGTGCCACTGTGGAGGTGTACAGCAGTGAGACGTCTCAGTGGTACACTGCCGACCCCCTGCCCGTTAGTTGCTACACTATGACAAGTACTATCCTAGCTGACACCTACTACCTACTGGGAGGAGTTGATGCTAATAAGAATGGCTTACCCACTGTCCTGTACACGTCTCTGACCTCCCTTGTTCAGAAAGCCACCTCGCCTACTCCATGCCACTCAGCTCGATCATTCTGGAAGACCCTCCCCGACACCCCATTGCTGACATCTGCCGCAGCAAACCTGAGTGGTAGCATCTTAGCAGTGGGAGGTGGTGACGGTGACACACAGTGTATTTCCTCGGCAGTCCATGTTTTCCTCCCCTTCACCAACTCCTGGGTCAGGGTGACAGACGGGGATTTACCAGAGCCACGCTGTGTTTGCACTGCAGAACAGCTATCGTCCAACGCAATGTTAGTCATTGGTGGGCAGCGTAACTCCAGGACTGTCTTGATAGGAACAGTCACTGTCGTGTAACTTGACATTGTCCGTGTACAAGACTTTCTCGTCCTCATTTCCTCTTACGTTTTTGTAAATGATGTCAACACATTAAGATTTTAAATGTGTGCATGTGTTTGAGGAAAGAAGTAGAGAGTGTTCAGGGGGCGGAACTAGACCAGTGACATGTGTGACTTACTGGACGTCGACCTCGTATTAATGTGGAACCCATTATAATGCTCTATACCAGAGATGCTAGGCTGTCGATGAGTCAGAGTAATGAGCTAAGACTCATGCTGACACAATGAAGGACGATTGAGTGCTTGTAAGACCTCTGAAGAGAGAACTGTCATGCACCGTGGTAGTAAAAGTAAGCACCATGACGGAAGGCAAGAGCTTACTTGATTTAATTAGCTGTTCAGCACTGGACTCACGCAGGGCACAATGTGGGAACATTCTAGTGAAACTTCAGTAATTTATATAAGTACTATATACTCACACCCGCGACCAGGTCAATCTGTGACACATTAGCTGCCCAAGCACTGCATGTGACCATGCGACCCTCTGTCCATGTTGCGTCCTGGTGACCCTTTATACCATAACTTGTGACTAGCTGTTCAGTAGCATCAATGCACATGTACTACGTACATACACTAGTTTATTATCACAGTATAGCATCACCACATAGTCAGAAACCCATCTTGCGTTGGTTTTTCGGGATTGGACAAAATAATCCCTGGGGGGACATTTCAGTTTTCTCAAGCGAAATAAACCAGCTACATGAGTATGGCATTGAAAGCTGCTGTTGTAAACTTGATTTTGGTGGAGAAAACTCGCAAATTTGCAGTTCGCTGCACCCACTTATAAATAACATACCCTGCATGGGCATTGTGCACCCAATGTACGAGCAAATGGTATAGTCGTGATAGTTCAAACAGGTAGTGAACCATCCAGAATCAGTGCTGGATGTGAGCAAATAAGGCCATGACTATGTACACATACCAACTCTGGCCAGTTTTTCCCAATGAAATGAACCTGCTATACTGTAGCTCTCACTTGGTTTCAGCTTCTTGGTGACTGGGAGGAGGTCTGCCGTGTCCTTTGGCTGTTCAAAGAGGGTGGGGCTTAGCACTGGCCTTGGCTTGTAGGGCAGCAAGTTCTCCTTGAAATCCTGTGTGTGTGTGTGTGTGTGTGTGTGTGTGTGTGTGTGTGTGTGTGTGTGTGTGTGTGTGTGTGTGTGTGTGTGTGTGTGTGTGTGTGTGTGTGTGTGTGTACCATAGATTGGAAAATATTTTCGTGCTAAAATGTTTCATGCTCAATTTTTGTAGTATAGCTAGCTCATCAACGAAATCTTTTAATCAATGTGTCAAGAAGACGTACAAACGAGCTGCTGCTATGCCATGGTCACTGGCGTACCGACCGATCTCAAAGCGTTCTTCTGGGCTGTATCCAGATCTCCTGTATGGCCCGCGCTTCTTCCCAACTTTGCTTGTCGATTCGAGCACCTCCCGATTCACTGAGGCAATACCTCGCGAAGGGGGCATTGGTCAATAAGCTGGTATGCACAACATTGAGCATCATAAGTATAGCCTCTAGCATAGCAGGATATCTGTCCATTCTAAGCTTGACAACAGACACCAGGAAGGGGTTAATAGATAACTTTTACGACATGACAGACCCTGAATGAATTACCACAAACTTCCTAAAACTATTGTGACCTTGCTGACAGTCAGAAAATTCATGTCCTGAATTCATCTAGTGGAAACTGCACCCCTAGCTGGTATCGGTGCAAATTTGAATTAATCAGAGGTACAATTTGCCATTAGGGTTTATGTCTAGACATGCTTGTGGGCATGTAGACATGTGAGATACATATGACATCTCTCTCTGCACTTACCTCACTAGCACTGGATCGCTTGGACGACCTCCTACTCGAGTGTCGGCTGTGCCTCAGTGACCCAGTGGGCGTGAGGCGAGCTAACACCCCCAGCGCTGCGTCATCGTTGCCCAGGGAGTAGGTTGAGGCAGAGGCAGCCACTTCTCCCTCCAGGAGGAGCTTCAGACCCGGCTGAAGATCCGTGCTCTGTGAGGGTGTGGGGATAGGAGGGTGTGAGGGTGTGGGTGTGAGGATAGGAGGGTGTGAGGGTGCACGTGTGGGTGTGAGGATATGAGGGTGTGAGGGTATGGATGTGAGGGAGCGGTTTGAGGGTGTGAGGGTGAGGTAGCCTCATTCCCAGGCCGTCTGCCGCTTCATTTTTAGTCGCATACGTGACCTTTGAACCCTTGTCAGATAAGCTGCCAGCTTACCTGACAAGGGTTCAAAGGTCACGTATGCGACTAACAACAAAGCGGCAGACGGTGGGAGGATATGAGGGTGTGAGGGTGTGAGTCTGAGCCTCTGAGGATGTGAGGATATGAGGGTGTGAGGGTATGGATGTAAGGGAGCGGTTTGAGGGTGTGAGGGTGAGGGTGTGGATGCGAGGGTGTGAGACGTGAGGAGGTGAGGGGTGAGGGTATGAGGGTGTATCAGTGAACATTATAAGAGGGATTTCCCTTACTGCTTTCTGCTGTGCGCTCTGCCATATTGCCTCCTTCCTCTCGTCACTCACTCCAGCCATCATGGCTTCCTCAAACTGCCGCTGCTTCTCTGCATGTTGCACCTGTGAGGAAGTGTGAGGGTGTGAGGGGTGGGTGGAAGGGAGTGTGGGGTGAGGGGTGTGAAGGGTGGAGTGATGCATGCGGGGGAGTGTGAGAGTGTGTGGGAGTGGAGGAGGGGAAGAGGAGGCAAACAGAAAAAAAATCACAAAATTAAGTAGATACATACTACATTCTGCTATGCTGTGACCAATTAGAGAGCAGCATTTGTTGTCTAGACAGGAAGTAAAACCACTTTTAATTGCTGCAGCTATCATAATCTGTAGCCATCCATTCTGAAATGGTATATCTATCGCACTATGAGAGGATGTTATGCTCACAGCTTGTTCGTCATCTTCACGGGCACCAGACGCCCTGCTCAGACTGTGGTGGGGTGTGAGGGAGAACTGTGGAGGCGAGAGGAAGAGGGGGGAGAAGAGGAGGGAGAGAGAGAGAGGAGGGAGGAGGGGGGAGAGGAGGGATGGGGAGAAGGGGGAGGGGAGGGTGAGGGAAAGGGGAAGGGGAGGGCGGGGAAGGGGGAGGGTAGGGGAAGGGGGGAGGGTGGGGGAAGGGGGGAGGGGGCGGGTGGGGGAAGGGGGGAGGGGAGGAGGGGGGAGAGGAGGGATGGGGAGAAGGGGGAGGGGAGGGTGGGGGAAAGGGGGAGGGGAGGGCGGGGAAGGGGGAGGGTAGGGGAAGGGGGGAGGGTGGGGGAAGGGGGGAGGGGGAGGGTGGGGGAAGGGGGGAGGGGGAGGGTGGGGGAAGGGGGGAGGGGGAGGGTGGGGGAAGGGGGGAGGGGGAGGGTGGGGGGAGGGGGGAGGGGGAGGGTGGGGGAAGGGGGGAGGGGGAGGGTGGGGGAAGGGGGGAGGGGAGGGTGGGGGAGGGGGAGGGGAAGGGGGAGGGCGGGGGAAGGGGGAGGGGAAGGGGGAGGGGAGGAGGGAGGAGGGGGAGGGGATAAACAGACAGACTGATCTTCAATCACCCCATTAATTCACCCTTTAATTTGTACCCACAAGTCAAATTTCAGGAGCCTAATGAGATGCCCACAGTGAGTCATATATCCTGCTCTAGCATATGGCAGTAGTCCTTTGATAGCAAATCTTAAGGTAAACAGTCTCAACACAGGAAAGAGATATCCTCTGTGATGTATCAGTAATTAAAGCAAACAAGAGATGAAAAGCTGTCCAGGCTGAGAGACCAACTGGTCGTGTTGATTCAGTTCGGAGCTTTAGTGTAGATGAAACTAACTTAAACCAACAACAACCAAAATCAATTACTACGCAAGAGACGAGTTCTGCTTTCAGCTCACCAGCAGGTTGGGTTGAATGACCTTGAAGAGCAGCTGTGCACATTCGGTGTGGTC
Organism: Axinella damicornis; assembly: GCA_963931865.1. Taxonomy (NCBI): domain Eukaryota; kingdom Metazoa; phylum Porifera; class Demospongiae; order Axinellida; family Axinellidae; genus Axinella; species Axinella damicornis. Next base: position 19,570,902 of record OZ007509.1, on the reverse strand, counting down.
GTTGTCTCTGGCGAGGTCCAGGGGTCGCAGCCCCTCAAAGTCCTCTGTTGTCACGTCAACCCCCCACCGAATGAGGGCGGAGAGTGCAACCACCTGTACCAATGTGTGCACGTGTGTGTGTGTATGAGTGTGTGTGATACATATATACACAGGTGGTGTACAGTGAAAATCTCTCAATAGAAGACAATGTAAAATGTGTGTGTCCTCCCTGGTACATGTATGAGTTGCAACATGCGTACCTGTCCCTGTTCCGCAGCATCATGGACTGGGGTCCCCCCAAGGTTGTCCCTGTCGTGAACAGACCCCCCGTGGTCCAGGATCCATTCCAAACACCTCACCTGTAGAATGGAGCAGAGACATCTGTCAACAGCTTATTCCATTTGTGTTCTGAGCACCAAGATCTAGGTGCTTCAATCAGATTGGTTATTGGAGTGACATATAAATTGCATTCTTTATAACTTGGTGGGGGGGGGGGGGGGGGGGGGGGGGGTCACTGCTTCATAGTATGTGTAATTAATGTATAATTGGAAGTGTCAACAAGGCGTTCTATGTTCCCAGGCCATTCCCACCTCCAGTCTTTGATCGCTTGTCAGTATGCAGACCTCTGTATGCTGCAGTGTGCGGATGGTTCAAAGTGCATAACAATAATAATGCACAATCTCCCAATGCAGCATACTGCAAGCGATCAAAGACTGGAGGTGGGACTGGCATAGCCTCGAGAACGAGAGCCTGGGAATGAGGCTAGGAATGGCCTGGGGATCAGGCTAGGTCAACCCACAATTCGCATATGCACCCACACGGTGCGAATATACAGATTTCATAACAGTATTTCAAATGCGAAGAGACCTGTGTTGCTAGGGGTTTCATGGTCAAGTTCAACTGAGTGATCAAACTTCAGTTTAATGGAAAACATTGCTGAGCATAGCAACCAACGATGCATAACTTCCTGTGTTATTAATGAGTGGACAAATTGGTAAGCAATTACTCAACATAACTGAGTCTCGGTACCAGACACGTACGATGGTCTAAGAATAATTGTTGCGAGTACAATTTAGCGTTATTAGCTGGCAAAAATTGCACAACATTGAAATTAATGTAGGCATGGTCATTAATTAAACATCTCTGCTAATGAATTATTCATCTGATGATCACACTATTATGCACGACAGTTATGACAGTGCTTATTTCCTTGAGTTATACTCCACGCTACGATGACGCTAGGTGCTCCTGCGTGACCTCCCATTGTCACAGTGGGTTGGCAGGGACACGCTCATACCACAGGCAGCGGCAGGAATTGAAGTGAGGAGACAGACTGTCCGTGTGATGGTCGGGTCATACCCTGCCAACCCACTGTCACAGTGGGTTGGCAGGGTCACGCTCATACCACAGGCAGAGGCAGGAAGTGAGGAGACAGACTGTCCGTGTAATGGTCGGGTCATACCCTGCCAGAGTCACAGTGGGTTGGCAGGGTCGCACTCATACCACAGGCAGAGGCAGGAAGTGAGGAGACAGACTGTCCGTGTGATGGTCGGGTCATACCCTGCCAGAGTCACAGTGGGTTGGCAGGGTCGCACTCATACCACAGGCAGAGGCAGGATGTGAAGAGACAGAATACAAATAGATAACCTATAAGATCTTACAGGGGAATATTTGTCTTGAAGTGGTAGCTCTGTACAGTAGTTTTCAAAGTTCCATCTGATTGGTTTACTTAGGTCATGTGACTTAGAGTTACAGGCTAGGGCATAGTTAGAATGACCATGCACGTCAAAGGTAATTAACCCATGAAACGAGGGGGGCTACCCTGGTGCCTCCTTTGGGGGGAACCCAGTCAAAACGAAAGTCACCGCATACAATGAAGCACAACTTGCGCTCCACCATATGCTGTATAGTGATTGATATGGTTACGGTGTGATCAGGGTTGGGTTAAGGCTAGTTGCCAAATGCGTTAGTGTGAGGCTCTATAAACTCTTGAACGAACTAGAGGTGCTCAATTGAGCACTTATGCAAGCTTTGGAGAGAGAGAATAATCCACAGAGAAAATTCTGGGACCAGCTGGGATTCGAACCCAAGACCTTCTGAGTACTAGTCAGACGCTCTTACCGCTAAGCCACTGGGCCCACGGCAGAGGAGCGGAAGCAAGGCTGTATATAACAGCGCAGGCTAGAGGACTTAGCCGATTCCAGCTGTCTTTCTCTCTCTCACGGTTGTTTCACTGCCAGAAGTGGAGATCCCTTGCGGACAGGGTTACGGGTTATTGTGGGGCGAGCCTGAGGGAGTGCACATGCAGAACATGGAACAGTTGTATCTCATCAGTGTGAGGATCTATAAACTCTTGAACGAATAACGACTGCTACATGCATACGATGACACGACAGTGGTGAATTTAAGTTACACCTGTATAGTAACACATACGTACTACAATTATTTCCGTAACAGATTCCAAATTTAAGTGGATGGAAATGTATTGTGAGAATAGCTACATCCCTCATTCAGACCAGTGAGAGTGCGCAACTCCAATGATGTCGGCAATCAGTGGTAACAGCTACTTAGCATAAACATAAACCCATTAGAACATTCACTGTTCACCCTGTGTCCGGCTACATGTCTGTTCCTGGAAGGTCGCACAAACCTTGTCAGTAGGTTTAATTGGTAAGATTAGCAAGATTGGCATACTATGAGATTAAAGGATATACATAAGAACATAATTCTTGTACCTAGTGGGTAGGAAGTAGGAATTCCTGAAATACCATGACACCGGAAGCAAAGGAAGTGACCAGACTATGGTACTAGGAGATACTGTATACTTCCATGAAATGTAGCACCTGATATGTAGGAGGGGTAATTCCACAAACAGCAAAACAATAAGGAGTTTGAAGAACTTGTTTATTGGAACTGAGATCATTTCACCTAGGGAACTAACTTCTAGTGAGCAGGTTCCATGTCGCAAAGTGCTCCCCTATACCAAGGGATGTGTATTGTGGCAACGATGGAGTACATACCACAGGACGAGAGTGTGTAGCTCACACAACAATGTCTTTTCATGCTGCAATCTGATTGGTTAGATTGTTAGGACTTTATAAACACAATCAGAAGGGAAAGGGATGATTACACAGAGTAATAGTACACTTGATATTGACCAATGGTTCGTTCAAGAGCATTTCCTGTGCAGGACACTGCCCTCTGCACTCCTACGTAACCCTATGACCTTATCATGCACGCTCGTTCCTCCTCATGCTTCTCCTCCTCCTCCTCCTCCCTCCCTCCCTCCCTCTCCCCTCCCCCCTCCCTCCCTCCCTCTCCCTCCCTCCCTCCCCCTCCCTCCCTCCCCCTCCCTCCCTCCCTCCCTCCCTCCCTCCCTCCCTCCCTCCCTCCCTCCCTCCCTCCCCCTCCCTCCCTTCCCCCCTCCATCTCACCTCTCCACTAGCAGCTGCAAAGTGAGTGGGTGTTGCTCCATCATCAGCCCTGAACCTGATTGGTACGTCTGCTCGCTCGACCAGCCACTGCAGGCAGGCGATCTGTCCTGCTTGAGCCGCGGCGTGAACTGGAGCCATACCGTCTGCCGCCATCATGTAGGGGTCACCTTGAGCATGGTCGACCAGCCACTCAAGGCAGCTCAGGCTGTAAGGGAGGAAGGAGGGAGGGGGAGAGGTGTGTTGTGGATGGAGAGTGTGGGCATACACGTGCGAGTGTAGCTGGTATAAACATATCACTTCAACATAATGATGTACTGATTCCACCCACGCAACTGTAAGCCATGGCAACTGCTGTCATGGTAACCACTCTTGCACTTACACAACTTCATGATTGTGAATTACTCAAGAACTTATTAATCCCATGGCCAACACCTATAGCTTGTATGAAGGAACTTGCACCAGTGGGCGTGGACGTCTGTAGACTAGGTACACAGTTTTAAATAGACTTTTTGGATTGCGAAGACAGACATGAAAGCAAGAGAGTGCAAATGATGGCAAACCATGTGCTAAGAAGTCAGCACGTTAACACGTTGCAAAGCAAAAAGGAACAGATGATGGATTCACAGTTTGCTCCATAGTACAACTGGGTGTGTTGTACACAGATATGCAATGAACAGAGAGGTGTGTCACATACAAGATCTGGTTACATAACGTTCAGTCTGGACTCTAGCTGCAGTGCAGTGTGGCTCTGAAAACACACTGGGATCTCTTTTGCTCTCCGGGTTTCACCCATCCTCCCAAGACCAGCAGCTCTCCCGACGGAAGTGATATGGCAGTGCAGTGACAGCAACCGTATGGTAGATCACCGATGTATATCCATGATTTTGATGCGGAGGAATAAGCATGGATGGATTGGTGTACTGGTAATGTGTAAGGTTTTGTTGTCCCACCGAGAGCTAGGAGGCATCCCCCAAGACATGCGGAGGTTGCTTGGAGGTGTGGCGTGTCGCTCATCGCTTCCCACATGTGTGGGGTGATCACCCCCGATGATACGACGGTCGAGATCGAGGAACAATGGGTGGCCCCTGTCACACTGCATGCTGTGGTTGATTGGTAACCACCTACGATGTAGAATGTGTCGTGGATTGCAATGGACGACGACAGACACGAGCATGCGGAATAGGGGAGGTAGGCGCCCACGTACCACTGGAAGCTGTCCGCATTCAGTACTTCAACTGTGGGTACAACGCTGACTCCTCCGATATTGTCGTTGGACAGCCCTCCACAGGCAAGCAGCGAGGATTGGTGGCTCACAACCGAGGCAGCGTAGCGGGCGAAGCACAGCGGAGGAAGTGACTCCTTCCATTGGTGGGTGAATGTGTCAAAGACGTAGACAGAATTGGACGCTTTTGGTCCACTTTTTCCTCCCATGATGATGAGCTCTCCCGAGAGCGTTCCAATCCCAAAGCACGACACGGGTGCTGGGGGGAGTGTCTCCCAGCTGTCATTAACAGGATCATATTCAAAGACGAGGAGATCGGTCGTAGAGTCGTCCGTACCCCCGCCACCCACGTACACCTTGCCGTCAATCACGACGCTCTGGGCTTGGATCATGCCTACTGGGGTGTTGGCACATTGGGTCCACTTGAGCTTGCCCTGGCGCAGCTGGGAGGAAAGAACGGAACACACACATCAACACAGGATACCAGGAGAACAGTGAATAGCACTGCCAGCGTATAAGGATGTTGATGATGAATAATGTCCCCAGAGTTTCTGATGATGCAATTAAGGTTGAATGAAGCTGTGAATACAGTATGTGTCCAACCTAGGTACTTATAGTAGCTATTTCCATGGCAACTGCTAACTAAATTAATGAGCTCCAATATATAGTTCCACCTAATGTCTAAAATTAATATTGAAGGAGAAATAGTGCTTGGTATCCATGACGATGGACACTGAATATGCAAGTTTTTCTTTTTACCTGTACTGGGGAGTACTCCTGCTGATCCTCCGAGTTAGACGGTGAGATCTTTCCTCTCCGTGATGCCATTGCGAGTTTTGCAGTTAACGTGGCCCTCAGAGCGATATTCTGGGCGGAGAGTTTCGCCACTTTCTGGCGCAACTTCTCAACTTCCGTCACAGTGGAGCCGTCCGGGGAAAGGTTACACACCTGCAGTTTCAGCACTCTTTCCCTATCAGCGTCCTCCTCAATTCTCTGCAGCATTTCGAGGGAGTTGGCGAACATGGACGGAAATTGAGACGCAATGATTCCAACTTTTCGAAGCACTTCTGAGATCGTAGGTCTATAAGCAGGACTATTGCTGAGACATTGGAGAATTGTCCCCGCCAGTGGGTGTCCATCCTCGATTTCACGCAGGTACTCTTGTCGACAGTCGACTTCTGAACGCAAACATGCTGAATTCACACTGCGTTTCAGTGCCACGATATCTGGAATGGGTAATTGTCCACTAACCACGTGGATCATGAGCAGCCCGTAAGCAAAAACATCAGTTTTTCGGTCGTATCTCGAATTGAGGGCAAAAGCTTCTGGCGGCACATAAGCACCACTTCTTCGGTCCAATTCCACAATCTTGGCCACGCCCACGTCGGCGAGCTTTGCAGACATGTCTCGTGTTAACCAAACGCTGTCTGCAGAGAGATGCTGGTGTACGATCGGTGGCGACTGGCTGTGCAAGTACTGCAGACCCAGCGCAACGTCTTGGAGAATCGCGTAGCTCATCGACTCGGGGAAATGGCCGTATCGATGGAGACTGTTCGCAAGGGAGAGCGGCAGCAACTCAGTAACGAATACAGGTACGTCCCGTCCCAACTCGAAGTATACGCCAAAAAACTGGACGATGTTTGGGTGCCGTAGCTGCAGCAGAACTTTGCACTGTTTCGCGCATCGACGAAGGAGGTCCTCGTTGTTGTCACTTACGACGGAGTGGTGAAACTTCTTGCCTGCGCATCGTAGCCCCATGTATTTTACTTCCACGACGACCGCATGAGGTTCTTGACGCAGTTCGACCCCAGTTTCTTTCACGCCGGGAAGCCTGTAGCTCTCTAGAGCAGATCTCGCATCTTTCCCTCCATCCATTTCTACTTGTTTACCTATAAGGTCACCGTCTAGATCTACTACGATAAATAAATACTGCTTCTTAACAATTCCAGGAACATATTTGTTCCGAGGCTCCTCCCACCAGTGATCAGCGTACGGGTACCTCAGGACTGCCCATATCCCCTCCCACCAGTTTGAACGGACATACCCGGTACTCCATTTCACATAGAGGGAAGCAGCTGTGGGCTTGCTGCATTATCTCAAAATAATGTGCAGCATTCTAACTTATCGGATGCATATGTATGGAATACTTTGCACAACTTTAATCCGAGTAATGCCTGCACCGACACAAAAATGTTCTAGCCTCATAGTAAGTCACTACTAGTACTAACTCTCACAAAATAATGTTGAGATGAGCTACTGTGCTTGTGGCTAAACTGCAGGCAGCAATAATCTTTAATGCTCTAGCGCCCAGTAGTAAAATCAACAGCACATTCAACTTCCATTATTCTACTCCAATTCTAGTACCTTGGACCGCATTTACTTGAACGCCTCCGTCATCTTTGAATCAGTCCTCTACTAGTATACTATTATACCATCTGATCAGGATTGTATCACCCAATGACCTGCTGGTCTAGCAGAGCAGCGCAGGATCAAATGTGCACAAGATAATGATGAGCAAACTGGCCGTAAAACATGTATTGAAAGGTAAAAAATTAGATCGTCTATCTGTATCGGCAGATATTTGCATAAGGGTTATCGGAATATCTATATCCTCAAAACCAAAGTATATTCATGACGAATGAATGTCATGGTAAACAACTCCCAGTACATGCATGCCTGCTGTTGTTACCTAGGTAACGCATCGGAATGTGCTCTTCTATGAGTCTATGACCATACATCCAGCCTAGTGCATGGGCCTCATACAGGCTCACAAGTTATCACTAGGCTAAGTAGTTTGTGAATAGGGTTCTCACTGCAACCAGCAGGAGGTGGGGACAAAGACAAACTGTTTGAGGACCTCTTGGAGGAGTGGCTGATTGCAGGCTAAAGGAGCACCCCTAATACCCCATTACAAGTCCTATCTATCTATCTATCTAACTATCTATCTAACTATATACATCTATCCAGTGGCGGATCTAGAAATTTTGAAAGGGGGGTTCAGCAGGTTGGTTGGCACATACACAGCGCACCGTCTTCAGAGGTGCGCAGAGCTGTGACGAAAAAATTTTTACGTGTTCTTTTTAGCGATCAGGAAGCGCTCTCGTAGCATCTCTGCGCATTCTGGACACGTTCCCAGACGCAAAGAAGATTGACTAAGTAACCAGTAAGTATCGATGTGTGGGGCTACTAGCTTCCTTCTTTTCATCGTCGACGGATTACCACCACGTGTGGACAGTCGAACGGTCAAGGCAGGTAAGTTGCTCTTACATTTCAAACAATCATGCAGCTTGCTTTTTTGCCTTGAGTGTACGGTCTGAGTCAAATACATTTTTTTGTTCTCCTTGAAAGGGGGGTTCCAGGGAACCCTCGGAACCCCTTCTGGATCCGCTACTGCTATCAGTGCTTCTTTTCTACTCCCGCAGTTTTGTTCACAGTAAAGTGAAGGATGTTATTGTTTGTCTGTTGTTAGGAAAGGCTCTCGCATACAGTAACTATGCAGCTGCGTGTACAATGCCTTAGACCACAATCATAATGTCACATTGCCACTCAGGCAAATGGTGGAGGGCTTGATGTAAGTTATTCACAATAGCATCATACATAGACATCAAATATAGAAACCAGGGCTGGGTCCGCCACTGATAAGCGAGTCAGGATGAGTGACATTACTATTATTTTTAAGTAGCCAATTACCATCCTTCCTGGGCAGCGAAGTACACAGAGGTTGCTCCGTGCACGGTCTGCTCGTTGGGTACGTACAGTGGGTGTTTGGTCAGCCATTTTAGGCAGTCCAAGTGACCTAGAGCCACAGAGTGGAGACAGGAGGAATGAGGAGGGGGGGGGGGGGGGGGGGGGGGGGGAAGGGGAGGAGGAGGGAGGAGGAGGAGGGAGGAGGAGGGAGGGAGGAGAAGGAGGAGGAGGGAGGAGGAGGGAGGGAGGAGGAGGGGGGAGGAGGAAAAGATGGACATCACTTGAACCGTTCTGAGGAGTTAACCTGCTCACAAGATCAATCAATCAATTTCAGAATGAGATGATGACTACTGTCTCCCATGCCGTAAGGAATTGTGATCCCAGCCTTCCAGGATTACGATCGTACATGGTCAAGTGCCGTATTCACTGGTTGTCATCACTACAACTACAAGTGTCAGATGACCAAGGGGGAGACTGGTCGTCTTATAAATCATTGTAACACCAGAGCAAAAAAAACCCAAAAAGCAGGCAGGCACAAACCACCTCAACAGCTAGGATCTCTGATGGACCCCACTATAGGCCTACTGTGGCTGTATGTCACCTAACGACAGTGACGTTTTCCTATCAAAACATCTACAGCCGGTACCGTAAAAGCAGGCATACCAGCCCCGCCCCCTTTCACTAACTCACCCTTTGCAGCGCACAAGTGCACGGGTGTCACATCATTTGCGCCCTTTTCTCCAGGAGACGATCCTGAATAATCCATCAGCCACTTCACGACCTCCAGCCGGCCAAACCGGCAGGCCATGTGCAACACGGTGGCTCCCTCCGCGGTGGTGTCTTGCGCCGAACACTTCGTATTCTTCAGGAGATACTGCAGACATTGTAAATGGCCCATAGCGGCCGCGTCGTGCGCAGCAGTGGCGCCATTTCTGGAGACCGCGTTAGGAGAAACACCGCTTCTCGTGACCAGCCAAACGAGGCAATCTAGTCTGCCGTTTCTCGCAGCGAAATGTATGGGCGTAGCCCCAAAGTCGTCCCGCTCGTTGAAGACTCCCAGCTCTCTGTAGGCGGTCGTGAGGCAGTTGGCGTGGCCCAGCTTCGCCGCACTGATGGCGGGACGTTCGGCTTTGTGGCACTCTCGGCAAATATCTAACTTCTTTCTCTTCGGCATCTTGTGGACAACAAACAACATAAAGTGGGAGGCGTGGCTGGATTGGATGATGTCATGATTTCTTGTGGGCGTGGCATACACACTGATACACGACCATAAACAAATCAAAAGGGGATGATTAATGATACAGCATGATCATACATAACCACACAGACACAACATGGAGGAGATCACACTCTGAAGACGGAAGCACTGTACCAACAATAGAAAGTGACGTGCGACTGTGCAGCGGATGTTTGTCCTGTACGTACAATGAGGGAGTTCCTGTGCTATCTCTTCAATGCCGTAGAATTTACACCCTGTCGACCCCTGCAGAAAATAGAAAATTCACCAATAATATTTTTTTAGTGGCCAAGTGTGAGTCTGGCAGTACGGCAGCCTTATGTACTGATCAGCTGCAAGTCGGCCCGGCCAGTGTCAGGCTACAAGGGGGTGTCACTCCCATAGTCGGTCGGGGTCAAGGCTGTCATTTTTGCTGGTTGAATGCTTGACCACACTGCAAAACGGTTCTTGACCGCATTTGCCGTGATATTTTAACATAGCGACTCCACCATCAGTCAAGATGTGAGGTTGCAGCCGTGCCTATGCGTCTATGGGAGTGACATCCCCTTGAGGTTAGTCTCATTCCCAGACCCTCCCAAAAGTGGAAAGAAGGTCTGGTCACTCCGGTGTTCTGAGCGAGATTTCTTATCACATGGGACAGGGCTGTACTGCGTAGAGAATGCATTCTGTACTGCCTAGCTGTGCCGTTTGTAGGACTGTTCTGCCAGTGTCCAAGCGACAGAAGGGCAAAACCAATGTATGCGGGATAATTATACAGATCAACAGCATAGTCACCACAACATTAATTTAAGCACACAATTAATTTTTTTATAAGCATGATATCAGGAAGTTCCGTGAGGTGCTGCTATGGAGACTAAGAACCTCGTGGGAGTTAGTATGTGTCAAGAGCAGTGCATGTGCATAAAGTAACAGAGTTAAATGAATGATTGTTTTTCACTGAGCAACAGCTGCTGCTTCCCAGCACTAGTACAACGTGTTCGGGACTGGCAGAGGGGGCAGGACACAACGTCACGGCGTGGCAAACTCATGCTCTGCCATAACGGTCAACTACACAACGGCGCTTGATCTGAAAAATGTTCTACGATTGTAAGTATTCTGAGGGTGCCACAACTAAATCATCTTTGCAGGATAGGTGCACAGCCTGTACTTACGAGTTCTCCTGCCTCCTCTGGGGAGCTGCTAATACTGTAACCTACCATATTGCCATACTGAGTCTCCGACCAATCATGTTGGGTATTCTGAAGAAATATTTCACTTTGTCTTGTACTGTTCTGCGCGTAGACCGGTCTGCAATGTTACTGCGATTGAACTTCACCAGTCTTCGGTATAACCGTGGGAAGCCATAGGTCTGGCGAGAATGGTGATGAAGGGAATAGGAGGGGGGAGAGAGGATGGAAGCAAAGAGAGGAGGAGAGAAAAGGAGGGAGGGAGAGAGAGAGGGAGGAGGGTGGGAACGAAAAGAAAAGGATGGAGCGGAACAAGGGAAGGGGAGGAGGGAGGAAAGTGGGAGGGGAAGGAAGGGACAAGAAGGGTGACATGGGTAGGAGGGAAGGAGGAGGGAGGGAGGGAGGGAGGGAGGGGGAGGGAGGGAGGGAGGGAGGGAGGGAGGGAGGGAGGGAGGGAGGGAGGGAGGGAGGGAGGGAGGAGGGAGGGAGGGAGGGAGGGAGGGAGGGAGGGAGGGAGGGAGGGAGGGAAGGAGGAGGGAGGGAGGGAGGAGGGAGGGAGGGAGGGAGGGAGGGAGGGAGGGAGGGAGGGAGGGAGGGAGGGAGGGGAGGAGGGAGGGAGGGAGGGAGGGAGGAGGGAGGGAGGGAGGGAGGGAGGGAGGGAGGGATGGAGGGAGGGAGGGAGGGAGGGAGGGAGGGAGGGAAGGGAGGAGGGAGGGAGGGAGGGAGGGAGGGAGGGAGGGGTAAGGTAATGCACAAGAGAGACAATGTAATTGTCTTTTGCATGCATTCAACCATTGACATCGTAAGTGCTAACACAAAGCCATGTAGAGCAGACAAACCCTTACCCTTCCCAGGGCATAGAGTGTGGCCTTCTTTGCCAAAGCAATGGCAACAACCTTCCACACAAAGGTGACCACCATTGCACTGTGCATGTGTGCAATAAGTGTATTAAGCACATGGATGTGGTGCATGTTGGAGGATGTGTACGCAGTGTGTGTGTGTGTGTGTGTGTGTGTGTGTGTGTGTGTGTGTGTACACAGATGTAAGTGAAGAAAGTGCATGCAAACACTGTCATGGTCCAAATCTTTCAACATAAAACATTCAGGGAGAGGAAATACCACCGACAGCTTAGCCTCGTTCCCAGGCCCAGTCATCCCAGTGTTTGTCACTTGCAGAACTACTGCAAGCGACAAACACTGAGTGACTGGGCCTGGGAACGAGGCTACCGACAGCCAAGACAGCAAGACAGGCAAGACCTTTAGTCTAGCAATAAATACCATTCATTTGAAGACCTCCGGTCAAAAAATGTTTCCTAATTTCCAGAAGTATAAGTTGAAAAATAATTGCACGTATACATAACATTTGTACGATGATGCCTGCGTGATTGCTACTCGCAACTGCTGAACATGGGTCAAAGTACAGTACATCGGTTAGTAGTCTAACCTAAACATCCACCCAGAAGCATTTTACTCTCCTTTTTGACTGGAGCTAGCCCTTCATTTGAAAGGGAAAGCTTCATACTATACACAGTACACCACACTAGGCCTAGGACCTGCCAGTAAGTAATAATTTATGAATAGACTATGTACTGTTCTCACTCTGGTATGACGCAGCTTCTTCAGCTTGTCTCAGCTGGTCGCAGACGTACTCCTGGAGGTGTTCAGAATCCACAGCCTGGGTCAGGGAGCTAGCTAGGAGCAGCAAGAGAACGAGACTAGCAAGAGAGATGGTTGACGCAACAAGCTGTAAACAATTATACACGTGGACTTTGAACTTTGCACCATGACGTCATAATGAGATTACCGCGGAATTTCTAAATGATGCCCACCTAACCGAGGCACTGCAATCATGTCAGTGAGGGTTACAATAGGTTAGGGCAAGGGATGGGAGTGAAGGACCTGTGGAAGCTGCTGGAGACAACAGGTCGCCCTGTGACACTGGAATCCCTGGAAGGACTTGTACTAGCCATTGGTGAGTCAAGGTCACAGGGCTAGTATCGTCCATATGCATACAACTGATCATGAGTGCCTAGCTCAGTATGTCCACTTTTGGGAACAGTATTCAGTTATACTGGTACCACTAACAGAGAGAATATATGGATACATGCATATGGTGAAGAAGCCAAGTATTTTCACATACCAAAACGCACATTTTGGAAAACATTTCCTACCAATTACGGTACAGTTTGACGTAATTATGTCAAGTAAGCCAAAATAGGCAGAAAGAGCCGTCCTGTTCTGTAGGGTGACTGATGTGCCATTTCTACCAAAAATGGAACGAACCAAAATTGGCTGAAACAGCACTCCTGGTGAGCGACAGCACACCAAGGATACGTACGCAGTGAAGATCGTTTGTTATGTGTGCACTAGCTGCCACTTGTGGAGGGCATCCTGCATGCCAAGCCTCGATCCCAGGCCTTCTACACCTCCAGTTTTTGATTGTTTACAGTAAGCAAAAATACTGTAAGCAATCACAAATAATTGATGGTGTAGAAGGCCTGGGAATGAGGCTATGCATGCAGTTATAGCAGATTAACATGCCAGGTATCTTGGGCTAGGAATGAGCTATGACGCTGGGATTTGCACCATTGTGATCAGCATGAATGGAGCTTTCCAATGATGCCCTTTTGCTGTAGGTTGAATTTTGACCCCAAATCATGAAAAACCATGGATTACAGCCTTTAGTCGAGTGTGATTTTCGACAAAAATGTGACTGAGACTGAAAATCATTTTAAGGACATCATTTGAGAGCTCATTTTATGCTGATCGCAATGGCACAATTCCCAATTTCGTATCTCATTCACATACCCGTACCTAGTGCAACGTTCGCTTCCAATTTTGGTTTGTTGTTCCATTTTTGGCAGAAATGGCACACCAGTCATCCTATAGAACAGGAGTGCTGTTTCTGCCAATTTTGGCCAGAATTGGCATGTCAAAATGGGCCATAATTAGTTTCCAAAATGTGCGGAAAGAAAACATACCTCGAAGAAGCCCTCCAAGGGTCATGCACTCACACACATAAACCCCGTACCTCTCCTCCAGATGTGAGTATCTGGCTGAACCAGGCAGTGAAGGGAGCAAGAGACGTACACGGGGACCCCCTCCCCCATGCCCACCTCCTGGTCCTCTTCAACAGAATCTGCAAGCTCCTCTACTACCATATCAAGCCTGTCTTTGTGTTTGATGGGGTCACTCCGGCCCTGAAGAAGAAGACACTGGTAGGGACGCGGGATGAGGAAGGGAGGGAGAGGGAGGGGGAGAGAGAGAGAAGGGAAGGCAGGGAGGGATGGAGGAAGGAAAGGAAAGAGGGAGTGAAACGAATGAGTGAATGAATGAAGAACAGATGGCAGTGTGGTCTGGCTACAGTGTAGTTTGCTACTTCTGAATCTCCTCTGGCCCTCCCCCTCCCCCCCCCCCACCCACCCACCTGCTCCCTCAGGCTGCTCGAAGTCGGAGACGTGAGTCTGCCCAGCAGCGCTCCCTGAGAGCGGCTGACAGACAACTGAGCAAGTTCCTGCAGGCCAAGATCCTCGAACAAATGACAGGACAGAAGAGGTGGTGAAACTTGCATGTCACATGACATCTGTCTGTACCATAGAGCAGCTATGCATGACGTCACAGGCCATAAACCAAGCTTTAATGCAACACCCTCCGTCCCTCCATTTCGGTATATCCTGGAATTAGCATGTTAACTGTCGCTGTAGTGCAGTTACCATGGCAATTGAATTGAGCGCTATGTGACCTGGAGTACGATGAGCCATTTTGCCGTCATTATGCTCCGTGTTCTAATCGCGTGTTATTGTGACACAAGTGCAGCCACTCAATATACATGTAGCTGGTGTGAGGGCATGGTTGTTGCCATAGCAACAGAAAGACAATTTGCTGGTTACATATGGTTAGTGAAGTGACATACGTGGGCTGATAGTAGTGAGGCTATAGCAGCATGCCTGAGCATGGCCCAAATCAGGTGGTAATTATGTAACGATCGAAGGTACATATACATGCAACTGCATAACCTCTCCTCATTCTCCTCTCTTGGGGCAGAGCAACAGTTTGTACTGCTGTCAAGCTCCGTGGACGGACCCCACTTTATTAATGTGTGTTGCTGTGTGTGTGTGCATGTCTTCTAAAACATTTAAGTGTTGATAGCCTCATTCCCAGGCCCGTGCCATTTTCAGTGTCACGCACGGAAGGAAGGTGTGTGTGCAACCGATAATGGTGCGGGTCTGGGAATGAGGCTAATGTGCTTATGTTTTGACTGATGGGCTGCCCTGGCCTAGAATGTCCACTGTCCAAGACTCCAAGGACCACTCCTCTACAGTGGCTCTCTCTCCTCCTCCTCTGCAGTGGTGTTCCAGTTCCTGCAACAACTGCGGCGGAGCCAGACATGTTTGAACTCCCCACTCTGCAAGGAGACCCGTTTGGCAAGGAGAGGTAAGATATGCGATACCATGTTAGCCTTGTTCCCAGGCGCGATGCAGACAGGATGTGGCCTGGGAATGAGGCTAACAAGTCCTTGTTGCTGATTAGTCTCGCCTCCTCCCTCCTCTCCTCCCTCCTCTCCTCCCTCCTCCTCTCTCCTCCCTCCCTCCTCTCCTCCCTCCTCTCCTCCCTCCTCCTCTCTCCTCCCTCCCTCCTCTCTCCTCCCTCCTCCCTCCTCCTCCCTCCTCCCTCCTCCTCCCTCCTCCCTCCTCCCTCCTCCCTCCCTCCTCCCTCCTCCCTCCTCTCTCCCCTCTCCAGGAGTCCCTCCATGGAGAGGAGTGACCTGGAAGGGTCAGAGCCCGGTCTTGCCTACCTCCGTGACGTGGCCTCACTGGACATCCACTCGAGTGAGTTTGGGGCTCTCCCACCCGAGGTGCAGCACGAGCTGCTGCTAGAGAGACAACAGATGGAGAAATACTCACACAATGACCCGGCCACCCTACCCCAGGTGCGTTGCTATGGTAGTGTCCTTTGAGCCACCCTACCACAGGTACGTTGCTGTGGTAATTTATCATTGAAGGGTTCAGAACTGGAGTTGGCTAACCCACCAAGCAATGGCATCACATGTGCTGTACCCATTCATGAGCTACAATTTAGTTGTAACCACTCCAGCTCCAAACCCTGCCTTCATATCTGTAGTCTGATGGAGCTTTCATTCAGCAGGCTGAGGATTGTTCATGTGCTCTGCTGCAAGTATCAACCAAGATATCACTTTGCAGGCATATTCCCTATTCCATTCCCATGTTTTCATTCCATTCCTTGTGTTCCTCATTTGACACATTCCCTACAGGTGGCTGATGACTTCTCCAACTACCAGCTCTCCAAGTTGATGAAGCGTAGCCGCATTTCCAAGAAACTTGCTGATGTAAGACAGGTCCTCAAATCCAATGAAACCGCCGTCATTGGCCTCGGAGAGGAGTCAAAGGTCACCGAGGTGGAATCTAGTCGGATCGTGTCCAGTGACTCCGCCCACTACATCCTGGTGAAAGGCAGGGAGTTGGAGTCGTCCAGCCAGGACGACAGTCTGAGTCAGAGCAGCATGGAGTTCCCTGTGATCGAAGAATTGGAACCAGACACGGAAGAGAAAGGAGAGAGGGGGAGAGAGGGTGCTGGTTCTGAGGAGCATGGCTCAGAAATTGGGACTCACGGAAGGGAGGCAGGTGTGCAAGTGTCACAAACTGCAAGAGAGCTCCTGGGCAGTGAAGTAGTTGTTTCTAAGAGAGTGTTTCCACCAGGAGTATCTGACAGGGAAACAGCAACGTCCTCAGGCATTTCACCTCTAGAATCAGGTGCCTCAAGACTGCAGCTAGAGCCCACTGTGTCTGTAGCTGAGGTTGGAGCTGCGGACCAAGGGGAACCTTCACGTGCATCTTGCATTCGAATTGTCGTTGAGGGTGTGCGTGAGAGGACTGCAGTGACTGGAGTCTTGAAGGACAGAGAATGTGCTGGTGAAGAGGAAGGACGGTCTGAGAGGGTGGGAGGGAAGGAGAATGGAAAAGCACCACAACCAGTAGCGACCGTTGCCAGTGATCAACTTGTCAGTCTGGGTGCACCACCTTCATTGGAGATATCAGTGATTGAGCTCTCAGAGGACAGAGAATGCTCTGTGGGAGGAGGTGGTGAGGAAGAAGGACAGTCTGGAGGGAGAGAGAGCAGAGCAGCACCACAGCCAGTTACCAGCGATGTAATAGAGCTCTGTTTTGAGGAGGAGTCTGTTGGTCGTTTGGAAGAGAAAGATTCTGTCAACGCAGATAGTCATGACAGC
>OZ007509.1:19532569-19553731 GCA_963931865.1 Axinella damicornis | reverse complement strand
GTGGCGCCATTTCTGGAGACCGCGTTAGGAGAAACACCGCTTCTCGTGACCAGCCAAACGAGGCAATCTAGTCTGCCGTTTCTCGCAGCGAAATGTATGGGCGTAGCCCCAAAGTCGTCCCGCTCGTTGAAGACTCCCAGCTCTCTGTAGGCGGTCGTGAGGCAGTTGGCGTGGCCCAGCTTCGCCGCACTGATGGCGGGACGTTCGGCTTTGTGGCACTCTCGGCAAATATCTAACTTCTTTCTCTTCGGCATCTTGTGGACAACAAACAACATAAAGTGGGAGGCGTGGCTGGTTGGATGATGTCATGATTTCTTGTGGGCGTGGCATACACACTGATACACGACCGTAAACAAATCAAAAGGGGATGATTAATGATACAGCATGATCATACATAACCACACAGGCACAACACGGAGGAGATCACACTCTGAAGACGGAAGCACTGTACCAACAATAGAAAGTGACGTGCAACTGTGCAGCGGATGTTTGTCCAGTACGTACAATGAGGGAGTTCCTGTGCTATCTCTTCAATGCCGTAGAATTTACACCCTGTCGACCCCTGCAGAAAATAGAAAATTCACCAATAATATTTTTTTAGTGGCCAAGTGTGAGTCTGGCAGTACAGCAGCCTTATGTACTGATCAGCTGCAAGTCGGGCCGGCCAGTGTCAGGCTACAAGGGGGTGTCACTCCCATAGTCGGTCGGGGTCAAGGCTGTCGTTTTTGCTGGTTGAATGCTTGACCACACTGCAAAACGGTTCTTGACCGCATTTGCCGTGATATTTTAACATAGCGACTCCACCATCAGTCAAGATGCAAGGTTGCAGCCGTGCCTATGAGTCTTTGGGAGTGACATCCCCTTGAGGTTAGTCTCATTCCCAGACCCTCCCAAAAGTGGAAAGAAGGTCTGGTCACTCCGGTGTTCTGAGCGAGATTTCTTATCACATGGGACAGGGCTGTACTGCGTAGAGAATGCATTCCGTACTGCCTAGCTGTGCCATTTGTAGGACTGTTCTGCCAGTGTCCAAGTGACAGACAGGCAAAACCAATGTATGCGGGATAATTATACAGATCAACAGCATAGTCACCACAACATTTAATTTTTTATAAGCATGATATCAGGAAGTTCCGTGAGGTGCTGCTATGGAGACCAAGAACCTCGTGGGAGTTAGTATGTGTCAAGAGCAGTGCATGTGCATAAAGTAACAGAGTTAAATGAATGATTGTTTTTCACTGAGCAACAGCTGCTGCTTCCCAGCACTAGTAAAGTGTTTGGGACTGGCAGAGGGGGCAGGACACGACGTCACGGCGTGGCAAACTCATGCTCTGCCATAACGGTCAACTACACAACGGCGCTTGATCTGAAAAATGTTCTGCGACTATAAGGGTGCCCCATCTAAATCCTCTTTGCAGGGGACGTGACTAAAACATGGAACGGACTGGAAAACGGACCGGAAAACGGACCAGAAAACAGACTGGGTTTCCATGCGCTAGACACGGCATCTACTCCATCACACAGTAAAACTACATTTTGGCTTAGTACCACCAGTCTGCAGCCCAGCGGACGATCACCAGTGCCTCAGGTCCGCGCAGCCATGGATGAACGGTGACCAGCGCCTCGCAGCTCAAGTCTGGTACACAGCTCAGGTCAACATCACTGGTCGAGTCAATTACACCACGATCTACCTAGTCTCGCGTGCCAACCTGCCTGTCACGAATCTATGAACTACTTCCGAGCATAGGAGCAATGCACCGACGTTACTTAAGCGCTCACGTAGGCGATCTACAGGAGGGCAGTCAAGTCTGGCAAAGCCAGACCCGGGAGCTGGCGCTCGGCCGGCTCGGCAATGTTCAGAGCGATACCACGGATAATCCCGTGGCCACTGTGACTGCGGACTTGGGGTACTGGTGACTGTCTGCTGGACTGCAGACCTGTGCTACTGAACTTTGGTTCACTGCACGATCAAATATACGGTGTCTAGGGCGCCCGGGCATGAAAAAAAAGCTCAGTCCGTTTCCTGGTCCGTTTTCCAGTCCGTTCCACGTTTTAGTCATGTCTCTTTGCAGGGTAGGTGCACAGCCTGTACTTAAGAGTTGAATTAATAGGGCATCATACCCTGGCTCCTCTGGGGAGCTGCTAATACTGTAACCCACCATATTGCCATACTGAGTCTCCGACCAATAATGTTGGGTATTCTGAAGAAATATTTCACTTTGTCTTGTATTGTTCTGCGCGTAGATCGGTCTGCAATGTTACTGCGATTGAACTTCACCAGTCTTCGGTATAACCGTGGGAAGCCATAGGTCTGGTGAGAATGATGATGAAGGGAATAGGAGGGGGGAGAGAGGATGGAGAGGAGGGAGGGAGGGGGAGGAAGGGAGGAGGGAGGGAGGGAGGGAGGGAGGGAGGGAGGGAGGGAGGGAGGGAGGGAGGGAGGGAGGGAGGGAGGGAGGGAGGGAGGGAGAGGGAGGGAGAGGGAGGGAGGGAGGGAGGGAGGGAGGGGAGGAAGGGAGGAGGGAGGGAGGGAGGGAGGGAGGGAGGGAGGAAGGGAGGGAGGGAGGGAGGGAGGGAGGGAGGGAGGGAGGGAGGGAGGGAGGGAGGGAGAAGGGTGGGAATGAGAAAAGGATGGAGAGGAACAAGGGAAGGGGAGGAGGGAGGAAAGTGGGAGGGGAAGGAGACAGGAGGAAGGGACAAGGAGGGTGATAGGGGTAGGAGAGAGGGAGGGAGGGAGGAAGGGAGGGAGGGAGGGAGGAGGAGGGAGGAGGGGTAAGGTAATGCACAAGAGAGACAATGTAATCGTCTTTTGCATGCATTCAACCATTGACACCGTAAGTGCTAACACAAAGCCATGTACAGCTGACAGAACAGACAAACCCTTACCCTTCCAAGGGCATAGAGCGTGGCCTTCTTTGCCAAAGCAATGGCAACAACCTTCCACACAAAGGTGACCACCATTGCACTGTGCGCGTGTGCAATCAGTGTATGTGCAAGCACATGGAAGGGGGGATTGGAGTGTTTGTGTATGTGTGTGTATGTGTGTGTGTGTAAGCGCATGCAAACACGGTCATGGTCCAAATCTCTCAACAAAAAAAAGATTCAGGGAGTGGAAATACCACCGAAAGCTTAGCCTCGTTCCCAGGCCCAGTCACCCCAGTGTTTGTCGCTTGCAGTAGTAGTACTGCAAACGACAAACACTGGGGTGACTGGGCCTGGGAACGAGGCTACCAACAGCCAAGACAGCAAGACACTTAGTCTAGCAATAAATGCCTCCATTTAAAGACCTCCGGTCAAAAAAATGTTTCCTAATTTCCAGAAAGTATACAGAAGTTGAAAAAATAATCGCACGTACACTTAAAGTATACAACGTTTACACGCTTGTATGAAGAAGCCTTGTGACTGCTACTTGCAGCTGCTGAACATGGGTCAAAGTACAACTTCCACCCGGAACCATTTTACTCTCCTTTTTCACTGGAGCCCTTCATTTGAGAGAGAAAGCTTCTGCTGCTTTCATACTATACACCACCCTAGGCCTAGGGGGATACCACCTGGCAGTAATTCTGAGAAAATTAAAATTACAATAGACTACTCAACACACTATGTCCTGTTCTCACTCTGGTATAACGCAGCTTCAGCTTGTCTCAGCTGGTCGCAGACGTACCCTGGAGGTGTTCAGCTAGCGCAAGAGAGATAGATGGTTGACGCAACGAGCTGTAAACAATTATACACGTGGACTTTGAACTTTGCACCATGACGTCATAATGAGATTACAGCTGAATTTCTAAATGATGCCCACCTAACCGATGGCACTACAATCATAGCCTCGAACCCAGGTGCGCAGGCTATTGCAATCAGTGATGGGAGTGAAGGACCTATGGAAGCTGCTGGAGACGACAGGTCGCCCTGTGACACTGGAATCCCTGGAAGGACTTGTACTAGCCATTGGTGAGTCAAGGTCACAGGGCTAGGATCGTCGACACAACTGATCATGAGTGCCTAGCTCAGTATGTCCACTTTTGGGAACAGTATTCAGTTATACTGGTACCCACTAACAGAGAGAATATATGCACTCACTGCACACAGACATATGGTGAAGTAGCCAGGTATGTTCACATACATACCAAACGCACATTTTGGAATTAAACCATTTCTAGCAATTTTGGCACAGTTTGATGTAATTATGTCAAAATTGGCAGAATCAGCCGTCCTGTTCTGTAGGGTGACTGATAAGCCATTTCTACCAAAAATGGAACAACGAACCAAAATTGGCTGAAACAGCACTCCTGGTGAGCGATAGTACACCAAGGATACGTACGCAGTGAAAATCAAGTCTTGTCTTTTTTTGTTGCATGTACACTAGTTGTGGAGGGCGTCCTGCATGCATAGCCTCGTTCCCAGGCCTTCTACACCTCCAGTTTTTGATCTTTTGCAGTAAGCAAAAATACTGTAAGCAATCAAAAACTGGTGGTGTAGAAGGCCTTGGGACAAGGCTATGCATGCAGTTATAGCAGATTAACATGCTAGGTATCTTGGGCTGGGAATGAGCTATGACGCTGGGATTTGCACCATTGTGATCAGCATGAATGGAGCTTTCCAATGATGCCCGTTTTGCTGTAGGTTGAATTTTTACCCAAAAATCATGAAAAACCATGGATTATAGCCTTTGGTCGACTGCGATTTTTTGCTAAAATTTGCTAAAATGTGACTGAGATTTTAAGGACATCATTTGAAGCTCATTTTATGCTGACTACAGTGGCACAATTCCCAGCTTCATATCTCATTCACATACCCATACCTAGTGCAACGTTCTCTTTCAATTTTAGTTCACTGGTCAATTTTTGGCATAATGATGCATCAGTCACCCTATAGAACAGGAGTGCTGTTTCTGCCAATTGGGGAAAATTGGCATGTCAAAATGGGCTAATTGGTTTCCAAAATGTGCAGAAACAAGAAACATACCTCAAAGAAGCCCTCCAAGGGTCGTGCACTCACACACATAAACCCTCTCCTCCAGATGTGAGTATCTGGCTGAACCAGGCAGTGAAGGGGGCAAGAGACGCACGCGGGGACCCCCTCCCCCATGCCCACCTCCTGGTGCTCTTCAACAGAATCTGCAAGCTCCTCTACTACCATATCAAGCCTGTCTTTGTGTTTGATGGGGTCACTCCGGCCCTGAAGAAGAAGACATTGGTAGGGACGCAGGATGAGGAAGGGAGGGAGAGGGAGGGGGAGAGAGAGAGAAGGGAAGGCAGGGAGGGATGGAGGAAGGAATGGAAAGAGGGAGTGAAACGAATGAGTGAATGAATGAAGAACAGAAGGCAGTGAGGTCTGGCTACAGTGTAGTTTGCTACTTCTGAATCTCCTCTGCCCCCCCCCCCCCCCCCCCCCCCCCCCCCCCCCCACCTGCTCCCTCAGGCTGCTCGAAGTCGGAGACGTGAGTCTGCCCAGCAGCGCTCCCTGAGAGCGGCAGACAGACAACTGAGCAAGTTCCTGCAGGCCAAGATCCTCGAACAAATGACAGGACAGAAGAGGTAGTGAAACTTGCGCATCACATGACATCTGTCTGTGCCATAGAGCAGCTGTACATGACGTCACAGGCCGTAAGCAAATGCAACACCCTCCGTCCCTCCATTACGGCATATCCTGGAGTTTCCAATATGTTAACTGTCACTGTAATCATGGCAATTAAATTGAGCCGCTTTGCTACCGCTTCCATTTAGCTGTTTTGATGCTCTGTGTTCTAGTCACGTGACACAATTGCAGCCACTCTGTATACATGTACATGTACATGTAGCTGGTGTGAGGGTGTGGTTGTTGCCATAGCAACAGAAAGACAATTTTGCTAGTTACATATGTTTAGTGAAGTGGCGTCCTTGGGCTGGTAGACCTCCTCTACTGACGGTAGTGTGGCTATAACAGCATGCCCTCAGCATGGCCCAAATCAGGTGGCAATTACGTGACGAAGATAATGTACATGCAACTACACAACCTCTCCTCATTCTCCTCTCTTGGGGCAGAGCAGCAGTTTGTACTGCTGTCAAGCTCCACAGACAGACCCCACTTGATTAACGTGTGTTGCTGTGTGCATGCATGTCTTTTAAAACATTTAAGTGTTGATAGCCTCATTCCCAGGCCCACGCCATTTTCAGTTTTACTCACGGAAGGAAGGCAACCGATAATGGTGCAGACCTGGGAATGAGGCTAATATGCTTATGTTTTGACTAATGGGCCGCCCTGGCCTAGAATGTCCATTCATAAGACTGCCCAAGACTCCAAGGACAACTCGTCTACAGTTGATCTCTCTCCTCCTCCTCTGCAGTGGTGTTCCAGTTCCTGCAGCAGCTGCGGTGGAGCCAGACATGTTTGAACTCCCCACTCTGCAAGGAGACCCATTTGGCAAGGAGAGGTAAGATATGTGGATACCATGTTAGCCTTGTTCCCAGGCCCGATGTGGACAGGGTGTGGTCTGGGAATGAGGTTTCTAATAATGTGTCCTTGCTCCTGAAGCGACTAGTCTAACAGCCTCCTCCCTCCTCTCATCTCCCTCCTCTCATCTCCCTCCTCTCACCTCCCTCCTCTCTCCTCTCTCCTCCCTTCTCTCTCCTCCCTCTCTCCTCTCTCCTCCCTCCTACCTCCTTCCTCTTCCCTCCTCCCTCCCTCCTCTCACCTCCCTCCTCCCTCCTCCCTCCTCCCTCCTCCCTCCTCCCTCCTCCCTCCTCCCTCCTCCCTCCTCTCTCCTCTCTCCTCCTCCCTCCCTCCTCCCTCCTCTCTCCAGGAGTCCCTCCATGGACAGGAGTGACCTGGAAGGGTCAGAGCCCGGTCTTGCCTACCTCCGCGACGTGGCCTCACTAGACATCCACTCGAGTGAGTTTGGGGCTCTCCCGCCCGAGGTGCAGCACGAGCTGCTGCTAGAGAGACAACAGATGGAGAAATACTCGCACAATGACCCGGCCACCCTACCCCAGGTGCGTTGCTATGGTAGTGTCTTTTGAGCCACTCTACCCCAGGTACGTTGCTATGGTGGGCTCCAAACCCTGCCTTCATATCTGTAGTCTAACGGTGCTTGCATTTGGCAGGCTAAGGAATGTTCGTGTACTCTACTGCTAGTAGGAACGATATCACTTTGCAGGCATAGTGTGATGTCCCGATTCTGTTCCCATGCTGCCCATCCCACTCCTCGTGATTCCATTCCATTCCCTGCAGGTGGCTGATGACTTCTCCAACTACCAGCTCTCTAAGTTGATGAAGCGTAGCCGCATTTCCAAGAAACTTGCTGATGTCAGACAGGTCCTCAAATCCAATGAAACTGCCGTCATTGGCCTCGGAGAGGAGTCAAAGGTCACTGAGGTGGAATCCAGTCGGATCGTGTCCAGTGACTCCGCCCACTACATCCTGGTGAAAGGCAGGGAGTTGGAGTCGTCCAGTCAGGACGACAGTCTGAGTCAGAGCAGCATGGAGTTCCCTGTGATTGAAGAGTTGGAACCAGACACGGAAGAGAAAGAAGAGAGGGGGAGAGAGGGCACTGGTTCTGAGGAGCATGGCTCAGAAATTGGGACTCGCGGAAGGGAGGCAGGTGTGCAAGTGTCACAAACTGCAAGAGAGCTCCTGGGCAGTGAAGCAGTTGTTTCTAAGAGAGTGTTTCCACCAGGAGTATCTGACAGGGAAACAGCAACGTCCTCAGGCATTTCACCTCTAGAATCAGGTGCCTCAAGACTGCAGCTAGAGCCCACTGTGTCTATAGCTGAGGTTGGAGCTGCGGACCAAGGGGAACTTTCATATGCATCTTGCATTCAAATTGTCGGTGAGGGTGTACCTGAGAGGACTGCAATGACTGGAGTCTCGAAGGACAGAGAATGTGTTGGTGGAGAGGAAGGACGGTCTGAGAGAGTGGGAGGGAAGGAGAATGGAAAAGCACCACAACCAGTAGCGACCATTGCCGGTGATGTAGTTGTCAGTATGGGTGCACCACCTTCATTGCAGATATCAGTGACTGAGCTCTCAGAGGACAGAGAAGGAGAAGGTGGTGAGGAAGAAGGACGGTCTGGAGGGAAAGAGAGCAGAGCAGCACCACAGCCAGTTACCGGTGATGTAATAGAACTCTATATTGAGGAGGAGTCTGTTTGTCATTTGGAAGAGAAAGATTCTGTCAACACAGATACTCATGATGGCTACTCAGCAATGTCTCCTGCACCTGGCCGTGGCGGGACTTTGAACACTGATGGTGCTTCAGATTTGGTGGAATATACTTTGACAGTTGTGGACAAGGAATCAAAGGTTGTAGAAGTGGCTGACAGTGGGGAGGGGGAGGGGGAAGGAGTGTCCAAGATCAACCAATCAGAATTCAGGATGCAGGGTGATAGAGTGGGGATCATCAGTGATAGTGAGTCAGGTCAGTCTGTCGACCATGTAGTGGAGTCAGAATACGTAGACCACACAATTGTGCTGGTTTCACAATATACTGCAATCTTTATCATGGCTGCTTACTTACGACTATATCTACATGGTGTTTCACATGGGAAGACTCACCCATGGGGGATTGTTACTAAGCCTCCAAGTCTTGCGCACAAAGATTCCTGCAGGTGCATTGCAAATTTGGTGCTTCTTCATGCACCCAAATATGGAGACCGTACTTAGCCATAGTCTTCATTGGTCTACTACTTGTAGATGAATGAATCGATTAGCCTCATTCCAAGGCCCCGCCCAGCTTTTCATCGCTTGCAGTACGCCTGGGAACAAGGCTAGGAATTGATTGTGTTTGAATGTCACTGCTGTTTGTATCATAGCTGCTTGTCACTGTATCTACATCGAGCGTTTAACAGTCTTCATTGGTCTACATGTAGGTGAAATGCAGGTGGGACCAGAGCCTGATATCGCTCGGCCGGATTCCAGGGAATCAGGAGGAATGGAATCAGAACCAGCACCCTCACCAGGGCCGGAGTGGGCTGGGGGGAGGGAGGTGGAGTCACTACTGCACCTGTCCCCAGAGGAGGCACAGTCTCGGCTGCAGCAGGAGGCCATGGAGCTGGGGAGGGAGAGGGCCCAGCAGACCAGGGCGGCCGCTGGCGTCTCCAGCCTCATGTATAGAGATGTGCAGGTGTGTGGGTACACACACACACACACACACACACACACACACACACACACACACACACACACACACACACACACACACACACACACACATACACATACACCATTTACACACACACACACACACACACACACACATACACATGGGTCATTCCATGTCAAGTCAACGCAAAAAAAATGGTGACCCCTTCCGATTTGGACGAAACTTGGTTTTTGAGTAGCATCTATAGAGACATTAAAGCAGAATAAGTTTTAGCTCCATACACATCATAGTTTCTGAGTTAGAAGCAAACAAAGTTGAAATTTTCAATCGATTTTCGGAAAACTTCTCATTGGTTAATCAGCCATAACTTTGACTACAATCATCTTTACCAGCTCAAAACACATCGTTTTGTACCTTATGAAATGCTTTTTCATAAGATACCTTTAAAACCTATATCCCATAAATTTGGGGTCAAAGGTTAATGTAAGCGTACTTTGACCTTTGACGTCTCAAAAACGGATGCTTTAAATCTCATCATTTTTTTTTTTAATGTTGATTGGGTCTTTCTCTTTAAATGCTGTAAGTTTGGTTTTGGGACTGTCGTGGGTTTAGGAGTTACATGACAGAATTTGATGCCATGCAGACCAAAATGTGCTACTGATCAATCCGATAATGTGATTCTTTTTGGGATGACTTCATATATACATGTAGGACTTGGTTACTCAATTTGGACCTATTTTACACTAACGATATTGTTAAGGTTATGGGATACTCGTGCGCGTGCCGTACAAAATGTATTGGGAAATGCATACTTAAGCTCACTAACCAAAAATCTCTAGTATGAAGAGCGAGAGCAACTTGATTCTGGCGGTGGAGGTGCGCTGTCACAAGGTGCAGGGCATGACAGAAGCTTTTTTTGACAGCATAATCCCTGGCAAATTTATCTGCTGTCTCGCTCGAGAAAAGCGGTAAATACGGCTTTTGGGTGAACTGAACTGCTCGTTTTTGCACGGCTATACAGCGTATCGATAAAAGCTTCCGTCATGCCCTGCACCTTGCGACAGTGCACCTCCACCTCCAGAATCAAGTTGCTCACGCTGTTCGTACCGGAGATTTTTGGTTAGCGAGCTTAAGTATGCATTTCCCAATACATTTCACACGGCGCGCACACGAGTATCCCGTAACCTTAAGGTGGTGTCCCTACCAAAAAGTGTGAGAAGACACTCCAAAATCTTCCTCGTGATGGCACAAGTTCACAAAATTCTTGCGATTTTGTATTGGGATGCTGCCCCATCAGAAAAGTAGTAAATTTTCGAAGATGCGAAGGAAACCTTCTTTGCAAATAAGCAATGAAGGTTAGACAGCAACCGTGTCATGATGCAGACAGTCGGAAATAACTACGTAGCTCAGATGACACAGCTCCCCCGAGTCAATATAGTAGGCAACAAAAGGATGGATAGCGGCCTGGGAGTTATTCCAATGGAATCCTTGCGCCACATCTTGGAGGATGAAGGAGTAGTTCTCTGAGAAGTCAGCAGTGACCGCCAGCTCCCCAGGTTGTAGAGCAGACTTGCAATCCTGGTAGAACAAGGCTTGTTGTGTGGCTATAAAAGAGTGAGGGAGAAGGAGTAGCAATTTCTCGCAGAATGATTATTCGGTTTAGTGACAGTTTCGAGTGTACATCAATCAACAAAACCCACTGTTTGTAAGCAACACTGTCAATCATGTTGTCATCCATAATCGTGATTAGATCATCTGTGAGCCCAGAGATGCCAGGACAAGATTTGCAAGTACCCAAGTAGCATCCAAGTAGTGGTGGATTGCAAATAGTACATGCTAAGCAGTGGTGGTATGTTGAGAAAGGGACATCAGTATGTGCTGTTAGCTCAGGTAGCTTCACACCAAGCATCATCAGTTTAACATTCTGATGGATATCTTGCAAACACAAACTGAGAAGCTCCAGCCAAAATGCAGTGCTATGGTCTAAGTTCAGTGAACTTGGAGAACCCAACTTTTTCAGAGCTAATCATTTCTGGACATAATACATGTTGATCGCCTTGTTTTACTGACACAAAATCTAATCCCAATGGAGCCCCAGCAAAAAAAATTTACAGCTTTTAGTTGAAGGCCTAGTGTGTATCACCACTAATTATCAGAAAATTTAAAGCGGCACTTTTCTTGTAAGGTCAAAGGTCAAAGTTTAGGAATGTGCGTCTCCTAAACTTTGTCGGATGAAGCCATACAAGATACCATATGAAAGCCCATTCTTCATGCTTCAAGATGGTGCAATCGGTATTATAAAACAATCAAGTATGAGAAAGTTATGAGGATTTGAATAGTTGCTATACCAGCAAAAATCGGAATCTGATGGGCTATAATCCAGAAGTCATACAACATACGAGAGTAACATTTTGTCTGGCCTCATAAAACCACAAGTAGTACATGTACTTACAAACCAAGTTTCGTCCAATTCTGAGGGGGTCACTTGCAAACTTTTGCTGAATTGATTTGGAATTACCCATATAGTAGCACATTTTGGTGCAAATCTCTTCACTGTTCTGTCATGTATCTCCTAAACCCACGACAGTCCCAAAACCAAACTTACAGCATATAAAGAGAAAGACCCAATCAACATTTTTTAAAAAAATGATGAGATTTAAAGCATCCGTTTTTGAGACGTCAAAGGTCAAAGTATGCTTACATTAACCTTTGACCCCAAATTTATGGGATATAGGTTTTAAAGGTATCTTATGAAAAAGCATTTCATAAGGTACAAAACGATGTGTTTTGAGCTGGTAAAGATGATTGTAGTCAAAGTTATGGCTGATTAATCAATGAGAAGTTTTCCGAAAATCGATTGAAAATTTCAACTTTGTTTGCTTCTAACTCAGAAACTATGATGTGTATGGAGCTAAAACTTATTCTGCTTTAATGTCTCTATAGATGCTACTCAAAAACCAAGTTTCGTCCAAATCGGAAGGGGTCACCATTTTTTTTGCGTTGACTTGACATGGAATGACCCACATACACCATATACACACACACACACACACAGTATACATTTACCATAACCACCCCCCAATAATTATAGCTAAACCCACGTGGCTAAACCCTAGAACCTTGTTCCTTCTTGGTGCCTGACCTCGGAATGGGTAGGTTAAATTAAAGCTCTCTGATGGCTAGTCTCAGCCCCAGACCCAAACCAACCCTTCTACTGAAAGCGATCCGTGCTTGGGTTGGTTTGGCTCAGGAGCTGACACTGTGTGATGGCATGCCATTCTCCCTATCCTTCCTTTCATTTTAGCAAACCTCCTTATTGTCCCACACACACTCACACCCACAGGAACTTCTCTCTCTGTTCGGTGTCCCCTACCTCATCAGTCCCAGTGAGGCTGAGGCACAGTGTGCAGCACTGGACGTGGGAGGACTCACCCAGGTGGGGGGGGGGGGGGGGGGGGGGGGGGGGGGAAGGGGGTGGGGAGGATGGGGAGGCATGTATCATCATCTAGTGCGTACAATGTATTAATTATGATGGCACATGGGCTGTGCCTGCAAGTCTTGCACAAAGATTCTTCAGGCAGGTGCATTGCAAAGTGCTTCATGCACCAAAACAGATTCTGTTCAGACCATGGTAAACCATGGCCTTGTTCCCAGGCCACTGTCCCTGCTTTTCAATTGCATAACGCTGGATGCAGACTGTGCTTTATTTGGAATAAACTAGTCTCATTCCCAGGCTGTCTCCTCAATAAAGGAGAGAACCTGGGACCGAGGCTAGGAATAGACATGCTGACATCATTGGGGCTACTGTAATAGTTTTCAGAGGAAATGCAAGTTACTGGAAGCTTTTAGTCACCCATCAAACACAGTAAACTTGCAATTGCATTACTCTGAGTAGAAAGACTACTACCAAGATGGCCTGATCTGCCTGAAATGTCGATGAATGCATGGTACATGTATACATGTGTGAATGATGTGTGTGTGTACAGTTTCTATGGGTGTGGTGTAAGTCAGATAGTCCACGCCCCATCAGTGGTTGTTCCTCATGTGTTGATGTTGTCCCTCGATTGGCTTCACTTCAGGACAACCTCCACTTGTAGCTTGTAGCTACACAGGCACACCACCTCCTCTGCCTCACACTTTGTATAAGTACTGTAGAATAGGGTCATGCACAGTGTACAATACTACAAGTAAGAGTGATAACAGCACTATACTGTGATGGTTCCTATGAAGACAGTCTTGGTTTTCTTGTCCTGGCTATCCCTCCCACCAATGACAATCATTGTGTTGGATGATAGCTGTACTGCAGTGCAGGCATCTCGTGGCTCTGGTAGATCTCCAGTCGTGATCCTGACCCAGGAGTTGGTGAGGGAGAGGAAAACGTTGATGTCTGGGAAGGAAGTTTCGGTATCATGACCTCCCACAGCTAACAGGTTTCCACTCAGGCTAGCTGCAGTTGATTGTTTCAGTGGTGTGTCAGGGAGGGTCTTCCAGACTGGTGCATGGCTAGTTGACTGGTGAGTAGGTGAGGGGGCTTTCTGAATGAGGGATGTAAGAGAGGCACACAGGACAGTGGTGACAGGCTTGTTGTCAGCATCAACTCCCCCCAGTAGGTAGCAGGTGTCAGCGATAGTGATGGAGGATGTGAGGTAGTAAGGTGCAGGGAGGGGGTCGGCAGTGTACCACTGAGATGTTTCACTGCTGTACACCTCCACAGTGGCACAGCGTACAGTCTTACCATCCCTGACACCAGTAGCTCCCCCACTAGCAATGATGGCGGACTGGGTGGTGACAACAGTGGGGAAACCTCTTGCAGTTGGCATGGGCTTGAGGAACTCCTCCCACTCCTGGGATTCTTCTATGAAGCGATACACCTTACCAGTGAGACTACCTGATATCACACCCCCCACTGTGATGAGGTGTCCTGTGAACTGAGCCATGGCAAAGTAGATCACACGGTGGGGAGGGAGACGGCTCCACTCATCCTGGGATGTGTTGTACTGGAAGACATGATATCTGTCCTCATCTTCCTCAGTATATCCCCCTCCCACGTAGATCATCTCCCCCATCACCACAGTGTGTGCTTTGGACATCTCCACTGGTACATCGGCACACCTCGTCCACTGCAGCCTGGCCTGGGGGTGGAGGAGCTGGGGCTGGAGGGAGGGAAGAGACAACTATAACATGCACTGGTATTAGTGTATGATGTAACTGGTGATGTGTAGTACTCGTACCTGGTTTTGTGTGTCAGGCTGTCAAGTGTGGCTGGGCTGACTGTGTGCCTGTTGTGAAGGGTCTTGAACTGATAGTCTCTCAACCTCCACTCTCAGAGAGTCGATTTCTGACTGCTTTGACTGGTTCGTGTCAGTGAGGGTTTGAAAGCGTGCTTCAAACTGTTGAAGCATCTCAACTCGGTTGGTAAATGGTTGAGGTAGTGTGGACAAGATGGCATTGACTCGTTCCAAGAGGGCTGGAGCCTCAGGTCTGTGAGCTGGCATGTTGCTGAGGCACTGACGAATCAACCCCATCAGGGGATGGTCGTTGCCAATCTCCTGGAGATACTCTGCCCTGCGCTCAACTTCAGAGACAGGGATGACTCCACCAGGGTTCCGTGGATCAGGACGGAACACATCCTCGGGAAATGGCCACCTTCCACAGAGGGTGTGGATGATCAGGACTCCATAGGAGTAGATGTCGATCTTTGAAGTGTACTTTGGTTTTGACATGAGAGCCTCTGGTGGCATGTAGCAGGGGGTGCCAGGTGCTTTCGTTTGCGTCATCTGGGTCATTCGGGCGGGGGTCAGGTTGAGGATCTTTGCCACTCCCAGGTCTGAGATTTTGGCATTCATGTTGGACGTGAGGAGAACATTATTGGCGGAGAGATCGCGGTGGACTATTGGTGGAGAAAGCTCGTGCAGATAGCGCAAGCCCAGAGCCACGTCGCGTAATATTCCGTAGCTGATCTCCTTGGGCAGGACACCATACCTCTCTAGACAGGCGGACAGGGTGGTGTGGAGGTACTCCATCACCAGCACTGGCAGTGGGGAGCCCTGCTCGAAGCACACACCAAGGAACTGTACGATACACGGATGGTGTAGTCCACCGGGAGCTCACATTCACCCGCAAAACGCTCCAGCAAAGCTGCTTGTTCCGGAGGTGTGGCTGAGTTGAACAACATGTCATGGATTTTCTTGCCAACACATTTCAGACCACGAACTCAAGCTCTTTAACTACTGCGTACGACCCATGCCCAACCTCTCTACCCGTATCACGAACTCCATCAAGTTCAAACCTCCTCAGAGCACTAGCTGCACCTCCTGTGGCCATCTTTGTGCTTCACAAACACTGCAGAGAAAATAGGGTGGATGTTTGACCTGTTGTCATGTGATCTGTACTGTGGAATGTAAGCAGCTCATGAATATAATTAGTTCTCCAGACAAACTTTCCTGCAAATGAGGCACAATTAGCAGCTTGCTTCCAAAATTCCTACGATTAGTAGATTGCTCGCAAAATGCTAACTAGCTAACTACCTGCAGCTCTTGTCATGCGATCTGTGAACTATAGTACTAGGAAGCTCATGAGAGTATAATCAGTGACCCAGTAAGGGATGAGGCCATTCCAAATGGCGGCTTGTTTGACTAGCTAGTTCTACGTAGACAGATTCAGGACACCCCAGGTGAACTGTTTTACCAACCTTACCTCGCTTTGTTGAATACAGAGCAGGGTAGCCTCTAGCCTCGTTCCCAGGCCTGAGAGCAGGGTAGCTGTCAATGACTTCCCGGTCCTGGTATCAATTTTAGAGTCTAGAGCAGTCACCCGAGTCCCCTAGTGGGTGTGCTAACCACACACTACACACATTAAATTCCCTCCGCTAGTACTAACAAGTGAGTCTTTAAAAGACTTGATGTGTCTCGGCACGACTTGGTATCAGTTAGAATCATGCAGAGGACATGGCAGCTGCTTAACCCTTTATTATGACTGCAAAGTCTGTTAGCTATGAGACTTTCAGCTTAAGTGAGCGTCAATATCCTTGGAGGTTCTGTGTGAGCAAGGGGTGGGTCAGGAATGTTCACCCAAAGGGTGAAAGCGCAGTATGGTCGTGTCTGGGCTTGATGTTTAGTCAACACCTTGGCCAATTCTTTCAGCACTTATCTATAGGCTATAGCTAGCTAGCTAGAGCTGAGTGAGCACTTGGGATGGCTGAGTGCAGCACACTGGATGGGTGAGTATTCATTGTTCATTGTATTAGAGCTACGTGGCAGCAGTCTTGGTAAGAGGATTCATGAGCAGCCATGCAAACCCATACTCATTTTTGAAGATCTACTTGCAGGCTATAAATACGTTTGAACACCTATTAAGGGTGTAGAGCATGCATGCAGCACTTGCGCGGGCGCATTGCGAAAAGCAACGTACGTACCACGTACATACCTACGCATCCAGCACTGTGTCTCGGCACTTCGGTGCCGAGACAAAAAGACACAGGGTTGAGTAATCATTGTAGTAAAATACAGGTGTTGAGTCTTCAGCAGTAAAAGTAGACTTGACGTGATGACATGGACATCTGGTCCCATCGTGGCTCTTGACTGCAGAGTTGCTCATAAAGACCCCCCCCCCCCATGCACACATACACACTCACCCCCAGGGCACCATCACTGATGACAGTGATGTGTTTCTGTTTGGAGGGCAGAAGGTCTACCGCCACTTCTTCTCCAGGACAAGAATGTGGAGAGCTACAGCAGCAAGGACATTGAGACCCGGCTGGGTGAGGGGGGATGGAGGAGGGAGAGGAGGCGGAGGGGGGTGGAGGAAAAAGGGAGGGGGGAGGATTGTGACTATATCAATGACATTAGGCCTGGTTAGTGCCTCAACTATTAATTGGCTGGACTAAGGCTGCCGACTACATTTCTTGCAGTTGAGCAGCCAGCCTTCCTCCATAGCATGATTGTAGAGATGAGTCCATGTCACGCTTATTGGTGTACGCTTATATCCTTATAGCGCTGGCTTGCTGCTACAAAAAAGTGGGTTTGTTTCCTGCTTCATGAATATACTTACCCTTACTGCAACACATAATCAGGACTATGAATACTTATGCACAGTATCCAGCTACGACCACTATGGACAGGTTCCAATAAGTGATTCTTGCAGCCTACAATTTTGCTAGCCTCGTTCCCAGGCCTGCCCCGTTTTTTCTTTTCTTCGGTTCCGTTGACAATAATACACGAATGTGGAAGGGCGGAGAAAAGCGGGGAAGGCCTGGTACGATTCATCACGTGCTTTATGTCAAGTGGACGTAGGGGGAGGTGTGGCCCAGCCGCAAATAAGTTTAAAAACCGCCGACGAAGTTGTGTAGATCGTCTGAGAGTCTCGACTAGCCGCGGAGTGTTCGAACCGAGCCGACTGGATGATGAACAGCCTTCAGGAGCCTTCAAGACCTGCTGAAACGACTACGGGTCCCCCCCCCCCCCCCCCCCCCCCCCCCCCCCCCCCCCCCCCCTCACGTCCACCCTTGCATCCACCTGAGGTCACTCACGTGATGAATCGTACCAGGCCTTCCGCGTTTTTCGCCACCCTTCTGCATCCGTGTATTATTGTCAACGGAAACTGAAGAACAGAAAAACGGGGTAGGCCTGGGAACGAGGCTACAATTTTGCTGTGTACAGCTAGCAATATAATTCAATTAGTCCTCAATTAGTCAATTAGTCCTGCAAGGTAGAAGCCGATTCCCTGGGGAAATTCCCTAGGGCTAGGGGAATTCAGTAGTCGTTGGAGTCTAGAGGACATCTCACACGGTCAGCGTAGACCACTGGGATCAGGAGGTGGTAGTGAGGAACAGAGTCTCCCGGCAACAAATCACGAGGAAATATTGTACGTCTGTTGAGAGTGGGTGTCAGTACATGACTAGACATGTTCCCTTGTCATAGTCTAATGCAAATTTAACCTCTCCACCTTGTACAACCTCCCTATTCATATCTGGTACACACCCTCACATCCTACACACGCACACACACCCCACTCCCTCACAGGTCTGTCTCGTGACCACCTGATTGTGCTGGCCTACCTGCTGGGCAGTGACTACGTGGAAGGGCTGGAGGGGGTGGGGGTGGTCTCTGCCATGGAGATACTGCGAGACTTCCCTGGAGAGGGACTGGAACCACTCACCAAATTTAGGTGGGCAGAGTTGACAGACACCAGCTCTGACAGTGATGTGTGCTACTAACTAGTACATCCGTCAGTGGCTGAGTGTTGCAATGTCAGTTATAATTAGTTTATTGGATCCCCTCTGCGCTCCTCGAACTGCCTCCCTCCCTCCCTCCCTCCCTCCCTCCCTCCCTCCCTCCCTCCCTCCCTCCCTCCCTGCCTCCCTCCCTCCCTCCCTCCTTGCCTCCCTCCCTCCTTGCCTCCCTCCCTCCCTCCCTCCCTCCTCCCTCCCTCCCAGAGAATGGCACAGGGGAGTCAACACCAAGCCAGCACTCACGATGAAGGAGACAGCACTGCAGAAGAGACTGGTGTGATAACACTGTGTTTGGTTGTTCCTCCTCATTCTCCTCCTCCCCTACTTCCCTCCTCCCCCTCCTCTCACTCCTCTCCGTCCTATTTTACCTCTTTCCTACTCCTTCCTCTTACCTCCACTTCTTTGTCCCCCGTCGTCCCTCCTCCCTTCCAGCGGCAGCTATCCCTCCCTCCCACCTTTCCTGACGAGGCAGTCCGGAGGGCCTACCATTCCCCGGCAGTGGACAACTCCCGAGAGGAGTTTGGGTGGGGGAAACCTGACCTGGACCTGCTCAGAAAGTATCCACCACCTCACCAAATGCCATAATGACTAGTTTGTGGAAACAGTTTACCTTCCATACTCTCTCTCTACAAATGACCCCAACTTACTGCATGTATTGTATACCAAAATGTACTCCAGTGGTCAGAGTGGGACCGTTTGGCAGAGATGCCAACCTCACAGCAGAATAGTGTGGCATTTTGGGTGGACAAGGCCAGTATAAGTGTGTACATTAAAGAAGAGCCAAAAATCAGTGAGACTTTGTCAGTGAGACTGTCTCCAAATCAGTGACAATTGACGTCTTTGCTGTGGAAGTACACTAGCCTCGTTCCCAGGCCCGCATAGTTTTCGGTTGCATGAAGAATCCTCCGCCGTTCTTCGTGCACCCGAAAACTGTGCCGGCCTGGGAACGAGGCTAGAGGTACACTTGGTTTGGTCCATTGGTACACTGCTTGGAACGAGGCGAGAGGTACACTTGGTTTGGTACATTGGTACACTGCTTGGAACGAGGCTAGAGGTACACTTGGTTTGGTACATTGGTACACTGCTTGGAATGAGGCTGATTGTCTGGCATAGTTGACTGTCCGGTGTAACAGTACTAGATACGTTCACGACTCTTATTTCCTGAGCCGCAGTGCTCCAGGTTTGCCCAGGACAGGATGGGGTGGAGCCAGAGCAGAGTGGATGAGGTTCTCCTTCCTGTCTTGAAGAAGATGCACAGCCGAGAGGTAATGGAAGGGCTGCTATGGGGTGGGGCTGCCGTGGGTGGGACTGCTGTGGGGTGAGGTATGGCGTAAGCAGTGGAACCGGTGGGGCAGTGGGTGCATCTGCTACACCACCGATGTGCATGGTAATAACCTCATTTTGATCTTCAAATGTCCCAGTTTTTGACCAAATGTCACACGTTTAGCGGCATGTCCCTCTCTGTCCTTGGCCTGTATCGAACCTCAAACCTGCGTACATGTACATGTAACTTGGAGTCACACTCGTTTCCATTGTGCATACCTTGTCCCATACACATAGTAGGTGCACAGGTCTGAGCCTTATACTGACACCAATGCTTCTTTTCTTTGGGGGCAAAAAGTGGGACATGGGTCAAAAGGTTCAGAAAAAAAAGAGGGAATGTCCCTCCAAGAGAGGGACGTACTGTTGACACGTATGAGGTTCATTTGGTGACAGCTAGCCTTCCTCCACACACACACGTACACACACACACACACACACCACACCACACACAGTCACAGGCACAGCGTAAGATCACACAGTTTCTCCCGACGATTCTGACTCCCTCTCAGAGCAAGACCATCAAGAGCAGGAGGTTGAGGAACGTGGTTGCCAGACTCACTCACAATGGTAACCAGGTGTTGACAGCAGCTTGTCGACGATGATGTCATCATGTAAAGGGACTATTGCAGCTGCAGCTGGGATGTCATCAAGTAAAGTGGAACGAATCCCTACAGTTGGCGCTCCCCAAAGCAGCTGGTAGTCTTTGGCAAAATGTGTTTGAATTAGACGGTTTTGAATTTAGGTGTTGAATTTTGAATGAGGCATTTTTTCGAAGGGGGTGTATGTTTTTTGCACAATTTGGACAAATTCCCCACATTTTGAAGTCACACACACACACACACACACACACCTGCAGAAGCTGAAGATGGTGGAAAGGGTACCACTCCTTGTAAGAAGCGACGTCCACCCACCAACTTCAAGAGGAAGAGAACTGACCTGTCTTCCAGTGGGAGCAGCTCGATGAGTGACAATGAGACCACGAGAGACGACCGACTGTCTGTTGGTGAGGAGAAGAGCAAGGCAGCCAGTATGGGCGTATCCGGAGGAAGAGGAAAGAGAGGGAGAGGAGGGAGAAGGGGGGGAGAGAGGGGAAGAGGAGGGACAGATAGAGGGCGAGAGAGAAGAGGAAGAGGGCGAAGGAGAGGAGAGCCAAGAAACAAGGCAGTGAAGGTCACTACAGCAAATATTAGAACAGTTGAAGGTCTGCAGTTTTCTGCTGGCAGTAGCAGCAGTGACTCAGAGTTTGACAGCATTGTGAAGAGTTTGGAGGGTGAGGAGTTGGAGCTACTTGGAGATTGTACTGAAGTTGACCCTCCTGTGCAAGAGAAAGACAGAGCGGAAGAAGAGACAGTTGTGGAAAGGGAAAAGTTTTGCAGGGAAAACTACAGAGGGGACGGAAGAGACGGAAAGTTTAGACCACCAGTGCTGTAATGTTTTATTTGATGTGTACAGATTTGACTGATTTGATCGTAGTAATAGCGAGCAAGCTGCCCGCACAAAATTAATGCTGAGATCTCATGGTGGACAAAGCTGTGTA